>VXCM01000298.1:85722-325357 GCA_014773175.1 Lucifuga dentata
CCCCCCCCCATCTTGTGGACCTTGATCATGCCTCTGAGGCTGTAGTGCCTAAACTGTGGAACGCCCTTCCTTCTGTTCTCCATTCTGTTGACTCTGAGGTCGTGTTTAGAAGACAGATAAAGACATTTTTGTTTAGACAGGCTTTTAGGTAGTCACTTTCTTTTATGGTTTTATTTGTGCTTGCTCTATTGGTCTATGGTTTATTTGTGCTTTGTCTGTTATTTGTTTTCCCTTTATCTTGATTTTATGTTTTTTATTGTTTTATATTGTGGCATGTGAAGCACCTTTTGACCTGTTGTCTGGTGAAAGGTGCTATACAAATAAAACTATTATTATAAATTATATTATTATTATCTGGCCTCCACACACATTTTCTGCAAAGGCCACTGTCCACAACTTACCCACTAAATAAAGCATTTCCTTTATCTGAAGCTAAATTCACAAATCAAGAAAAGAATGGGAGGGTGTTTACTTGTTTATTTTTAGTTTCCTTGTTGATGAGTGTGGACAACAAGCGGTGGCAGTGTTTCCTGTTCACAGGCGTTCTCACACCGTCATGGAAACATTGCCTGTCCTGAGGGAGAGGAGTCGCTGCTGAAGGCCTGTGATGTATCAGCATCTGCAAGACAAACGTGTGCCTGCTTTCACTTCCTTTGCCAAGCAAGCTGCACTAACCGACACACACACATAAACACAGACCACTGGGACACGAGGTGAGCTCAAAGCAAAAACTCTGAGGGGCTCAAGACCTGTGTGTGTGAAAACGTGACCTCGAATTAAGTTTTCTGATCATTTCTGCTTCATCAGTTTGGAAATCTGTTTGAATCAAAGAGCAAGCAGACTAAATGACGCAAAAGAATGTCGCTGAACCGCCTTTCAATTTGCATCTGTGGTGACTCACAGTTTGGAAAGCCATCAAAGTGAATGAGAGAGAGAGAGAGAGAGAGAGAGAGAGCTATTGATTGTGTGTGTGAGAGAAATGTCATCTTCACATTGTCAGGCAGCATTTGGATTTGGAGAGCCATGGCGACCTTGGGCTGTTATTTGATATAATCACTGCAAAGCAAAGCTCAAACACACACCACACTCTCTCTCTCTCTCTCTCTCTCTCTCTCTCTCTCTCTCTCNCCCTCCCTCCCTCACAGATCACAAAACCAGATCTGGATCTGTACAGTCGATTAAAAACTTCACACAAACCACACAACCAGATGCATTTTCTCATTGTGATTTGTCATATTGCACCAGGCAAAAACATAAAGATCAGGGCTATAGCAATGCATTGGCTTCTACTGTAGACAGAATGAGTCATGTGATGTCCAAAAAAGATCCAGCAGCTGTTGACGTTCATGATATGACAGCAGCTTCATGATGTTTGATTTTGTTTTAAGGTGGATGTATCATCTGGACATTTAATTTTGAAAGATTAGAGGATTTAGTAAAATAACACAAAATTAAAATACGGTTTTGTGTTTCAGAAAATGGTTGTCAATAATATAATGTGTATGCAAATAGTATTTATTGGGCTCAAACATGCAAAACCACCAGTATAGTCCTTTAACCCAGCACATGTCCCAGCAGGCACCATTCTCCCTCGCAGTTACCTCCATGAAAATATATTCTAAAGAAACACATTCATGAGTTTTCTTTACCACGTGTAGGCGTGTGTTGGCAAAAAAGACACATTTATGTGTGTTTGCATGTGTGGAATACGTTTTATGTTTTAAATAAGTGTTCTTTAAGTACTAAAACAAAACTTAAAGCCACTTTAAGTTCCCTATTCCAGAGACACTCCAACTTT
This sequence comes from Lucifuga dentata, assembly GCA_014773175.1. NCBI lineage: Eukaryota > Metazoa > Chordata > Actinopteri > Ophidiiformes > Bythitidae > Lucifuga > Lucifuga dentata. The sequence goes on from VXCM01000298.1 coordinate 87,521, forward strand.
TATTCTACGTTTGCATAAAAGAGTATTAACTGTATTGAACACAATCAGCCTGAAAGTGGAGCTGGATGTGCTTTTCCCATTGTGGTTCAGGACGTGATGTGGGATTAGTTTGCTGAATGAATGGTTCTCTTGGAAACATCCAGGGCTGCTCTGAGATTCATATAAAAGCTGGAGGAAAATTAACTGAAGAATACACACACACACACAAGGCCAGAGAATAGACCACAGAATGAACAGTAACGCTAACCAGGAAATGTTGGAAGATGATGACAGTTTCTGGAAAACACATTTTCTGAATGTCCATGCATCTTCTTACATAATTCTCCCACAGAACCATTGTGCATTGTAATGTGCATCAAATTGTATGTGTGTGTTTATGTGTGTGCCTGAGTTAAAGAAAGCTTTAATATAACTCTTTGGCTGTTTCTTACTGACTTAAAGCAGGCAGGCAGAGCCTCATGGTTTACTGCCAAGTACAACCTAATCAGTCTTATAATTGGTCTGAGCCTTCAACAGTGGATAATAAAACTACAGTAAACTCTCACTCACTCTCTTTTTTCACATAAATACACAAACACTCTGCTATGCACAGAAACATGTGCATGGTTGCATAAGGACACGTACACACGCACAAACACACACTGTAGCTGTCTCTCGCTCTCTGCTGGGTTCTTAGCATGTGGTAACATTTAGAGCTCTGTCTTTAAGACAAAAATCAGACACACTTACACTTCCAGAACTCCCTGCCCTTTCTCTCTCTCTCTCTCTCTCTCTCTCTCTCCTCGATACCCTACCATGAAGTCTTCGCGAGGTTTCGATTTCTGTACATTCCTGTGTAACAGAGAAAGCAGATATCCCAGGAGTGGTGCTGCTTTATAACAAACACTATCCCAGGCCTCGATATTAAAGCAGCCGCCCCAGTAAAAAGCCCAATAAACCAAGATGAAAGATCCGTCTCCATGGCAGGAAAATACTTATGTTACATAACAGATACTTTGATACACAGGAGTAGGAAGATTTCAAACTCAAAGGTCTTTAAACATTTCCTCCGTCCTGCTGTAAATCAGAGCTGTAGATTACACCTGAGATTTACAACGTTTGGACAAAGGGTCTTGATATACAGTGTTCCTCAGTACTGTACACATGTAGCCTCTAGCATCATTTCAGCAATTTATTTACTGATTTGAGCTGAGCACTGAAAGTTGTAATTCATAGGGAAGTCACATACAAATTTTCTTTCCAAGAAGAAAATCAGAAAGAAAATTGGACGTATTAATCCCAAAAACAATAACTATCCAATACTACAAGGTTTGTTTTGAGTGTTGATTCTAGCTTTAATGATCTCGATAAAAAAAAAATCCTCCACAGTTGATGTTAGCACACAAGCTTCTTTCGGCCACCCACTTTTCCAAAGACATCCTGTCTCGCTCCTGGTTTTGGTTGCTTGGTCTTGGTCTCGCTCTTCCCACGTCACCTCTCCTGTGTGTTTTCATAACTAAACATACTTCAGAGACCAGACAGATCTATCTGGGATTCCTCCTGGTGCAGGATCTTGTAATTTTGACTGCTGCTGATCAGTCGCGAAGGTTGCAAACCACGACAACTTCAAGTAGTGCAACATACAGTAAAGAGATCTGAGGACTTTGAAAGTTTAATGCTGCATATGTGACCTTACTGACACTGCAGGTTGTCTGACTGAGTCAAGTCTCTTTGGATATTTGATGACCTTATTGCGTTTGACCTGTTCGCAGGATGGACTTCAGGCCTGCTTCTGTACTGAAACTAGACTATTTTTCAGGCTGCAGGGTGTTAAACGGTTTGAGAACTCTTACGCTACATGCCGTTTTTCAATGGACATCCTGTAATCTTAAATAAGGGTCTGTCTCTATAATGTAGCAGCTAATAGACCCAGATTGAAGGTCTAGACAAAGCTCTGAAAGGCTCTGAAAGCTCTGCTTTAAGGCAAGCAGGGAGGAGAAGCCACACTGCTTCTCCTCCCTGCTCCCTTTAATCAGGCTGATTTCCCTAAAAGCCAAACCCAGAGAGGAAACAAACAGCCTCTTCACAAACAGCTAACGACCGAAAGACCTGTTAAAGTCCTGCTCTGCTGTTTTTACCCCATGTAATGGGTGTACAGATATTAATAAGTGCTTGGAAAGTTGGTTTTAACAGATTAACTATTATGTCATTGCAGCTTTTAGTACGGTTTTATTCTACAGCGCAGGTAATTTTCTAGAAACCTCCAGAATCGAAAGTCATCCTTGAAATTTTACTTTTCATTGAATTTGGGTTTTTAAGTGTCACGTAAAAATCTTGGTTGGTGTCGGCATAGCTGTTGATCACTTTTTGCAATTTAAAGCAGGGTCAAGATTAGGAAGTTCTATGAAAATAATACATTTAAAGGATTGTGGAAGACTTTGCTCTGTAGGTGCTTGCTAGTATGTGTTTGGTAGTTGCGTGGATTGAGGTTCGGGTCTTACGGGGGACATCTGGGGAGTTGGGAGACACGATGAGATGGCCTATCAGTTACGGTGACCGTACAGTCATCTCCTCCAATTCAAACAAACATTTGGCAGTACACGGCGCTACGGCAATCACATAAAAGAGATCCAATCTGATCTGGTGAATGGGCTGAGTGTGGCTTGTCCGAAGGGCTCAGCTAACAGGAGAGATAGATGGGAAGATAAAGGCTGGGAGAGAAAGGGAAATGAGAAATAAAGTGAGAAAGGGCAGAGGGGCAGGAGTAAGAACGAGATCAGTGTCTGTGTGTGTTTATTTGTTCAGGGAACAGATACACTTATCCTCTTTTTTTCCACCTGATCTGTGTTCTGTTTGAGACAGCAAGAGCCCCCCGGCTGATACCCAAAGTGGGATTTGTACCAAGTTTTCAGTGGATACAAAGTACTACTGTGTGTCTGCCAGATTCTGACTGTGTGTTTAATGTCAAACTTGCGGTATCAGATTTGGACATCACACAGGAAATTAAGCCTAATTACAGTTCTAAGATTGGCACTATCTCAGTCCAGAGTAATTCATTTAAATGATGTGTGTACAGATCATGCTATATGCTAATCTGCTGTGTGTGACTATAAATGTCCAGGAAAGCATTGAATACCACTGGTACATGCAATTCATAGCAAAAAAAAAAAAAAAAAAAAATACAGTAAACCCAAGCAGTGGCTCATAAATGCAGATAAATGCGTAAAACAGCTTCAGATTGAATTAGTTTCCAGGTCCAGCATGGCAGCGAGCCCACGCTAACGCCAACAGCAGCAATAAAGAATCGCTTCAGGTTGTTACTCAGCTGGGCACTAAGCTGAGCTGGCAGAGAGTGCTGGAAATTGACTATAGAGGTCACAGGTTCAAATCCCAGGTTAATTAATAAGTTATGTGATGGAGAACACACACGCACACGTTTATTCAGCCAGTAAAACGTGTTCTGTAAATTCACAAAGACATTTAAGGTCGGTTTGTGCTTAACACGGATGTGGACGTGACAGTGGGCAAGTGGAAAATGTGACATTTTGCGGCAAAACCGGCCAGCTGCAGAGGCCGTGTTTGAGGATCGTTCATGAAGTCACACACTACTCGAAATGTGAAACAATGCAGACAGTGTCCACATGATGTAAATGCACCTTCATCACTGATTGGCCAAGTGAAGAGGTGCAGAGGAAGGAGGAAAAAGGAAATGACAGGGACAGAAAAAAAAAAAACAATGGTGAAAAACTTTGACCACTGATTGGCAGAGGAGGTGGTAAAGTGCTGATGCCTATATGATTCCTCCATGAGGGATTAATGGCTGCCAATTCCTGGGTCCGAGGAACATTTATGTCGCATGAAGTGGAAAAATCTACATCACCGACACGTGAAGGCTAACGAAGACTAAACCAAGAAGTGGGAATTCAGCGGCGCTAAAGAGCGCAGTCGCCATGAAAGCATGAGAATAATGAACGCCAGGATATGTGGACGTTCCACATTACATCCGTGCAATAAATCTTTTTTTTTTTTTTTAAACGTCATGTAAACACCAATAGTAAGATTGAAACCAGCACATATCGGAGAAAGCTTACTCTGAGTTCCAGAGCTAGATTATGCGATTATAAATCAATTTATTCAGAAATGTCAGCATTATAATGAAGTAAGCTACCTCAACATACACTTGTTGGACTCTCCTCATAATCTGATTACACAATGCATTATGTACTGTAAATTCAGTAACTGTTAATTATATTAATTTTATCCATGTATACGTCTAACTTCCATGTTTGCCTTGAGGTTAAAAAAAATCAGAATACAACCTGCATGTAAACATACTGAGCGTGACTGCTGCTACCACCCAAGCCTATAAACCAATCCACAACCACTCGTCCTATTCAGGGTGATGGGGAGCTGGAGCCTATCCCAGCGGTCATTGGACAAGAGGCAGGGCACACCTGGATGGCATCAGCCTATCACAGGGCTGATACACAGAGACAGACAAACTCATGCACACCTAGACGCTCAATGCAGAGTTTCCAACCCACCAAACCTGCATGACTTTGGAGGTGGGAGGAAAACAGAGCACCCGGAGGAAACCCACGCAGACACGAGGAGAACACGCAAACTCCAAACCAAGCAACGGGAGTATGGTTCAAACACTGTAATAATCATGACAACTTGCACAATTGAGAGGGCAGCTCCAAGATGTCCTCTCAACAACTCCTTAGAGCTGTTGATTTAAGGCCTCTCAGTCTTGGCACACTTATGTAGATCATAAAAAAATATTTAGATTTTCTTGCACATTTTTAGGTTGCATGGAGACCTGGATGTCAAGTAAACCTCATCTGAAATGATCAGGTCAGTACAGTACAGAGCCACACTGTCAAAACTGCACATTGTATCTCAGTCTGTTATTATACCATGTTGGAATTGACACATGATTCCATGTTCCTGAAGTCCTTTGCCCTCAAAAATCATCGTTTGCTATTAGTTTTACAACAGAACTGCTATTATCTCAGCTCCGAGAAGCTTTTGGGAAATGTTGGGCCCCGACTCGGTAACTTTCCAATCCCGGCTCGGTGCTCACACTGCAGTGTACGGAATGCAGTGGTTATTTTAACATTACAATGGCTTGGCAGGACTCGGCTGTGGTCAACCACACAGCTGCCTCCAACNGGTTATTTTAACATTACAATGGCTTGGCAGGACTCGGCTGTGGTCAACCACACAGCTGCCTCCAACAGCAAGCCTCAGACAGCAGAATCAGGAATGTACAGTAAGATGTTTAAAATAAATCAGAAATAAACAGCAGGATGTCCCAGAACATCTTACTCACAGAGAAATCTATCTGAGAAGAACAAGGTTTTTTTTTTCTTCTTTTCCTTCACATCAAATGGTAGAACCATGAAAGGCAGATTTGGTGACAGTTTTATTTTACAGTATATTAAGTAGAATGAACCAGAAATCCTGTGGGATGCATATGTGATGAGGAGGGGAAAAAAAAGAGAACAAAAACCCAATTTTATGTCACAGAATGACAAGCAAAACATGAAACTACACCAGAACTTTCCACAAATGTTCCTGAAATATGAGATGATGATGATGAGACAAAGGATTAGACTACATAAAAACTATATCAGAGTAGATTAGTTAAAATAGATTAAATCAAATTAAATTAAAAAAAACCCAGATTAGATTAGATTAGAGTAGATTAGGAAAACTTGCATAGATTAAGAGAATTTATATTAGATTACAAGTTATATTAGATTAGACAAAACAGTTGTAGATCACATAAACTACATTCAATTAGATTAGATTAGATTAGGTGATCTTGAATCAATTATGATCCTACTTTGATTTTGTATTCATTAGTTATGGAACAACATTGTTGCTGCTGTAAAATTTTAAACTCAGGTCCTAAATAGGAATGACTGGTTACATCATTTCCTGAATAAATTAAAAGAAAAATTACAAAGAAATGAAACTGAAATGTGGACAAATCTGGATCATTTACTATTTGTATTATACATTATGTGGGCCGATGAGCAAAAAAAAAAAAAAAAANAAAAAAAAAAAAAAAACAATCTAAATGTGTCCCAGCATGGGTGCAAATATACATTGCTAAACTATTTGCATTCTCATTTGCAGTTGTTAATGCATTAACATTTTGAGTACTGGTCACCAACAAACTTCAAAGGAATCTATATAGCCTTTTTGATTCATTTCATTTATATAAAACACAAATTATCATTTATGCTGAGTAAGAAGTGCAATCAGGTAAGATGATGACAGGCATAAAGTTTACATCAGCATACAGGTGGAGAATATATGTCCTGTATTTTATGTCTTCCTCCTTTTCTTTCATTCATTTATGTGATTCTGTGATACTTTGACCTTCATTTCTCCTAAACTGCAGTTTCCTGAAGTGCACACACTACACAATATTCTAAAGATGCCACTGCTACCCAAAACATTTCAGAAACCATAAAAAAGCAGAATTACAGAAAAAGCAACAAAGCAGGAAGAGTTCAGGCGAACAGTAGCCAGTCTTTTGAAAGTGTTTCATCAGCAGTTTTATGAAAGCTCCTCTTTATGACCACTCATTCTGAAGATTTTCTCTCTGCCGTTTCTTTAGTTTCTTTAACCTCCCTCGTGTTTCCTCCGTCCTCCTCCTCCCATCATTCCTCCCCAGCCACAATATAAGTCTGTTTACTCTCTGGAGGAGACAAAGTCATTCAGAAGACCATTTTGAAGTTTTCACCATAAATGATATAGTGCCTGTGAGAGAAAAAAAAAGCCTGTTAAACCTCGGCTGTGTGCTTGTATATGAATGTGTGTTTGTGAAAAACAGAGCGTCTGTCATCAGTTGAGTTTTTCTCTCTGGCTCTGATTTTTTCTCCGTCCTTTATTATCTGTTACAAAATACAGAGCTGATGAATGATTGATGAATCCTCAACTAGCAAAACAAAAAACCTAATTCTTCCACAAATGAACAAAAGGCAAACCAAGCGGATGCATCCAATGGAGTGCAGTTCAAAACATCTCTTAGAACTACTGATACAAAGAGAGTTTTTTTATTCATGTTTTTATTTCTGACAGATGTTCTAAATCTGGTAGAATGGCTGCTGATTGGCCTTTCAGCTGCATAAATGGAAGGCAGAAATAAGGTTACTGGTTGGGGAAATTAGCATGCAGAGCTACACAACCAAGTTTTCAGAGTTAACTGCAAAGAAAACAGCAACATTGGGATTCTACTAAATGCAGGGGTGCACATCATTTTTTTCAGTCCAGCATAAAATGAGAAGCTTCTCCTACTGCAGCCTGAGGAAGCTGAGCTGCAAAGCAAAGGAAGTACTTAAAGGGCCACACTAATGGTTTTAAATACTATCCGCATACATGTTATGCTACCACCAACAAATTTCCCCAAACTTAAAACTGTAGTTTAGTTTTACTGTTATTTTGCCAAATCCCCTAATTTTTCCAAATCAATATTCAGATGATATTTGGGAGAAACCACCTTAAAATTCTATGCAATGTTTCACCTGCTAACAATTATGCACAACTGTGTAAGGCACAGCCATTTTAATTTCTCTGTACAAGCAGCGTTTCCTGGGACTATATTCCCTGGCGAAGACATACATTGGTTAAATGAAGTAACTTCAATTAAAAAAAAAAAAATTTAAAAAAATGAGGGAAAAAAGGAGAAAAGCCTTAATTCTTCAGGGAAAATAGCACATTGACTTTGAGAAGAATGAAGAAAGAAGTTAAATAAAAGTCAGCTGTGATAACAACTCCAAAAAGGTAATGCAGTAAAGGCTTATGGTAAGTAATAAACTGGCCAGCAGAAAAAACAAACATAACCAAAAAAAAAAAAGGGGNAAAAAAAAAAAAGGGTAAACTAATCCTTTTTCAAAATTGATGAAGGTCATTAAATGCAGGCAAACAAAACAGGTAAATGGCTAGAACACTTACTTGACCAGCATTGCAACAAGAAAAGGGAAATTGGCTGGTATATGTCGATCAGGGATGGGCAACTTTGATGAAGACAGGGACCAATAAAATTTCATTCTCACGATCAAAGGGCCACACATTAAATAAAACAAAAAAATAAGAGAGATTTTCTGGGTCACAGTCATTCAAGGGCCTGATAGATCAAAGGTGCAGGCCGTATCTGGCCCGCGGGCCACCAGTTGCCCATCCCTGATGTAGATTCAGGGCTGATTAGGGAATTGGGAGCAGGTGACTGGCAGAGGTTGGGAAACTCAGTGGTGACATCTGGTGGACAGGTGGAGAATGACAGCTTCATGACAGTGGCGGTTGAATTGACAGGGATTGATAGGTCACTGGGAATTTGACATTCCAAATTTGGGAGAAACATGGAGGGAGGAGAAAAAAAAGAGAAGACCCTTCTTATTTCTTACATCACCAATCTGACTCAGTCATCTTTGAAATGAATAGCCTGCCACCTAGAATAACGAAATTCGTCCTTTATTGTGGGCTGCTCAGCCTCGGTGACCCGGTAAACATCTGCTCGCCATCTGTTGTCACACGGCCCTAAAAACAAGCTGGTGCTGGTGCCAATAGTATGAATTATGTTTCCTTGGAATTCAAACACTGGACAATAGCAGAGATGGACTGGGAATGAAAAACAGACCAGGATTTTTTGACTCAGACCAGCTCACAAAAACCACGTGGAGATACATCAGCACCCCTACAGCAAAACATAAAAATGATTTCATTACAGCATAGAGAAGTTATGTTGTTCTCCCCTTCTGACCAAAACACCAGCTGCATTATTACCATATTAATACTCCCTGCTTCAGGTACCTTCAGCTTCAGCTCTGAAGTTGAATCCAGTACATGCGTGTCTGTGTTCAGACATCTATGAATGTTTGTGTCTGTGTGTATAATAACCAGACGTGGCTGCTGAAATCGATCAGACTGCCCACAGAATCCACAAGCTTGTCTCTGGAGACTCATCTTTTGGGTCGTGATCCTGTTTCCTTCTGCTTCTAGAACACAGACTAGAGTAAAAAAAAGCTTGTTAAAGTGTCTTTCTGGTCTCCTGCACAGTTACATAAGGGTCAAACTTGTGGTCAGTTTGCTCTGGTCTAAATCAGGGACTAAATGGTCACAATGTTGCATTTACCGCTTGTTTTGGTTCAGTTTTACATAGGAAAAACCAAACCAGTACATAGCAGCAATGGTCATGTGACAACACATGCTCTGCTTATTGGTCAGAAATGTCTGGGGGCGGGAGAAAGAAAATCAAAGCAGGAAAAAGTTTACTATGCTGGGAGAAAGACGGAATCGGGACACTTTCCTAGTCACAGTCATTCTTTGGTCTGTATATCAAAAAAAATATGGCAGCAGAAAGTTGAATTTGACAACGTGAAGACGCGCTGAAGCACAGATAACAACATCTGAAATCATCTGAAAACGTGTTAAGTTTAATGTTACGACCATTTCACAGCATCCATTTCAGGTGCTGCAGTTAATCGAAGGTGTAGTCTAACTGCAGTAAAGTTTGCTTTATGTTTGATGCATTTAATAGCTTTAAGTGTCAAACGTAAAACAAAGTTTACAGCAATTGTACTTGAGCGTTAACACATGCAACCGTCTTCAGCTCTAGATCGATCAATACATCAAAAGATTGCTTCATACGCTGCAAAAATGAAAACTTGAAATTGCTGACCTTAATGTGATTATTGAGTAAGCTGAACAAAAAACTATCAATTGGCCATGTCAACTATGTCATATTATTTGCTCCAACTGACTGTATTGAGTTTTATGTGAAAAGTTGAGCTAACTACAACATTATTGTTGGCACGATGCGCGTATTTAAGTTGGACTGCAGTGGGGCCTGGCCAACTACTTTGCACATGCTCATTTGACACCTTGGTTATAACGGGGTTTCCAAACAGAATTTGCAGGAGTTTTCGTCCACCATCTTAGTTTTCCCTTGTTTCGCTGACCGTGAGCTTCCAAAGGTGAGTATTTATTTATTAATAAAAAAAAAAATGTTTTAGAGATGCTGTTTTTGCTCTAGATGTAAAATTGCAATTGTGCTTAATGATGAACGTAATAACAGGTTTCAAATTACAGGCAGTCCCCAGGTTACGAATGAGTTCTGTGCCCATGGCTGTTCGTAAGTCGAATTTGTTCATAAGTCGTTACGTAAGGTGCGCATCTAGCATATATGTATTTTACTTAGTGCATATCTAATGTATATATTTTACCTTTCTATGCATAAGAAATATTAAACTCTTCCAGATATCCTTTTTAAAGGATATCTGGAAGATATCCAGATATCCTTTTTTTAATCCAGATTTAAAAAAACATATAGGTTAACACTTACTCTCACTCCTATGATGTCTTGCACGTCGAAAGAGCCATTCTGTTGTTTTGATGTGCGTTGTAAAGTAGTGTGCCGTTCATTATTACGAATCATTGTATGTAACTCGAATTTTTAATTTAATAGCCTTAATGACGGTCCGTTCGTCAGTACGGGTCGTTCGTAAGTTGGACGTTCGTAACCCGGGGACTGCCTGTATACGTAATTGTGCGGGCTTTGGAGATTCGTGTTACTGACAGATTAGCTAGCTAGACTTGAGACGCATGAAATAATAAAGTTGCTTGTGATGTCGTTATTTACATCTCAATGCGACCAGCAGACACATGTTAAGTCCCCAGCTCTGTACAACGTGTCTGCTTTATTACCAAGACAGGACAACACCAAGACAGGACAGTCCCAATGCGGTTGTTGTGGTCCACACCTGAGTGCGATTTCTGTCTTCAGACCTGCTGAAATAAACCGTACTGACGGGGAAATGAACCCTAATCTGACTGAATCAGATCAAACCACATAGATATGAAAACATCAATACAAGATTAACTGTGTGTTTCATTTCTGTTTCCTTATTAATTCATATCTTGAATTCTTGTTTGCTGGCTTTGTATTTTGTGGTTGTGTTTGCGCTGGTACATTTGAATTTGAGTTTGTGTTTGTAGAGCAGCACAGATTAACAGATGGAGACAGAAAAGCTGAGAAATTTAATAATCATGGGATCTTTTGTCTGCTGAGTGAAATATCCACAGTTTCCTCTGCTTTGTCTTCTCTGTGGTGGATGCCAACAGAAGATAGACGCATTACAGTGCTGTCATTCTTCTTCTGGCCTCTCTCTCTCTCTCTCACACACACACACTGTAGAGGAATGAACTGACACTATAGAAATACAGAAACAAAGGAGGAACAAGCTTGGCTGACAAGAACCACAATCACCATCTTCTCCACACAACACAAATGGAAACCAGATGCTGAATGTATATATGAGAATAATGACGGGATGTTCGTAAGGAAAAAAAAAATGTGTTGCAAATATGGCAGCCGTTCAGAATTTAATTTGGTGTTGTTTTCTGTTTAATGAATGTTGCTGTTGAGCCCAGAACCTGCTGTTTATAACAAAGAGTTGATGACTTTATAACCAGTCCAAATCACAGCTTGGATTTGCATGTTTGTTGCCAGGAAGTTTATATCATGTTTGGATGGATGGATGGATGGATAGATAATAATAATAATAATAATAATAATAATAATAATAATAATAATGTTATTTTTATAGCACCTTTAAAAGCAGAGTTTACAAAGTGCTTTGACAGACAAAGCAATACAATATTAGATAGATAGATAGATAGATAGATAGATAGATAGATAGATAGATAGATAGATAGATAGATAGGATTACAAAAGCACTCTTTCTATCAGTATTTGTGCTGAAATGACTATGGAATCATTCAAATCGAAAGGGTTTTTCCTCTTGGGGCCATGATTTTGCTCCAAATTTCATGCCAATCTGGTTCTTACAAAACATATCTCCTAGAGTAAAGCTCACAGTGTGTCCAAAATGGACAGGGTTCATCTTCTGGTGAGCAAAGACATTTCTTGAGTGAAAAAAGAGATTTTGGCTTGATGGTGACACTTGAGGGAAGGTCAAAGGTCACATTATAATCACTCAAATCTGGACGAGTGGATGCATGCAGAGACTGACATCTACTTCCTGTAAGCAACCAGTGTGACATAAAAAAGTCTGACTCTGACTGTAAGATGAATGAAGAAATAAATGTGAAATACATGTTATTTGTTCAAATGAAGACCACATTTCGAATGCAGCCAGGGTGCTGGCAGCATTCATAAGATTAATGAATATTGATGGAGACCGTGCAATTTTACAGGATTGCATTTTGGAAACACAACTTCCAAAACCTCTCCAGCATTCCAAAAATGACACATCTCCCTTCACCGTGTGTGTGTGTGTGTGTGCGCTCTGGCAGCTTTAACACCTTTAAACTGAAGGGTGGAGCTGTTTGGACTTGCTCCAGGTTCTGTCTTTAAAACCACCTGGGAGGCCCTGTGCTGTAATCTGAAAAAGTCAACTATTAACCTGAAGCACAGAATCCAGTCCAGATCCTGTTTGTGGATTTACGGGACACTGCGGGACACGGGCGACACAAGACTTGGAACATGGTGAGGGGCCAAATGATATGCCTGTAATCCCACACACAGAATATCACAGGCTGCCATAAATTCACCCAGTGTGCTTTGCCACACAGCATGAGTGTGTGTTCTCATGTTTTGGGTGTTGGAGGTAACACTGTGTACCATGTGGGCGTACAGATTTAACGAAATAACCACACAATACAACAGACTGTGGTGCAGATAACGATACTGTTGGACTGCTTCAGCCGTTCTTGAACCCTTTTCTGAAGGCATTTTGATGCATAATGGTACATTGAGCAACTCTGACTGTACATCAACATAATCGTTGTCAGCTGCAGCGTACATACATGTTAAACTACAGAACGCTGTTTTGTTAAAGCAGGAAACAGAGTTTGGTTCCATGAAATATTGAGACAAACTACTCTTGGCAGATCATCCAACAAACTTTCCCGTAAGTACAATACACTCCTGAGAAAAAAGAGTTGACAGTAATCATGAGTGAGTGTACCTTTGTGTTTTACAGTAGCCTATAGAGTTTCTTCCAGCCGTAATAAAACCCAAAGTTTCTGTGTAAAATGCTGCCTGTTTACTGTCCCGTTCATCTGAACCCGCCCCACAATATTCACCTTTACTGTCCATGGGGGCCCTTGTGTTCAGGCCTCATGCATGCCATGCTTTTATAGTGACTCTGCAGTTTAGTACACACATGCTGCTCAGCTAAATGCTGCAACGCTAATAAAACTAAAGCTGTAAATATGGTGAAGTTTAGAGTTAGTCATGCTTTTATTTGAAGTTTGCCCAAAGTGTGGGGAAAAGTACTGGATATACTGCACATACTGTACACATATCATAGAAGCATTGATGGACAAAGACATGCAAAGTACCAAAAAGTAAAATGATTCTATATGAGACTCCTCTAGGCCAACTATAATAGCGCAATTATCTCTCAGGAAAACTATTTCCACAGACTTGAATCCCGGATATGTTTCCAAATCCAGCATGTAATATTCATGGTGGTCTTTTGCCAGCAGAGCTATTTGATAGAAACAGTGTGTACAGCTATTACTTCAGTGCTGAGTAACTTATTCAGCTCTGCTACTCAGCAACTTCAGTCTTTCAGTGGTGTAGCAGGAAAAACTAAAATATAATTTTCAGATCACGTTTCCTGTTCAGTACTCAGAAATGTTATGTCTGTCTGTCATTGCTACTATCGTATCTCTGTCACGCCTGTCTGTCAGTCAGATGTAACTATCTGTGTTAGTGAATGTGAAGCTTCTGTTTGTACCGTTTCCTACTTAGATGTAGCCGTATATGTGTGCAGAGTTAAAGGACCATGCTGGTGGTCGTGCATATGTTACCATAATCGTGCACAATTTCCAAAACACAAAACTGTATCTTAGGTTTCCTGTTATTTTTTCAAATCCCCTAATCTTTCAGAATCAAATGTTCAGGTGAAACACCGAACATTTGATTCTGAAAGAATCTGAACCTTAAAACTCATTGTTGTTTTGCCTTTTTACACTTATGTACAATTGTAGAAGGCATGGGACTATATTTCCTGGCAGAGAAATACATCATCTTCTGTACAGTTCCGTGCCAGATCAGTTAAATAAAGTTACGTTGGCAAAAAAAACCCAATAGACATGTTGTTCACTGTGATGGATTACATATCTTGAGAATGTTTCAAGTCTCTACAAGTTGATTTTAAAGGACCATACCGCCCATTTTGCATCTTTGAACCTAATTTAATATTCATACGTTACGTTACTGACAATCATTTCCAAAAGGATAAAACTGTATTTCAGCTTTCCTGATATTTTGCAAAATCTCTTCATCTTTCCAAATCAAATATTCAAGTGATACACCCACCTTTACAATTGATGTTTCGCCTGCTAATAGTTACACAGCCTTATGAAGTCACGGTCATTTAAATTTTCTGATAAACATGGGTCTTCTTTTGGGACTATATTCCCTGGTGGAGACATACATTCACTCTACGCTTTTTATTGCGCTTAAATGCTAAAATTACAAAACTTTGAAAAAACCTGAATATACGTCTTGTTCACAATGATGGATTACCTATCCCAAGAACATTTCAAGTATCAACAAGTTAATTTTAATAGTGTACCAGAATGAACTGAAACCAATGGCAGTCTGGAAGGTAGGAAAAACATTTTTAATTCATCGTTCCAGTAGTATGCCTTGGGAAATGATTGCCAGTAACCTTACATCTATGAAAATTTAATATATTAGGCTCAAACATGCAAAATGGCTGGTATGGTCCTTTAATAACATACTAGAATGAACTGAAGTCAATGCAGTCTGGAAAGTAGGAAAAAAAATTCTTAAATTCACCGCTATAGTAGTATATTTTGGGAAATGCTTGTCAGTAACGTACCATGTATACGGATTGTATGTATTGGGCTCAAACACACGGTCACCGTTACAATCCTTTAATATCAAGTCAACCTGACATAACACCCTGCAAGGCAAACCCATTTCTGCTGCTTGTAGCTACGATCTCATTCTTATAGACACTACTCAGACTTCATGAGCAGATTGATCAGGCTCAGCTCTCTCTTCATCACAATAGCCTGTATCCTGATGATGATGGTGAATTAGAATGTGATGAAATTAAACAATTAAATTAAGTGAGATAAAGTGATAAGATAGCATGAGGTGAGTGGGTTTGAAAAATACACCAGGGACAATAATGTGACAACCCCAAATTTGCTGTTGAGCCATATTTTAATAAGATTAACATGTTGACTGTGTTTATTGGCAGACATTCAATATGGAAATAAAACTGAATTTCCCTTGTTTCATTAGTCGTTGGCTGAATCTTTGAGTCCAGCTCTGATCCTGGCTGGATGACAGTGTCAGTGACCTGGTGAAAACACTGCTGAGCCTGCCAGCCAGACCACACACACACACACACATTGCCTATTGCTCCTCTACTAATAGATATGCAGGTTTGAAAAGACCCAACCATTATTTAAAGTTAAATAAATGAAACTAGTTTTTGACTTGTACCTCAATATAAAGCATCTGAACAGCAATAATGCAACAATAATAAGGCATTTTTTTTAGGCAGTTTAATGTTATTTCTGTGTGTTGCTTCCACAGATCTCAGCTGTTTGGGTGCATATGCTTGTCAATGAATTGACAATTGCAGATGATCATGTAAATATTTTTTTGTTATGGGATTCAGGGCAAACAGGATGTTTCTTTTCATGAAGCTCTGACATATTTAATTGGACTTTGGCTGGAAGCATTTATTTATCTGCCACATGATGTGTGTCTGTGAATGGATTTGTACATAAACCTAATCAATATGCCATTGCTGCCTATGTGTATATGTGTGTCTGTCTATATTTCTGCGTTGTAACTTCCAGCGGCCACCCCCTGGATTCCCCAATGGGGTTATGAGAACTGACTGAACTTGAGATCCAAATAATGACTTTCATTATTGTAATCTCAAATAATTCTCCTCCATTTTGGGCCAAATGAGTACCAATAAACACCTCAATTATGGCCGGTCCAGCCATGGAGTGCAGCTAACCTCAGGAGTCTCCTTACAAATCTGTTGCTAGTTCTACGGGTGCGGTCGACCACTTAACTGAGGTGGTCTGGAGATGGAGAAGTCAGAGTGAGTGTTTTTAGTCAAAAAAAGAGGTTCAAGTGGTGTCATGTATTGAACCACAGTTTTGAATGTAAACAGCACTGATGGGATCACATGAGTTTTTAGAATTACTTCTGAAAAACTGTACTTAAGATTTTTTTTTTTTTTTTTTTTGCATGGGTGGAACCTGCAGAAAAACATGAAGTGAATTATGAAGGTGTGAAACAACGGTTTTGCAGGCATTGCTTTTTAAGGTGTTTATGTGGAATGCAATTTTGAAAAACCATTGAATAACTGCAGTATTAAACACCGTCTGCTTGGTCTTTCAGACATATAATACTCAGCAGACAGGTGCACAGTGGTGCTATGTTTCGTAATGACACATTTTGCAGATGTTGGCAAAGTAATTCCAACAGCTTGAGTGGTTACCTTTGAAGGGTAGAGCTGTGAAACTACAACTTCATGATTCCTGATATCTATAAAAGCAGAGCCACAATCTCCCGAAGGCCACTTTCAGAGACGAGAGGCAACTCATTCCTCCCAGAAATGCTTACTTGCATTTACCCAGGTTTGATTTAATACACAGTAATAACTACATTTAAAAATGAAACTAAACTAGATCTTGACAAAGACAAGAGAGCTACATTAAAAAATAAAAAAAGAAAAGAAAAGAAATTTAATCAGCAGAAAATCAGAAGAAAAAATACTGCAGGACATGAAGTTTGTCAAGTGATCTCTTGGCAATCTAAAAAAACAGCAATATACTATTTTTAACAACAACAAAATCATAATATAGAGCTAATCCAAAAATCTAATGAAATTCAGATACCATAAAAGATGTGGCTGCAGTGCATTAAAAGTTTGAAGTTTCTTGGAGCTCCTTGACCCCATGTCTTTGATGCTTGGAGTGATGAAAATGTTGGTTTGCTTAAATCGAGATGTTACAGTATATGTATATATATGTATATATATATATGTATATATATATGTATATATATAGATAGATAGATAGATAGATAGACAGATAGATCTATGTATGGTCTGAGACAGGTTGCCACAATTAGTATGATTCACTCGTGTGAAAAGGTGAAAATGTTCAATTATCCTCACACTGCTGATGCACATGGAGGTGTTTTATCTCTTAGTGCATTGGTGAATTCATTGAATGAGAAATAAAATCTGCTTACGGAATACAATTATAACAGCAGAGTTAATCATAATATTGGAATATGGTTAAGTCTCATTAGAAAAATACATCCTCCGCAGCAGCAGGAGAAATCTCTATAAGCAGTGGCTCTAAATGACAGATTGTGTGTAAACTAATCCAGCAATAGTGCAGCGTTCTGCAGGGGGTCTGAGAAATCTGAGACTTTTGTATTTTCCACTGTCAGGACAGCTGAGTAGAGGAAAATACCAGGTTTTCTGGAGTCTAAATGGAGGCATGGAGGCAAGTTTTACTTCTGACAGGCAGATTAGCACGTAGCTCTTAGCTTTCCTGTGACTTCCAACACTTCGGATAGTTTATACTGTGCCGGCTTCAATGCAGGGGAGTTACAGGCAGTGGTAATCTGTGAGGTAATTTGAGTTACATAACAAAAGTCGACAAGATGAGATTTATTACCTAAAAACACTCCCTTCCTTTTACCCCCATATATGTGTGTGCGCGCGTGTGTGTGTATATATATATGTGTATACATACACTACCTACTGAGGCTTTCACCCACAACCACACATGCATGAAGACATAGCTCTCTGTCTTTGTCCCGCACACACACACACACACACACACACACATGCACACACACTCACACAGAAAAAGTAAACATCCCAAGGTGTGCTATGAAAGAGGCTTGTGTTTTGACTTATTTTTTGGCACATTCAGACTCACAGCAGCAAAAACAAGCCTGCAGTCATGGAAACAAGCAACTTAGGAACATAAAGGAACAATCCGCCAAAAAAATATATATATTTTTACGTATTATCTTTAGGGAATATCAAAGGCTTAATGATAAAATAACTTATTGATCCTTGTAGGGAAACTTCCTTCTCTCTTTCCCCTGCTTCACAGAGAGGTCAAAGGTCATAATGAGCTGCAGAACAGCAGCACTGGAGTTTTCAGAGAATTACTGTCTTGCTCAGTGATTCTGACCACATTTTTTGATATTAAGTCTCAGAAGTGTATTAGCCACATCTTTTTGCTGCTCATTTCCGGGATGGGAAGTTGTCTTGAGCATGTTTGCAGACTCACAGCATATTTGAGGTTTTGCACCAGGTTCATGGGTATTAGGTGGGTGGGTAGAAAAGCAGACTTGCTGAATTGTAAAAATGTAAAGAAATGTTAGAAAAAAAAAAACCAAAAAAAAAAAACCAAGATTCCAGAAAACTCAGCAAACCTGCTTCTTCAATCAGGTTCCCAGACTTAAAAATCCCATGTTGAGTTTTTACATCCAGCCTGGATGTAAAAACTCAACATGGGATTTCACACATTGTGATGGTGAGAAGCACTAGTGCTTCTCACCATCACAATGTGTGAATTATTGAGGTTTGTTACCTCATGATACTTTTGCAAACCTAGTTTTTTTTAGGTTTTGAATCCTGCATTATTCATGTTTAGTTTACATTGGCTAGTGATCTGCTTCTTCTCCTCTCCTCTTCTTTAATTGTACATTACTGCAGAAAAGGTCTATCACATCATCCAGTAAACGTGGCGTGCATGTGCTTCATTACGCCTTCATTATGCCTTAAAAGACTTGTTTCTTTCAGATGGCTGAACACTCGTGTTGAGCACCAAGCTAAGCTTTAACATTCTAATCCAGGGATCCCCAACTGGCGGCTATCTATCAGGCCCTCAGATTTTTGGCCTTCTCCAAAAAAAAAAAAAAAAAAAAAAAAAANGCTCATTTTGTTCGGGAGAATCTAAACTTTCCGTAGATATTCATATATCTCCATTTTATTAAGAAATGGTGACTATAAAACACTGCAAACGCTACAACAGAAGCGCTAGGCCCGGTGCTGGGCTGCTCCAGTTGTAAAGGTTACATTTAAAAATAAATAAAAATTAGAAAATTGTTTTCCATTGTTATTACCAAATGAGAGAAAAAGATCGGNGGAGGGTGGGGTAGTGGCCTTTGGCATGCTTGACATAATTTGGCCTTTGGGGAAAACTAGGTTGGGGATCCCTGTTCTAATCCAAAGCTTAATCAAAAGTGTAGTTTACTTTGCGTGAACAACACACACACACACAGCCTTTTTGGTTCTACATAAATCAACAGATCACCTTGTAGTCAAATCATAACTATATCAGATTGGTGCGGTTGTAATCACCGTGCGATTGCTGTTTCAGACCCACTCATACTAGTTGTACCAAATGGAGGAATGTACCAGAGTCTGATTTAACTGAACAAAACCACAAAGATGTGAAAACACCTTAAAATTCCACAGCAGACTTTTAACATCATTACAGTGCAAACAGATAGGAGCCTCAATCCCCAGCATCAGTAAAATTAGTGTCTATAGTGGAGCCCTGACAGAAAAGTTTAATGTATTTTGCGGTAAAATGATAGATTGGCCATGTCTTGACTCTTGTTTGTGTATGTGGATTCAGATTTAGGGTGTCTTACCTCTTAAATGTGGTTAGAGTGAGTAAATACAAACATATTTACAACTCAGGCGGGATGGAGGACATCAGGACTTTCTGTTTGCAACTCTGATGGCGTCATCTGAAAATAGAACACATAAATAAGAGTTTAAACAGCATAAAATGGGATCATGGGAAGGAATCTGGAAAAAACAGCATAACATAATTGGTAGTGGAGGGGGAAATTATGAATAATTTAATTACAAAATGCAGTATTTAACATTTCAAAAAGTAATCATGATTTATGAAAACGTTGCTCAAATCAAAAGAAATTATGATACTTTTCAAATGTCAGCTTTAAATGCCTCCATGTTGTTAAACGGACTTGTTTTGCACTTACTGATCTTTGGCTGACACATGCTTTTTTTGTGTTAGAACATGCTAGAAGGAACCAGATGATGAAAGCTATTACGGGTTTATTGAAAAGGCCTCCTGTTGCGTGAAGGTGTGGTTACTTCTGCATACTTCTTGCGTGTTATTTGCATGCACTTATATTGTTGTGCCAGTATTTGTGTATGTGCATGCTTTCGTGTGTATGACTATGTGTATGAATTATAAAGCCTCCCACTAGGTGCACATGTGTGTTTGTGTGCGTGATTGAAAGTGTGACTACACATCTCCATCTGCACAATGGCTGCCGCAGCGCTTGCGAGCAGCTTTTTCCTCCACCCCTCGCTGTGAATTCCTTACATGCACAAGACCTGAGGGCAACTCGGAATGAGCGCGCTCTGCAGACGTGTGTTATGTTTCCCCTGCTCTCTTTTTAGAACTCTCTCCTGTGTGTGTGCCTCCAACTCATGGCTTCTTTTCTTAAAGTGCTGTTAGAGTGAGTGTAAATAAGTATAATGTAGCCGCAGAGCTCCTATGCAGCTGTAAATAACATGTGGTAAAAGGTGGCGGGGGGGGGGCACTAAATGTGTGGTTTTTATAGATATGACTCCCATGTGCGAAAATATATATGTGAGTCAAGGACACACACGGACAAACAGCCACATGTATACACATATCCAAGTAGAGCACCATGTGCGCACACACACATGCACTCACACTCATACTGATTGCATAAGAGAAAGAGAGCTTAAGTGTGTGTGTGTGGGGTGTGTGTTGAGGTTAAGGATCCTCCCTCCTATCATGGCTTTGGGATATTTAAGACACTGCAGGTACATGATGACATAATTAACCCCAAACTGCAGCACCTTTCTCCTGCTTCAGATCTCAAATTTCATCGTTTCCACAAACACAACTTCTGTCTTTCCCTTTCTCTGTCTGCCCCAGACATACAATCACTCTGCGCTGTTTATTGCACTTAAACACTAAAATTACGAAACTTCGAAAAAAAAAACAAAAAACCTGAATACACGTCTTGTTTGCATTGATGGATTACCTATCCCAAGAATGTTTCAAATATCAACAAGTTGATTTTAATAGCGTACCAGAATGAACTGAAACCAATGGAGGTCTGAAGATTGGAATTTTTTTTTTTTTTTTAACTCACCTTTCCAGTTGTATGCTTTGGGAAATGATTGTCAGTAACCTTACGTGTATGAAAATTGAATATATTAGGCTCAAACATGCAAAATGGGTGGGTATGGTACTTTAAGGAAATACTTGTATAATGTGTATATGTTCTAATGAAATAATGTTCTAACAGAATAATAAAACTAACTGGGCACAGTTTGACATCATCAGGTGATGATGACGTTTGTATGCTGTTTCCAGTTTTTATGCTTATTTCTTACAAGTTTTGCGTGTCGTTTCTTTTTACAGGTCATAACAATTTTCAAGTCAAAAAGGTCACAGTAGGTGTAGGTAAAAATAGATTAAAAAAATAAAAAATCCCACATCCACCATCCAGACCTGTGGTGCATTCCAGCAATGTCTGGGTGGGAAACTAGCAGGGTCTTACTCTTTCACTGCACCAGCAACTTCTATTGGCTTGTAAAAGTTAATGATAGCCAAATTTTGAGTGTTAATTAATCTTTAAATTAAATGGAGGCATACAATCTGGGAGTGTAGCACAAACTTGTCGTGAGTCATGCCTTTCCTAAAGCAAGTCAACTTTGGCAGGTGCAAACAAGTGGCTGGTGACTCCATGTGTCACAGTGGACAGTGGACGCACCAGAGTCTCCACCCACAGCACCAGAGTCAAACTGCGGAGCAGTGACATAAGAGCATAGGGAATTTGGTGTTCCAAAATGGGAGATAAGACGAACCTTCAAAACAAGTCACATTATCTGTGCTCCACTGAAATTTAGAATTTTTTGAATTTCAATTAATCAATCAAACAATAAATCATCAATGTTTATTTGAAGAACAGATTTCATAGAAGCAATAAAAGTACAGACAGGAACATGCTATCCAGACCTTCCAAGTCACAGTAATGCTTTGGAAATAAATCCACCAATCCAAGGCCAGGGAAAACAGACTGCATGGTTTACATGAATGAGAATTTTCTGTTGTGATTATGACTAAAAACTGTTTTTAGATTTATGGGTTTTTATATTTGCTCTCTTTCATTTTCTCTCAGTCCGTTTATCTCAGGAAACAGCATACTGTACTGTCTTCTATATTTCCCTCCACTTCTCTCTGCTGTTTTTCCTAGAAATCCAAACCTGAAGGCAATTAATCACCTCTGGCAACAGGTTCGGACTTCGCCTTACATTATGCCTCACATACTTTTCCATGCGTCAACAATTTAATTAGGCTGCCCTACTCCTCCAAACCATTCATGATATTTTCCCTTTGGTCTGTTTACAACTCACTAAATTATATATCTGATGACTGATTTTAAGAAAACTTGTTTAGCACATACCAAATTTCAGCAATGAACAGTGTACGCTGATATATTAACATGGTGCATTGGAGCAAATGATCTACTGATGGACATATTAATGATGTGGTGACAATATTCTTATTTCTTTATTTGTAAATTCACTGATGGGGCAATGTCACCAAGTCTGTGGAATATAACAAAGCACCCAACATCACACTAATTTTTCTGGATTCCCAATTTAGTTGTGGACATTTGGGAACCCCTGAATTAGCAACTACCTCACGGGTATGTCATAAAATCAACTCTACTTGAATATAATCATTCATTTTGCAGAGGTAATGCATGAATAAATGGAAAAGCTGCAGAGAGAAGCCGTAAATATCACTTGGCTGTATCAGATGCACATTTAAAAAGTGTTATTGTTAAAGTGCCAATTGTAGCTTAATTACAGCAAACACATACGTAAAGCTTTGAAAGGGTTCACAGAGGATATGAGGACAAAATTGCACAGGCATGTTGGCACACAAACATGTATGTGCATGCAGAACACACACAAACACACATTCATGGGTACACGGAAGCTTTCACATAAAGATGGACCTAAATGCACACAGCAATTTACAAACAATGGCACGTTGCTCTCTGCAGCATGTCTGTGTCTCTGCAGCTAGATTATAGTGATCATTGGCTTCCCCTCAGGGGACATGAGTCATTGCATAAACACATGAAGAAGACAGTTCTCACATTAACACTTTGCATTATGGTATGTTAAGTCTTTGCTTATGTACTGGAAACACAGATAGCTTGGCATCACATTTTGGGTTGGGTGAGTAATGGACCAAACTCTGAAGGTTAGCAAGGTCCTTCAAAACAGACACTTAGTTGCTTAATAGGTCAAATTGGCTCTGATCCAACCACAAAAAAAATGCTGAGAAGCTTAAACTTTCACGCTACAAGATCTTCAGCTGCTTAAAAAGAAGTTTGTGATGTTTTGTATGCAAGAGGTTGAAATAAACCTCTTTAATCTTTCCAAACAAATGCAGCCCTGTAGATCCACTAATACGATCTCCCAAAAATGACAATCAAGGCTTAGAAACATCTGCAGCTAAATCACCATTTATCCAGGTAATTAGAATGGGGGTAGCTCATCATTGTCAGAATTCATTCATTCAAAGTCTGAGAACAGCAACAAACTTTGCATAATCATCCAGGATATTGTCTATGAATGAATGACTGACAGTAACAAATAATAATATCTGGTAATGCCTGTTTTCCCTGTTGTGCTTTAGTCAAACTGTGCTCTCCACCACGCTAATGTAATGTGTTCTGTAGAAGGTTTACACAAGGGTGTGTGTCTGTGTATGCACTCACTTTTTAAACATTTATTTGCATACACTGTTGGGTATTTGTTGCAGTCTTTTTTCTTTTTTTTTTTGGAGTCATGATTTTGCATATTACTGTATTCCACTGGGGGGATTTGTTGTCTGTTTCAACAATGTTGGACAAGGTAAGTGGGTATTTATTTTGTGACCTATGTGCATCTTTGCAAGTTTGCACAGACTAAACAAAGACACAATCATCTCCAGAATGAAAGAATACCTGTTTACATAAAAACTGCTGCTAAGTGGATTTCTGATGTGGCTGAGAGTTCATAAACAGAAAAATGTGTCACGTCTCTTCAACTGAGTGTGAATGTTAACGGTGTTCCACACCAGGCAGTTGCTGCCACAAATACAAAGAGAACTCTTGTTCACAAATGGAAGTTAGCAAAGTCTTTATCAGTAAACACAGCAGCAACTACTTATGAGCTACAGATACATCATGTCAACAATAGCAAGCAGGGACAAGGATCACAACAAATTTGTGAGCAGTATAACGAACTTTAATAATATTTGATTCATCAAAGTATTTTTCACGTGGGGGAGGCAAGGTGCACTCTTAGAACTTGTCCTGTGAAAAAAACAGTAAAGAACAGGCAGCACAGTTGCCATTATGTAATGTAAAATTAACATGGTCATACTGTCGGTGAAATTTACAGTTTGATACCATTTTATACAAATACAGCAAATAACTGTAATTATTTATTTTTCACAGCATAATACTGGCAGTAGCAACAGGGTCTTACTGTAGACTTATAAAATTAACATTATGATGCGCGTTTATTGAAATATGAGCCACTATATTTTGCCTAAATTTAAAAGCATAGAAAAAACAGGCACTCACCGACTAATTTCAAAGATGAGGAGGTGAAAAATGCTGTTATCAGCCATGTGGAGTTACGTGTGTTTGTTCCCACATTGCAAAGCAAAATACTGTTAAATACTGTTGTACTGACATAACTCAACAGTAAAGTACTGTATCCAAGGATAATAAGGAAATAATGTTTAAACTTGACAGTAAAACACTGTACTTAAGGATACTGTTGAAATTCGACAGTAAAGTACTGTACTTAAGGATAACGGTACAATACTGTTGGAATTTGGCAGTAAATTTACAGCAATTTCTCAGAGTGTGGCTTCATGGTTAGCGCTGTTGCCTCACAGCAAGAAGATCCCGGGTTTGAATCTGACCGGGTTCTTTCTGTGTGGGTTTCCTCTAGGTGCTCTGGTTTCATTCCCACCTCCAAAGATATGCAGATTAGGTGAATAGGAAACTCTAAATTGAGAGTGTGAATGCGTCTGTGTGTGTGTATTAGCCCTCTGATTGGCCGGCGACATGTCCAGGTGTACCCTTTCTCTCACCCAATAACTGCTGCAATAGGCTCCAGCCCCCCAAGAATAGGATAAGACCATGATAGGATAAGCGGGGATGGATTTTTCACAAGTTTTGGCAAAGCTGCTAGCAAATAAGTTATTACATGGATAATGGCAGCTGGGGCGGACATGTGGACAAAATAAAATCCTGCTCATGTGCTGATATGTCTAAGAGCTCTTTATTATCAGTTTATTATTATTATCATAGCTGAAATGCCTGTGGTGATTCCCTTTATAGGTCAGCAGTGTCATATTCCATTTCACATTTGTTTACAACTCAAATGTCGTGTGGAAGTGTGTTTCTAGATATCAAAACATTCATTTTAATTCCTGTGGTTTCACGATGAGTATTTCATGTCAGTTTATAGCCTGAAATATTGTTAGATTCAGATTAGCATATTGTTTGCAGGATTTGTTTGATGTGAGAGAGCTTAAGCTTTTCTTTCCT
Source organism: Lucifuga dentata (assembly GCA_014773175.1). NCBI lineage: Eukaryota > Metazoa > Chordata > Actinopteri > Ophidiiformes > Bythitidae > Lucifuga > Lucifuga dentata. Next base: position 113,229 of record VXCM01000298.1, read on the forward strand.
TAGCAGGCCTTGCAGAGAGCTGCCAGGAGCAGATTCTTTTCCATCTTTCTTTTTTTTTTTTTTTTTTNTTTTTTTTTTTTTTTTTACTTTTTACTTGTTTTCATTAAAATGCACACCTGACTAAGGAGAATCTCTCATACAGTGTAACCAGAGTATTTACTGCAGAGTATTACATTCTTATTCCCTTTATCTCTAGTTATTGTGATCCTTGCTTAATATACCACTCATTATGCTTTTGAATATAGTGTAATTATCTAGTCTCTATTACTTCTGTTGATTATTTTGCACAATATTCCACTTATCAGTTGGCTTACTTATCAGTCTGCATACTATCTGTAATATTTGCACTCTAGCACTTTTTGCACAACATCCGAGCAGTAATCTTCAGCCTCTATCTTCTTCAGCTCTCAAGTATTGTATTTTTTTTAAAATTATTATTATTATTTAAAATCCCAGGTTCGGTATTGTTTCTCTTTTTACAGTCCTTACAAGCATGGCACAACCTTACATATGTACTTGCATTATATGTGTACACTTTACAATAACAATAAAGTTTATCTGAACTAAAATATGAATCCCTCACCTTTGATTTATCTAAAAACTGTAACAATAAATAAAGATTTCAACTCTTATACTTTATTCTAGTCCCCAAAATTGCTGTACACCCTCTTTTGCAAGAAGTAATTCTCAACTTAAACACTGACCAATATCTGAGCCTGTATAATGTATATAAATAATATTTGACTTAATGGACCTGTTAACATTTTTCTTATATCGTAGGCAATATTTACATAATCTAATGTAATGATTTGGCAGAGAATATGTGGAAATTTGACATTTCTTGATTTTGTAAAAAAAAAAAAAATGTGATTCAGGATCAATTATTTTGTCTTCTATTATTTTTAAAATGTATTTCTTGTTGCCTAATTATTGTTTTTCATATCAATTCTTACACCGAACTTTGCGGAACTGTTCATTATCATCCAGAATGTGACCTGAAAAACATTTAATGTACATATGTTTCAGATAAAACTTTCAAATTACCATTTTCCTCTCTTGGTTAACTGGCTAAACTGGAGGTCAGCCATTGTAAAGATATTTGCGGCCTTAATTAGAATTCTGCCTTGTTAAATTATTAAATAATCATAGTCTGCTGTTACTGGTGATTCCTACTCACAGGTGCCACAGAGTTAACGACCTTTGAGCTATTACTGGTTTAAAATAAAACTGCAAATTCTGTTCCCCAGTAACACCAGCGTAGTATAGTGTCCAAAAAACACTTTGAAAATCTTTAGCCTGGGTCTGGCGGTCACGCTTCAATCCCAACCTCATGAACGCCTGGCCTCTCTGGCCCTCTGCCCACTGACTCTCACAGAGCTAAAGGTGATTTTAATGAAGCAGAACAAACCAGTGGAGAGGGACAGAAAGCTGGGAAACGAAAAAGAAAATGATTGATTTCCTCTCTGCACTGCCTTCACTGTTAAATATCTAAAATGTAAAACACATGGAAAATGTAAAAAGAGACAAGGGAGGAGATAGCAGGAAAAAATAGAGATGTAGGGAGAGATAAAGGTGACAGTAGTTGTTATTCAGAATTATGCAGGAAGAGTTTTCATACCATAAAGGACAATACCGCAAATTTTTCATGTTTGAGCCAAATATATATAGCCAGCACACACGTTACATTACTGACAACCATTTCCCAAAATATACCACATCAGCTGTAAAATATACAACTTTTCCTACCTTCCAGACTACCAATCATTTTAGTTCATTCCAATACATATTACAATAACCTGTAGAGCCTAGAAATGCGCTTGAGATAACTAATCCATCTCAGCGAGTACCGTGTTGATTAAATTTTGGGGGAAAATAGTTGATGGTAACATAATTTGTTGGGTTTAAACATGCACAATTGTGGGTATGCTCCTTTAAATAGGTGTTCAACTTTATGCTGCTTCAGATGTTGCTTTGGTTGAATTGTAGAATGTATACGAGAGAGAGAGAGAGAGAGAGAACTAATACATATATATATATATAGAACAACAGAAGCAGAGAGAAATGGGAGAAGAGCTTTTGTTGTTTATGCGGTGAGATGTGGGCTTGGCAGGTGGCCTGAGGGGGACGGGCGCCTGATCTGACAGCCCACTGCTTTGCATACCGTCCTGTTTTTCTCCTCCTTTGACTTTGAACTGCAGATTTCATTGACTTTGTTTCGTTCCCAGCAGGTGTGTGTCAGTCGTCTCGCAGCCAAACTGTCACTACACTCAGCTACGCTTCGACGAGAATTTATGTTGGATCACTGAGGCAAAAAACACGCATTTTCACACATTTAGGAGGTTTTTTCTTTGCTTGTCACTCCGGCACTTAGATGATAGACAACTTTCCTCTACAAAGTAATGTGCTACTTTCTTCTGGAAGACTTGAAACATTCCGACAACTTCACGAAATAGTCCGAAAAACACTACGTCAAGGCTGTAGTGGTAGATATTATTAGCCTAGCAAAGTTATGAAAGAGAGGATTATGAAAAAAGCCATCAGTAATTTATCCAGTGCTACAACATGCACACCCTAAGGCCTCTCTCATGAAACAAGCTGAACATGCTCAGATTATGTCTGCAATAACTCATGCCAATCACAATCCAGTCTCACCAGTTCCCCCAGCTTATCTAATCACTCTGACTATGGTGGCTGTCAATTGCTGTTTCAAGGATATTGAAGGTGTTCATAAAAAGAGGCGGGGTTTGACCACCAAACAGTCATATTCAAGAAAGGATTCAAGGTGAACAATTTATTACAAGTAATATAACATAAATGACTTTGAACTAGGAAATCCAGGTCACTGAAGCACCAAAAAGTAGTTCTGGTGATATAGCATACAGATATGACTTAAAACCAATAAAAATAACAAAAAAAAAAAAAAACAGAAAAAGCAATTGTAAGTAACTTTACTTGCCTCTGGCTTGGTAATTCAAATGTGTTCCTTTTGCAGGTTTAAACCCAATACAATAATAGTTATTTTAATTTCTCATTAAAAGCCATCTTCTCCTGGGGCTATATTCCCTTATATCTCAAAAACTCTCTAAAGAAAAGATCTAAAAACCCAAAGCAATCTGGCAGGAATCAACATTTGGCTGGCTGATTGGCTAAAGAAAACTGAAAAATGCCCAATCAGACCAGCACAGTATGTAACCAGTGATCAGAACAGTGGTTTAAGCAAGCAGAACTGGAAATTCATTGCTGTCAGATACTGAATGTCATACAATATTTTCTACAGATTCAGATCCACCAAATGCTGGTTTCTCCTGTATGAACACAGGATGCATAAACAGAAATAGAACGCACACTCAGAAAAAATCTGGAAAAGGTGCAACCTTGGTGTAGACCACAGACTGCTTTTCAAATTCATCCATTTTTGTGAAACCAAACCAAAACCTAAAATTGGCTCAGAGTATCCCCTCAGGCAAGTTTCCACATCTTAATGGAACAAAGTGTAATAATAATTCTTGATTAAGAACATTCGTATATAAATAAGCACATACTTAGCAGTAAACTGATCAGCTTGATGCTGAAATTTCTCTGTCAGGATCAGAGGCCAGAATCTCTGGAGAGACAAACCTGCTTTACCAACTGAGAAGAAGTCAAAGTGATCCAGCAGCAGACAGGCTCACTATGACGTGTGTGGGAAAGCACACTGATATTTTTGGTACAGACAAATCAACAGAGTGACTTTTACAAGGCGCTGGTTAACAAACCTTTCCTCTCAGACATACACAGACGGTTTGCTGAGTGATCTATTTACAGAGGTATGGATGCACTGTGATTAAGTACCATGAGGTGCTTTCAGACCAAACCTTTGGAACTAAATCAGGAACTTCTTACCCTGAACTAGCCGCAGGAAGAACTATTTTGCTCCTTGCTCGCATTCCCACTGTACTTCAAGTACTGTGAATATTATGGAACGTAGAACCATTTCCACAGTGCAAGCAGAAAATTCCTCATCCAGAGGGACTAATTTATTATCCAATGTCGCCAAAAACACAGTACCACAGTATGATTGGTGTTCCAAAAGAGCACCTATTGTGTTGTTCCACTTATGGCTACAGCTGTTGGAACCTCTTCAATTACTGTGATCTTGGTTTTCTTTTTTTTTTTTTTTNTTTTTTTTTTTTTTCATTTTAAATTTTCTCTGCTTCGTATTCAGAATATAATTAGGAGCTCTTTTGTTATCTTTTTTTTTTAAATAAAAGAAGTTAACAGTGAGTATTTAAAAATGGCTTTTGTCATCTGGGAGAAGCTTACATCTAAGCAATCGGTAATGTTTGGTCTTGCGAGCTCCACCCAGCAGTTCTCAGTGCCTACTCTGGAGCAGAAGTTAAAAAAGTCATAGTTCCAGTGCCAAAATGAGTCCCAGGTCCTTGGTGTGAAACAAAGGAAGGTTTCTGAGTTCCTGAATGTTCTGGCGCTGCAAAAGGCTCAATAAAGAGGCACTTGTACTTTCAATATTTCCATTTCCAAAGACCCTGTATTTTTTTTCTTCCTGCCTTCCTTAATATTTCAAAGGCAGGAGTTTTACTTGTATCTTGAGTATTTTACACCATGATTTTGTTACTCTCTGTATGAATCTATACAGTAAATGCATATAGCAGACCAGTAAGTCAGTTGCTATAGCTTGACCTGTCAGCTACAATGGTTTTATCCTCAGGAAGATACTTTAGTCTGTGTCCACCCATTGCATACAGCAGAATCCTGAGAGAATTACGTAAGACATGGGGTCACTCTGAAATGAGAAGAGCTAAAATGCTGTTGCTCTGAAGAGAGAAGTTCATCCCCTCCTGCTGTCAGAAACCTGCCGCTCAGTCGGCTGGTTAGCTTTACTAAGAAACAGGAGATTTGTGTGTGTTTGCATATGAATGTGCTTATGGTACTGTATGTATATCTGGCACGCAATGAGGAGTGCGTGGATAGTTTTATATTGCATTGTACATGTCTGCTAGTATCTGTGTGCGTGCATGTAAGGGTTTGTCTGCTTGCATTCCTGCATGTACCGTTTACCAACCCCATTGTTACACTCCACAGACATGAACTATGCTGGCATTTTGCTCTACCCAGGAGACCCATCTCAGCCCAGCGTTTGGCCCATTATTAAGCTTCCTCGCCAAGCAGAGGAGGAGAACATTATGTGCCTGAGATCAGCCACCATATGGAAAACACTTTGTCATTTTTCTCGTGCTCAGATTCTTTATAGTGCAATGAAAGACAAATATCAGATGTGGTTCAAAGACAGTCAATGTTGTATCAAAAACACATGTTGCGCTCCGATGCAATGTATTCTTTTTACAAACAGCATTATTACTGCATCAGGTATGTGACCTCACAGCAGGTTTATGATTTTTTTAATTCAACTTGTACAGGTAATACGTGTACTTTAAAATTTTTACCAAAAAAAAAAAAAAAAAANAAAAAAAAAAAAAAAAAAATACAGTATGAAAGCTTTAGGTGTCTTGAATTAACTTGTCTTTTCGCCTGTGTTATATACTTGGTTTTTTGCTTCTAACTCTCCATATACATGTCACAGAAAAATAACAGGTATTGCAAATTGACGGACACACTTGTACCTTTAAATGTAACACCTTGAATCACAGGATTTATTAATCTAAACAAAAATACAAATCAGAATTTTTTTTTAAATATGCAAACTTAAAAATTGTTGGATTTTATTGAAATTCTTTGAATTTGATAAGTAAAACTGTTTGAATATCATAGTTTCTGGTTTCCACACTTCTTATCTACAAGTGTACCAAATTTGAGCTTGATAGTTAAAAGCGCTTAAGTTTTATAAGGCATTTAGTAAACTGACCCCTTTCATCCTTTTGCGTGTCACACTAACTCAAAACCTATTTAAACAATGGCTAAAATATGCAAAAATGTCTCTAACTCTACTGTCATAATCGCCACACATCAGAAAGCCGGCTGCCGGCTTAGAGCGCTGGCAAGAAGATTTAAAAATGGCGCCACAGGATGTCCCAAACTCGTCATCCACCGTTTTGAATGAAAATGTACCCGGGCACGTGATTCATCGTTTGAAAGCTCAGAATGTCTCCTATTGGATGAAACCCACATCAATCACATCCAGTAACTCTGTAAAATACCTGACCGGATAATAGTGGTGGACCCATTTCCCAACGGATGAATGGAAGCTGGTTTTGAGTGGAGTTTTCTGTAAAATGGATTACCGGAGACAAAAACTAATCACAGGATCTGTTTTTGGGGACTTATATTATCTAAACTATGATAAGGTTGCACTTTATTGCACATTTTAGCTGTGTTTTGGTCAGGTTTTGTTCAGGAGTTACATACCCAAGATGAACATCCAGTGTTTTTTTTTTTTTTTTNTTTTTTTTTTTTTTTTTATACAAAGTAGGCAGCGTGTTGAAGGCTTTATTTGTAGATGTTGTTTTGTCTTATTTCCATGCTAGTAAATGATTTTGAGGCATGAAAAGAAATACTGAAACTGCTGTTAAATGTTTTAAAATGTATTTTTTTCTGAACTGGGTGTAGTGTGCACCATGCCAGCAGGGATGCGGAATGTTGTCACTTTCACTAATTACAAAACAACCAAACTTGTGCCTTTTCATGTGTGTTTTTGCATGGTACTGATCATGTTGAGGTCAGGGTTTGATGTTTGAGTTGTTGGATTCCTTTATTGATTATACTCTCTGGTGTAAGTATAGGAAACAGGCGGTACAGTATAAGTCCACCGTAAACGTAACACTCCACACACTCCCTCTCTCCCTCCCTCACCCAGGCTGGGATATTACACAATTTTAACTACACACGGCTTGCACACACAGCTGGCTACACAAGTGGTATTGCTCACTACATCCAATAGGGAGCAATGTGAGGGCTGAAACAAATCATCCCTCGTCTGAACTGGAACACCTTGAAAGCTAAGTCTGATGTCACTCGACAGAGGAGATCCGCTTTTTACTTATGTTACAAAGACGAAAGAAACAGCAGCAGCGGCGACAACAAAACGGTTCACGAGGCTCTCACGTGAATCCCGCTGTGCTCGATCAGCTTCTCCATGAAACTTCTGGCTAATATTTCTAACTGTCATTGTTGCAGCAAAAGTTGACAGTACTGCCCCCCATGGTTTTTGTGGGTATTGCATCTCCTGCACGGACAGCGTTAATTCTGGAACACGTGTACAACCGAGGCTTCAAACAAGCGCAGGATACACATGGCAACCGCCATTGACTCTGGTTTTATTGTGACTAAGTCTTTATGGATCATGGCTTAATTGCTGTATTAATATCTTCCTGTTGTTGCATGGGCCATAAAGCTCTTTTAGCTTTTGCATGTGATATTGGGCCATACAAATAAACTTCACCATGTGTACACATATTGCAAATTACTTGCTGCATGTGTTCTGCTTTGTACTGTTACGAGCATTTCTGAAACTCTCTCTCTCTCTCTCACACACACAGATTTAGTTCCGAACTTGGCTGAGAGGTGCGAAACATTACATAAGTCGTCATCTGAGCCGACATGTCAGATCAGTATGGAACGTTGCAGGTTGCTGCAGGGTAACTTGCCTCTGACCTTCAGATGTGTGTACAGTATCTGTTTCTCAAGCTCCTCAAACACATTGACACACAGTGTGACGAGTACACACAGCTGTCAGCAGGAAACATCACTCAGCAACTTTTCAGGAAGTAAAAAAAAAAAAAACTCCGACCATATTCACTCTTCCTATAATAGATGATAAAATATTAAACTTTGTTCATCTAGCAGCAAGTAGGCAATCATTAAAGCACTTCTGACAAACTCCTAAAGGAATGGTGAAGTAATGCAGAGCCCTCACTCACAGTTTAATAGTGTATATTGCATATACCGCCTCATTATTCAAGGGCGTCACAGCGCCAAGAATCAAATGTCGATTCCCCATTGTATCGTTGCAGAGAGATTTTCATGTCCTTGTGACCCTGGGAACCGCTCTGTGGAGGCATTAGCTCCTGGTAAGGTCTCCCAAAGCTAACTGGTCCCAGCTGAGGGGCCAAATGAAGAGTGATTAGAATACTTCTACACACTCAAAACTAGAGGTCCAGGAGTGGTACAGTTTTGGACCAAAAAAGTAAATTTTTCACAGATGTACCACAACAGGCATAAATGGGTTCTCTTGAAACAAGGTGATAATCCAGTGCAGGAGGGTTTCCGTAATGTTCAAACACATTGTTGGACAGTATCTGCTGCAGAACTTGGAATCTTTACCTCAAATCTTGATTTGATGTAAGATTTAATCAGCTTTCTTTGTTTCTTTCACTTAGTTTCATGTTCACCATTGGTAATATATCTAATGAACTTATCAACTAAGTTCATTTTATTTTACATCAGTGTGCTGAAATACATATAAAACAAGTAGTTAATCGCATCAATATAGATCTAAACGCTGCATCATTTCATTATCGTCAGGGTCACTCATGCTGGACGTGAATGAAAACAGACTGACTCATTCCTTCCTCCCAATGCAATGCCAAGAACAACTTAGAGAATTGTGATGACTGCTTTTGCAGGCTCTCTCATTTTCTGTACTGTCTTCCAGGCAAGAACCCCCCTCCCCAAATCCCAAAACTAGTCTACAACATGAAGAAGAACTTGGTTACTGCTGTTGATTTCTTTACAAGTATTTACATGTAGGGAAACAGAAGTGATCTTCAGAGTGGGAAAGGCCAAAACAACCACCAAAACTAACTTAAACCAAACCAAAGAAAACGAGGATAACAGAAGTAGCCCACCGCTACCACTTTTCTCTCACAGAAAACTACCTCAAGCAAACTGGTCAGGAGACTCAACTGCAGTGTGGTTTTGTTGGAAGTTGAAGTAAAGAGAGTTCTGCCTCAGGAACAGCAGCGGCTTAGGTCCTCTTATAGCCAGCAGCCACAGCGAGCCAATCGTCTGCTTTGGCCTGAAAACCGAGGAGCCAATCCAAACTCAGATCCTGGACAGCAGTCTGATGACAGACTGAACACACCTGAAACCAGTCAGAACAAAAATTGCTGAGTCACACTGACTGACACACACACACACACACACACACACACACACTGAGGAGGAAAACATAGCTGATCACACAAAACAATAATTTCAACAATTTGCATAATACTACACACTGCTCATAACTTTTCATTTCAATAACAGAGGATGTTTAGTTTGCATTTGAAATCTGGATTTGCATCAAAATAGACATCATGATAAACAATCGTGGTGACTGGCTGACGGTGTTTGTACTTTTTTTAATTCTTTTTTTTTTTCAGGANTTTTTTTTTTTTTTTGTTTTTTTTTTGTGGTGTCTCAATTTATCCAGCTGAGCCAAGTCACACTTGAGTCACAAAAGCTACAGCTGCAGATAATTTCAGGATAGTTTGGAATGTGTTCATGTACGTCTGTATATAGTCAAATAATTGAATTTCACTCTCTTGTTCTTCTCCAATAAGACAAACTATACCTCTGGCCCATTAACCAAGTACAGGGACAGCCGCTGTCTCTTGAAAATGTACCAATAATCCTTGTTTTATTTGTTCTCTTTCTAATAATTAAATCAAAACTGTTTTGACTGTTTGCCCAATAGGGTTCTTAAATTATGTGGATTACCTTAATGTGTCATCTATATCTTCAGATCTGATGCAGGACTGTCATACCATGTGTCATGGTCCCGATGGCTACAAGAGAGAAGACAATGTTGCTGAAACTTTGTGATAATAAAGTTCCTTATATAATGAATTTGAACTTCAGCAGCATCTTGGTTTTAACATGAATCGTATTGACTTTAATGTAAGTCGCATGCACTCCGTCACACATACTTAACATTGATGTAAAATCTTTACAACATTGCTAATGTGTTCATTTGCACTCCAGTTGTATTGTCAAAAATTTAAAATGATTTCTACACAAATGTCAGAAATATGTGGTTCTCTTATTACATAGCCATCCATAACCGTGACACATAGTATGACAATCCTGTAACAGAGCTGCCAATAAACCCTCAGATCAAACCAAATGTTCTTGAAATGTACTGGTTTCAACCTCAAATTGATTACTTCTGCAAAGATTATCCTGTATTTGTGTATCCTGTATAGATTCCAATATGTCAAAGTATGTAATGCTTAGTCCTTTCTCCAAATTACAAAGGGTGTTCCTCAGGGTTTAATTCTTAGGCCTCAACTGTTTGCTATTTACAAAAATGAGAAACGTCTCTTCTCAACATCGCTGCACGTTGAGATTTTATTTGTGCTTCCTTATTTTAATAGTATATCTGTACCTCAACACCATTCTGTATTAATGTGTTCTCCCTTAATCAATCAATAGATAATTCAACTAATCAGGTGGATATGCTTTCACTAAACCACGTAAAACTTCTCTTTTTAAGCCCAACTTATGAATGAGAGAATGTGTGTGTGTGTTGCATATAAACTACTGGTGTTCCATATGCTGCTTTGAAAACTTATTGTGTCAGTAGTCTCTAGTTTCATGTTCTTATTCTCCCAGCACATCATTTTCAAACAATCAGTGTTAAGGTAAGCATAAGAATTTAGTGCTGATATTCACAGACTTCAACACAAAGGAAGCCTCAAAGCTCAAAGCTAAACCTGAGGAAAGCAGCCAGCAGAGCTTAAGTGTAGCTCACATCCAGATGTGTTGAATTAAATCCTCCTGTTGCATCCCAGAATGCCTCTAAGAGTAGGCCGACTCATAAATCAACATGATCTACATCCATAACAAACAGCACACAGACAGACACAGGTCTCGCTTGTGCTGTTAGTTGCTACCTCTCTCTGCTTACACACAATGATTCAGCAAACATGTTTTGGGCCAGAAAACATCCAGACTCATTGTTAAATAAGCTGTGAAGTGAGGTGTGAGCATGGATGGAGAAAAACAGAAAGGCTGAGTGAAGGAAAAGTGGAGAATGGCAGTATAATTTCCATGCTGATTTGCCATATGGTATAAATCTTACACTGACATTCTTCACGTTTCCCAGCTTTATGTTCCTTGTGTAACTTTACGGGAAACAGCTTTTTTTTTTTTTTTTTTTTTGTCTCAGCAACATATGAACTTAAAAAAAAAAAGCACAAGAACGATATTTCTGAACAAAACATTGGCAGCCTATTGAAATGCAAAGCCTGTTAAGGAATAGTTACTTTTTGATCCTGATTTTACCACCGACTCTTCACGCATATTCATAAGATCCTTGGCATGTGGAGTTGTAAATACTGACACTGACTTGAGGCAAAAGTTATGTTTATGTGATATCATCAGATTCAGAGAAAGCAACGTGTCTGTGCAGCTTGTGCCATGCAGAAGAATTCCTGCATTAATTACATGATAGATAAGAAATTTTACAACTCCAATATTACATATTAAGATGTACAGTAGATAAGAAACACTGCACATAGCCTGACATGTTGGATCATTTGAATTTCATGTTTTCAAGGATGTATGATGTATTCTCACTACAGAAGCCTCTATAGGACTCATTATTTTGAGTTTTCAAATCAGGGAATCTGTCAGCATTTATATTTCTAACTAATTCTCAGAGTCTTGCCAAGGTTCAGCGTGATCAGCTGATGTTTTAGGAGGGATTTGCCCAAACAATCTTTGACCCGCTGATCAGATGGATTTCTGCATGTCCAAAATTTAGCCAGCTGTTTTGCAACATGACACATCTCATAAGCCAATTTCCTGAAGTCACGATTAGATTTCTGCAAAATTTATAGCAAAAGTGCCTGAATGCATCTGTGCATGCAAACATTTTGTGGCTGTAGCCACATTGTTTTGGGTGGAAAAAAGCTTTATTCAAGCCATACAGCCCTGTGCTTAGAAATGAGACTTTTGCTGTTGAGAACAAGCAATTCAAACATATAGTGTGAGTTAACACAAACATACAAGATTTGTTAAATCATATGGCATCATCTTTGCACTAGATACATCATCATCAGCTTTTTGGTATTCTGTGCATTTTGCTCTTCACTTTTTTTTGTCTGGAAACCTGACATACTCTGACTTGTGTACTGTAATCTATGGAGAACAGTGTCCTGTCATAGCAAGAAACAACAAATTTTGGATGCATGATTACATAATTTCAAAGTGAAAATCAATTAAAACCAATGTTGCTTTAAAATAAACCAAATATTTTTCAGTGACGCATATATCTTATCAATATTTTTTTTCCATATTGATAGTTTCAAGGTGAATCCTGCAAAAATATAAATGCAGCATTCTGTATTTGTCACAGTAGAGTTTGTCACAGTAGGTAAAAATATAAAATTTAATATAAAATTCATATAAAATTTAGTTTGAATTTAATTTATACATATGACTTCACCTAATACTATTTTTTTTTTTTTAAATAAGGTCTATCGTGTAGATATAAATAACATAATGAAACGTATAAGCTAACTCAGAGAAATCAACAAGGATAGAATGTTGTTCCAGATACCTGTGTCTTTGTCCACACCCAATCAGTTGATGAATTAATGAGAAACACCTTCTGCCGATTACTGCCTTACCTGATTGGCCTTTGCTGTTTGTCTGAAACTATTTAAGTCAGCGATCCCCAACCACCGGGCCGCACAGAAAGAATAAATAACTTATTTTATTTCCATTTTATTGACTATAGGAGTCTACAGGTGTTTTATTTTGAAAAATGACCGGATTCTCTCCCCATCATATCCGTCTGTGCCTCTTGATACATACCCCTCTGTCACAGCTGAGATGCCCGAAAAATTAAACTAAAATCGATAAACTAATCTAACCACTCAATCATCCAAACCCTGACCTCAAAATGATCAGCACCGTGCAAAAAGCACACTTGAAAATCCACAAGTTTATGCATGTTGTGGTTTTGGTGTAATTAATAGAAGTATGTGCCAGTAGTGCTGTAGCTTATATAAACCGGAAATCCATCTCGTTACAAACAGCGATTTAAAACATTTAAAAATGGTTTGAACATGCTAATTCACCCACTAAAAAAATCATTTACTAACATTTCAATAACAGCAAATACTGAAAACCACAAATATATTCCGATAATGCATTTACGAGCCTGCTCACTCTATAGTAAAGGGACAGGTGTATGTAATTATGCATCGAAATATAACAATCGTCTCAGCTATAACACCGATAAAATATGGAATAAATTTGCAATCTTACCGTCATTTTGAAGCTGAGAGTGTTCTAAAAGAGAATCTGATATTGTATTTGTCTCCATTATTCCGTTTCAGATAAAATCCCATCACACCCACATGCAGGTCCGCTGTGTGCCAAGCTCGTTGTAAAAGTACCCAATCATTACGCACGGATTTAGCTTCGTCCCACCTTAACTGATTTGATTGACATGTCTTCCATCCAATAGAAAACATTCTAAGCTTTAAAATGATGTATGACATACCCCAATCCACTTGGTTTCGTTTCACAAGAGCTGTGGCAAATGTAGTTTTTTGGGCACATGTGAAGCAAACCCATAATTTTTTTTTTTTTTTTTTTTTTTTTTACATAATCCATTTTTCTTCATATATATATTTTTTAAATTATTTCCAAAATACTTGTAATTGCCTCCCATAAGTTATCTGTTTAAGCTAGTTAAACACAAGTTAGCTTTAATTAAGCTAAATAAACCACAAGCTAGCTAAAATGAGTAAAAAGCAAACATCTCTGGTGAGCTTCTTTGAAAAGGGGAAAAGGCTCAATGATGAGACAGCAGAAGAGCCTAAGACTGCCAGTGAATTCTAACTGTCTTCAAGTTGACAGATAAAGTGGCTGCATTCAAAGCCAAACTGGAAGAGACTGAGCCTGGGCCTTCAAAAAAGAGCTGGAGCGTTACTTCTCAACCACAAGACCCACGAACTGCGAAGGAATGGATCCGCGACCCATTTGTGAACATGCCAAGTGAATCGATCATGTCCGTGCTAGAAGAAGGTCAACTGCTTGAAATTGCAAATGACAGTGGCCTTAAAAGTATGTTTGAGACAACTTCAACTCTGCCAACGTTCTGGATTAAAATCAAGGCGGAATATCCTGAGATCGCCACAAAAGCATTGAAAACCCTGCTTCCATTTCCAGCATCTTATCTTTGTGAAGCGGGGTTTTCTGCAGTGACAGCAACCAAAACGAAATCACAGAGTAGACTGGACATAAGGAACACACTTAGGGTGTCACTGTCTCCCATCACGCCTAGATGGGACTCGTTGCAGGGAAATAAGCTCAGTGCTCCCACTGATTCTGCGTTATGGTGAATTGCATTTATTAAACACTTTATGTTTGTTTTTATGCCGAATCTACATTCCGGTCATTTTAACCGTCCCCGCCCCCCCCGCTGCAATGGCTGGTCCGTGAAAATACTGCCTTACATGAAACCAGTCCATGGTGCAAAAAAGGCTAGGGACCGCTGATTGAAGCCATTAGCATTAGATGGTCTGTAAAACATGACGATGGTCTAATGACTGAAATGTTCAGTTTTTCACACTTTTTGTCACTTTTGCGTATGAAATGCATACACTTGATGAGCCTGAAGTCGAGAGTGCAAACCTTTCAACACTGCATTTTTTTTTTTTTTTAAAAGGATATCTTCTTTAGTAGAAATGTTAAAGTAAAATATCTTGTCTGGCAATTTCCACTTCCACAGTATATACTATCATGTCACCCAATTTTGTAGTTTCCCACTTTAACCATCCTGCATCCTGATACAAAGAGGTTATGATAATACTCATTTCCCAGCCAGCTGAGGCTTGGAAAGCTTCCAGTGTGCTGTCACATGTTTTAAATCATCCTGTAATTACCACAGGCTTGGATAACTGGGTCAAAATGTACCTTCCTTCTGGTCTTGATGCAGTAATGTGCAGCTCCATTGGTAAACCTACATTCATGCTCTCCCACAGTAGCTCAATATGTTGAGCTAGCCACAACATATTGAATACTACTACAATAATATCAATAAAAGGTCACTACGGTTATGATGGATCTCTTAGCAGACACCCCCACACACACAGGAAATCTGAAGCCAACCAAAATTTATGATGTTAAACATCTTAATTGTGGTTCATTTGGGCAATTATTACTACTCAAAATGTGAAAAATGACAATCAGTTGAAATTTGGAATGCCTCTGACTGTCATTGGTGACTGCCAAATCAGCAATAAAATGATGATGGTACAAATTCTGTTTCTTTAAATGTAAAGCCATACATGTTGGTGTTTGTAGTAGCTATGGAAGTTTGCAGCTTCCTTCCATATTTATGAATCACTACAAAACATTTTGTTTTACAGTATGATCCTTGACTTTTTTCACTCCATGTTAGTCATTCATACTTGGATTGACCTGACGTTTACTCAGTTCATACATTCTAACAAAGAGAAGGAAAAGTGGAAGGAGTGCAGTGATCTAAACAAGGAGTCGAGATGAATTAAAATTGACAATAAAAGTTGGGTTTTTGAAAATTAATGGAAAACAAAACAAACAAGTTTTCTGTTGGGAATTTTATTTGTATATGTTTTAAGTAGATGAACAAAAGCAAAAAATATAACATTTTTTAGAAAGTCTTTCTTTGTAATCTGTTTAGTAAGCACATTTAAAATAAAATGATCACGTTTCATCACATGATGCTATACTGCAGTTTACTCCTGTAAAATTACTCTTCATGACAAGAATATTACAAAAATTTACAGGGAGGGTGTGTATTCTGTTGATCCATGAGTGTATTATGAAAATGTCATTTTAATAATGTGCTGTATAAACATGTTACAAAAACCTAAGTTACCACATCTTTACAATATACATTGAATTATCGTGTTATGTACACTGTCTTTACATATTTGTAAAAATCTTTCACAATTACTGAAATCACTAAAAGAATATTTCTGTTCTCCGTTTTGAATGCATATACAGTATTTACATACATTCGTGGGTTCACATATATCACCCATTTCTCCTGCTTGTATGGAAGGAATGCCTGACAAAGAGTGTATAAGATAATACACTTCCTCCATACACCGTCTCACTCGTGCTGTGTACCTAACATAACCATGTTTGTCAATCGTTTTAGATTTAAGCAAATCACATTCAGTCATCCAAGCTTCATCATCCCTCCCTTCCCTCCCTATCTCAGTTATGATTGTTGGCAGCTGATGGTTATTTTGTACCTTCTGGCACAGAAAACATCTGTGAACTTTGTGCAGCAGGCATTTTGTGTCCCTCCTCATACTCATTTGGTTTATTCAACTGAGATGCTAAATGGCACATTAAAGCATTCTGTACAAGTAAAAATAATATCACAAAAAGCAAAACAGTCACTGTTCCCTTACAGTACAAATAAAGGCATTCTAAAATAATTTTCTGGCAAGAGATGTGATCTATTATGACCAAACTTATTAATCTTTTTGATGCTTTACATTTTTCCCTGTTACGTGTATGCTTGGCTAGCTTTCGTGTTCTGTAGTGAGTCACTTCAGGTCAACAAAAAAGCAAATAAAAGTGTGATTTATAAAGATTTTATAAGACAGATTGAGTATTTGATGCTGTACCACATACCCAGTTTTTATTTTATTTTATTTTTTTAATGAACTTTGTCAAACACAGGTTGAATCTCGTTAAAGTTTCTGTAAGGGTACATTCACACATAGCACCTTTACCTTCACCAAAAACACTCCAAGAAGAACAGACTGCAGGGACCTGAATGCAAAAGAGATGTTCCTTTTGGAAGTGGTGCTAATGGTATCAGAATATGACCAAAATTATGCAACACACAGCATAAAAAAGGCTACGGGGACAGATTAGGAGATGCCTGGGTGTATTCTTGTAAGTATTTGCCTTTTTCTGCTTTTCAGTAAAAGTAATTAGCTTGCTTGCTAGCTTGCTAGCTAATTGGTAACATAACTTTTGTGTTAACATTCATTACTCAATGTAACGGCAGCTTTTCCTACTCAAAAAGGCACTAAACAGTTATTAAGCATTCTCTTGTGTAGAACGTCGTGTAACCATGACCTTCGTGCAACTGGAGCACTTTCACCTCAAAAGCTAAAGCTAGTTAGCTAGTGAACTGAACTGACCGCGCACAAAAGCGCTGTCTGCAGGTTTTATATGTTGTTTTTAATAAGTGTTTTCTGCAGTTTTCTTTTACAAACAAAACGTGTTCTCTGCAGTGTGTTTTTGTACTTGAAAGGCATTGCATGTAAACATACCCTGAAGTACCTTTGATATGTCACCTTCATTTGTATGAAATTATTAAAATGCTGACCAAGTTCTCAAGCGAGAAAAAGAAAGGTACTTAGTGCTTGCATAACAATCCTTCCTGTGTGCCTCTTGGTATATTAAATTTAAAATTTCATGTTGTTTTACTACTTTGTTATCAGCAGTGACAGATGAAAAAAAGCCTAAAGGTTATCGCTACTGTGTTTTCATTAGTAGATAATTATAGAGTCTAGCTGCAATACTGACTCTAATTGGTTTGGATGCAAAAGGGCAAACATACTGTACTAAATAGTCTTTTTGACCAGATAACATAAAAGTCAGACAAAATGCAATTATACAAATATTCTCATTTCTCAGTACTGATAAAGCTAGTTCATTTGACATACAGTATAAACTCAACAAATGATTTGTGCGTTTGTCAGTAAACATAATTAACATTTTAACCACGTTTACAGTAATTTTGCAGCAAAACTTTTAAGAGATTAAAGATGTGTGATATATTGTGATTCTGGATCGGTTTCCCATAGGTTAGCAACTACCTGGGCAGCCATCCAGAGGCTTTGTGTGTGCCAGGGAACGTGACATATGACACGATCCTGGTGATGAGCAGTCATCACCTCTGCCAAGGAAATCGTGTTTTCACTGGCATTCGTCTGTCTTTCTGTTATCTGAAGGGTGGGTCAAATCTGACAAAGCAGACTTTGTTCAACACTGTAAAATAGGAAATTTGTCAACATTTTCCAGCTCCACATATTGATCCAAATTTGGCAGATTAAAATATATATTATAAATTTATGGTGTTGCAGTAAATTAACAAATAAGGCAAGAAACATGCAATACCATCAATATGTAAAGATCCTAAGAATATTATTATTAGATGCTAAAATGATGCCGATTCAACAGTATATAATGGTTTTGACCTATTTTCAATAGTTGTGGATATAGATCTAGAAGAGGATGAATTTGCATGTTAAGCCTTTTTAACAAATCTGATTTGAAGATAAAGGTAGCAAAAGTTTGACTTAATATTGGCCTTGGAGGGCCCTGATGAGTGCCTTGTAGTTCATCATGAACTTAAACTTTAAGCTGTTTTAAGTTACTACAGTATTTTCTGTAATGTGACTCCCTTGGCAATGAAGAGAACGAGTCAAAGCTAAAGGAATGTTGATGCATCGATTACTCTGCAATCTAACAAGAAAGAATAAACGAATAAAAGGCCTCAACAGTTCCCAATGCCTTATACTACAATGATCATTAAGCGCTAGTTGATAGGCAACAAATTTAATTCAAGCTATAAAGCAATGAATTTTTTTGTTAATATTGCTTATCAAGAACATTTGGCTCCAATAAGCTAAAAAAAAAAAATCACTGAGGGTTTATTAAATAGTAGCTGACCCCTTGCAACCTTTTTGACTCAAACAGGTGCACCAATATTATTACACACCTCAACGTGTAAAAATACTCTGAATAACACACTTTCTTCAAATTTCTATTGATACGAGTGAGACCAAAACAAATTGTAATATACAAGAAGCTTATTCCACCTGTGAGGGTGTTTTGTCAAGTAACAGTTTTCTGTTCTAGTTCAGGCTTAGTTTTTACAGTCTTTCCTCGCCACCCAATAAATTATCACAGTACCATGAATGTACGTCACGCATACATATTTGAACATAAACACCACTAACACACACTAACAAAAAAGTCTAGCACAGACCTTTAAAGGGTGTTTGGACTTTTACCTCCGCTCTTTCTCTTTCTCTCTCTCTCTCTCTCTCTCTCTCATCTCATACACACACACATAGACACACACATTTGCCTGCAGACCCCTCCTCCCCTGCCCCGATTAGCGTCAGTCTGTCAGGATGAGGTCAGAGGGGTNGCCTGCAGACCCCTCCTCCCCTGCCCCGATTAGCGTCAGTCTGTCAGGATGAGGTCAGAGGGGTCAGTTTGCAGAGCGTCCTGCCCTGCTGCTTCGTGGAAAGCGATGAACTTTGAGGTGTTTCGACAGGTGATCGCTGCGGGCAAATTTCTTCTCGCAGACGATGCACTGGTACGGTTTCACTCCAGAGTGGGAGCGACGGTGTCGGGACAACTCATCCGACCGGGAGAACCTGGAGCAGGAAAAATGAGCATCACATAAGATCACATATTTCCAACTTTTTCTCTTTTTTTGTGTAACTTATAGTTGAATATTCCAATTTTTGAGTGTTACCCGTCATCCTTAACAGTCCTCAATCAATAATTGAAAATATAAACCAGTGATATTTCACTCTGAGGTTTAAATTTCCCAATTTGATAATCAATGAGCCAATGTGCAGCACTTTCGATATAAAAATAAAGGATGCAGTCATGCTTCATGGGGCCAAATAACAGAAAAGTCATGTCAAGCTGTTTTTATATGAGGGTAATCTGAGAGCTGTGACGCTATGAATTTCTTCCCTGTGAAGTTAAAGTGCTTGTCCCATATTTAGCTGAACACATGAGCACTGCAAAGCCAAGCACAGGCTATTCTTGGTCTGGTTTCTATGGGACAAACCTTGGCTTGCTTATATTGGTCAGATGGCACTGAAGTGTTAAAGGGGTGATAAAGCAGGGTCTGTGTACATAGTGTGTGTATGTGTGCGCGCATTTGTGTTTATCTCCGTTTATTAGTAAAGCTGTTAAGATCAGTTTAATCTCTAACATGGATTGATTTCCTGGCGTGTTTCCAGTTGTAGCAGCAGCAGCAGCAGCAGGTTGAAGCCATGTAGGCAATAATTCATAGAAATGTAAAGACGTCACTCACAGTTATTTCAAACCATTTCCACTGTACACATGGATTGCACAATCAGACCATTTATCACTTTAATGGCCTTGCAATAAAAAATTTAACCAAAACATACCGTGAGAGATGGGTTTATAGGGCAAGGCTCATAGAATCTGCAGAGATAGGAACCACAAGATACTCAGACCTGAGAACTAATTTGGCTGATTTACGTACTAGGAAGAGCTACAGTATAGTCCAAATCAGGGGACCAAAGTGATAAATGTTGCACTTACTGCTTGGTTTGATTTTACACAGGAAAATATTCAATCAAACCAAACTCTAGCAGCAAAAGACATGAGAGAATGCTCACTCTGCTCATGGGACAGGAACAACTACGTAACATGGAACAAAGATGTAACTGGAACACTTAACTTACTCAAATGATAACTAGACATAGTCATCGTTTGGGGCATATACCACGAAAGCTGTGGCAGCAGAAGCTGAATTTGACTTCAAGACAATGTCTGGAAAACCACTTTTTGCTGTATATTGCTTCCAAGATGTAGTTTTCTTAATGTTAACCATGCAAACCTAGCTATCGTTGGTTCTAGATCAATCGGTAGATCAATAGATTGTGCTGTAATTGGTTCAGAAGTAGTGCGGTTCATGCAAACTACAAACAAACCACTCCAGGGATCATTTTAAACCAGACCATGATGACCTCCTCTAAATGGTCTCAGTGCGGTTGTTTTGGTCTGCAATCAAGCATGATTGTTGTGTTCAGGCCTACCCAAACACAACAGGAAATTAACAATACTATGATGAACTGGACCAAACCGTGTCAAAAACGTCCTTAATACACATCTCTGCAATGGATATGGCCTCAACCTCTAGTCAGAGAAGTCAACAGTTAACCAGAAAATGAATGGATTCATTTACAGTTCAGTCAAATTTAAACCAGTAGACACTAGTTTACACTAGCTGTCTATCTGCCTTTTGGGCTTTTAGATGATGTACGGAATGAAGAAAGGAGCTAAAAATGAAACTTGTGACACAACTGCAGGCTGTAAAAATATTTTGGAATGTCATTTCTTACGCTTAAGTTTTTCAATTTGATAGTAATGATCTTGTCATGGTTCCACACTCCCACAAAAAGCAGATAGTGTGGAAAAAATAACTGCAGTAGAAAATAATACAGTTCACTGCTAAGAAATAGAAGATACTGTTATTTTCAAATGCCTTTTCATTGCTTCAGTCACGACATCTTGCTCTTTCACTTCTCTGTCAACAAGCTGTGTCTGTACAGCTCGATATGAAATCATTTAGGAGAAATCCAACCCACATTATGTTTCACTGCAATTAATTCAGCACAGATGCAGTATGAAGAGATTCTACAGTACAAGCCAATGCATGCCAAGATCATTGCAGAGAAGACGCTGGCACTTTTGTTGTCTTCATATGAAATATGACGTTGATCCTTGGAAGAGAAACTTCATGCCAAGTTAACGTGAAGAAATGCAGACTAATAGATTTGGCTGCCACTGTGTGACTTCTGTTTCAAAAGGCAAAAATATCTGAGCATTGACTCATCTCTCATATGAGAATATTTATGGATGCAAAAGGAATTTAAAAGACTTCTTCATCAAGAGACAAAGAGGCTCATCATAATTGATAAAAATCTCAAACCACATCAATCTCTGTGTAAATGTACTCCACTTTACAAGACTGTATACTGGCTCTTTGTGTTGTAATCTATATTACACCCTAAAGCTGCACTATATTAGCTTCAAGCCGGGACATGATACAAACCATGTACAGCTATTCTATTGATTCAAACTGGGCCTAGCCCAACTATAACATACTGTACTGAGGAAGCAGCTCTTTCAACAGAACACGTTTTTAGGACTTATGCAAATAGATAGACTGATTGTTCTTTAAATCCACGTTTTTTGGATGATTGATCATGTGCCAGTTCTCTCTTGCAGCCTTCCCATCTGTCTCAAAGTCATGCTCTCTCTGTATCTCGCTTAAGGTCTCAACTCTGTCCTATCCTGGATGAGGGGGAGATCACTCAGTTCATAATTAATCAGTCAGTTCATAATTAATTCTGCCCTAACTGTGTGTTTTACACTAGAGCTCTGTGGTTTCTGCACCTTAAGGCTGCAGGGCAGATTGGCGTAGGTGCAGCACAATACACAGTATGCATATTAGCGTGGGTGCTAATATGAAACGCATACGCAGGCTTTGTTCAAGCTTGTCCCTAAACTCATCAGCCAGCAGAGCATGATGAAAGGTGGGGTGATCAAGTTATGCACCTTGAAAACCTACAGTAACAAACATATCGACATGCATACATAATGTCCAAACTTATCTGACATATTTTCATTGTTTGTCTCCTGTTGTTTATTTTTATGCAGTTATCCTTCTGTCATCTCTCAGCTCTCTGTCTCTCAGTGTCTAAAGTATCTCCAGTCTACGAAAGACTGTTTAAGTTCAAAGCAAAATCACATTAATGCATGACTGCACTAATCAATAACAGACGTTGGCCTCCTGGATGAAAATCTATATATGGACAACCATAAAAACTCATATGACTGATTTGCTTATAAGTTTTATTTTGTTTGTTTCAGCCAAAAGGACACGGGTTCGAGTCTCTGCATTTGCTTCTGTACTGCTGAACCGGAACATGATACTGAATCCCTTTCAGCTCCACTTAGGGTTTTCTCTAGATTTCTAGTGGTTTCCAAACTTTCTGCCTTTAGATCCAGTTAAAGGAAAAGCCTGTTATTTCATCTTTTTCTTATTAACAAAAATCCTGTAAAAATCCCACAAAATAACAATGATTTGAAGCAATGAGCATGTATTGTCTGCATAGCCAAAGCTCTATAGAGCTTCTCTGTGACATAGAACTCCATTGTCTTCCACAAAGTAATAAAACACATTTCAGAACCTTACTTTGGGTGACATTTTTTTACAGCTCAAATTAAACTTGTGTATGCTCTTCTGGGTTATGCAACTACTTTGTCCTGCAATAAATGTGTGTTTTTGCGCAGATTTTTGAAGACTGTTTGATAAAATCTATCATAGCCTATTATTTTACAACACTACTTTTGCATTTTTAAAAATGAAAACATATGCTTTTGAGCTGTACTTAATGACATAGGTCTGCAAATGGCCTTTTGACAGAAAGATTAATGTATTGTTGGTTAAGTCTTTTATGTGGACGGCAATAAATAAATAAAAAAATCACCTGCCTTTTCCTTTAAATGGGAACTCCATTGATTTTATACATCAAGTTCAGGTTGTATAAATGTTGGCTGCAGAGGGCAAACACTACAAGGTTGAAAACTAAAGTCATTCCTAGAAGTATGTGGGTGTGTGTGTGGTGGGTTGAATTTGGTTCAAAGTTATTATTTCAGGCTTTGGCTTTCAAAGTTTTCATCAGCAACAGAAAATACTCCTTGCAATGTCATAAAGGCCAGTTTCCTTGACTTTGCACAACACCCTCTGCAGCCACAAACGCCTTTATATAGTTGGTGAACAGGGCTCCCCATGATCAATAAAATGAATTGGATGTGTAAAATCAATGGAGTCTCGCTAAATGGAGCATTATCCACATACCTTGTCACAGGCTGAAAATATCTGTGATGTAATGAATGAGTAATTTTTCTTTCGTAGATTGTTTCGTTTGAGCATCTAAAGTGCGAAGTCAGAGTCCCGACCCACAGGTTGTAAAACACTAGTCAAGATGACTCCATTGTCAAAAGAACCAATGAACTACCTTAGACATTATTAGTTCTTTCATCAAGCTTAGCCTTAATCTCTCTTTCTCAATGCCTCTTCCATGTCTGAGCTCTAAGTATAAAGCACCTTATATAAATCAAGCCATGAAACATTAGCTTGTCAACGCCCAATAACATTGTTTTGCATAACAATGAATGTATCAGCTGACAAGGACAAAACAAGCCAATGCCCCGATGACAGCTGTCAGGTACACACACATCATGGTGTTATTACAGCAAACTGTTTGGGTTTGAGCCCAGCCGTCCAGCACAAACCTCACGAGTCTCCATGTGGGTCTGTGCTGAAAATATCGCATGTGTTGTGTGCAATGTGCATGTGTTCCTTTATGTGTTCATGTGTGACATTAAAATCTATAGATGCACATAGCCATAAACCACAGCCTGAGAAAAGGAGGGATTAAAGGACAAAAGGCTTTAAAAATCAGCTTTGCAAAGAAAAATTATGTCTCTTGCTGAGTTATATGTAGGAATCTAGCCAATGAAATACCACTGCTCTCTACTTCAGAGGCTCCCACACATGGATCTGTTCTAAGGTTACAGAGGGTTAGAGGTGCTTGACTCCTCAGCTCACCTCCATTTCCTGGCTCAGGGGGTGAGGAGCAGGAAAAGGGTAACTACATAATACAGTATACTGCTGCTGTCGTGTAAAGACCCCATCAAATTTAGTTTTAGGAGTATTTTTCCTCTCTGCCAAGAAGGTTGTGTTTTCACCCGTGTTTGTCTGTCTGTCGATGGGATAAATTTAACGGATGAATTTCAGTGACATGGTGTTTTATTCGACATTGCAAGATCGGGCATTTGTCAACATTTTTTACCTATTTCTCAAAAACTAAGACACCAATCTTAACAGAAAAAAAAAAAAAAAANCAAAAAAAAAAAAAAAAATCAGGCATGATCATAGGATGAACTAGCAACAGGTGAAGTTTAGCCCAGATCCAGATACTGATTCAGGTCTGGTGGATTAAAATGTAGGATTGCACAGGGGTTGTATGTGGCATCATTAACAAATACAGGCAGTCCCCAACTTACGAACGTCCGACTTACGAGCAACCCATACTTATGAACCGACCACCATAAAGCCTATTAAATTAAAACTTCGAGTTACAAATAGTGTTTTGTAATAATGAACGGCGCACTACTTTACGATGCCTCTTCCAACGTGCAAGACATCAATATAAGTGTTAACCTACATGTTTTTTTATACCCCCCCACACACACACATTATTATGTTTGCGATGTTTTAGGATCTGGAAGTGTTTCTTTAATGTTTCTTATGCATAGAAAGGTAAATATATATACACTAGATACACACCTTATGTAACTGTTCCGACTTACAAACAAATCCAAGTTACAAACATCCGCGGGCAGGGAACTCGTTCATAACCCGGGGACTGCTTGTAATGCTAGAAACATAAAGGCCAAAAAAACTCCCCACAAAAGTCTGGCTTTATATTGGCCAAAAAAAGAGAATGTTGGGCCTTGGCAGAGGCTTTCTGAATGGCCTCTAGTATTAATATACTCGGGTAGAAACTCAGACAAAATGTATACTGTACAGCCTCCGAGCAGATTGATGTGTTGCAGGGGGAACCCAGGTCACTGATAAGCCCTGGACCACAGAGAGAACTTTCTGCTGAGCTGAGCCACACTTATCTGATTCATAGTCACAAACTGAGAGGCGCGCACACACACGCACATTTGTAGTACTTCTCCTCAGCTAAACCTCCAGCAAATCCTAATTCTAATCTAAAGTTCAGTCGTTACCCTAATTTAACTTTAGTCATAATGTTTGCCCTTACTTAACCCTGCCTGTGTTTGCATGTGTATAAACACACACACGCAAATCTATATGCAGCCTTGTGCAATAACAGGTAGCTATAGAGGTGGAATCCACTGACCAGTATGTTCCCTGAAAAGAGCTCAAAGAGCTGTTTGTACTTTAGTTGGATGATTTTAAATTTGGATTTTCTTGTTGTGCACAGTGAAGATTAAGAGCAAAATTACAAAAGCAAATTACATCAGTTTGCAGCCACATGAACTTTAAAAACGTTTCATGGATTGATAATTAATTAGTGTGCCCTGGGACACTGTCTGAAGGAAAAAACTTTGAACTTGATTCTGCAATAATACTGTGTGTGTGTTGTGTGTATGAAATGGTTGCAGACATAGAGCAAACAAGTGAAATAACTAGCAAGGGGCAAAGTCTGCATTCAGACAACTTCAAAAGGCCTTCTATCTAATCTACAACTTTACCATGGTACAACAACCTGCTGATAGCAGCAACACAGCCTGCATGTGGAATAAAACAGATTACCTGTTTGTAAAGATAGGCCATTTCATTTCCCATTCCCTCCCTTCTGTAAACCAGCCACCTGAGCCACCTCGGTTCAGTTGTACATTCCACACACTTTTATTTCCTCATAAAAAACTTTTTCTACTATAAAACTGTACCTTGATTCTCCTAAAGTGATGTTATTGACATCAAAGATGCTCCTAGTGAGTAGGCTACAGGACTTAAAACCAGGACATGATGAGAAACTTCCAACATGTTTCACCCTATAGTGTCTTGAGTCTGCCACTATATTCTTTTGTACAAGTTAAAATGATCAATTAAATAATTGATACATTTAGGGATCCTAACCCTAAAATACATTTATTTATAAGGCTTTGAACTTCACTTTTTTTTTTTTTTTTTTTTNTTTTTTTTTTTTTTTTTTGTATGATTATGTCTTCCTATCATGCTTACTTACTCTAACATTGATAGCTTCTGTTTTGTAATTGCAGCCAGTATACCACACTAAGGTTCTGTCCCAAATGGTGGACTCGATATGGACTGGTGTGGACTGTGCAAGTCTGTAGCAATGTGGGCTACACAATCTTCTAAAACCCATAATTTTTTGCAAAACTGAGTGCAACAAATCACGGCAGACCAAAAGGAACAATATGGTAGTTTTTGAGATAAAACTGGGGGGTTATGGGTTACATGGAAATTGTAATAAATGAGCTTTATGTGAATAAAATGTTAGCAAGCTAGCTAAGCCACATGAAATGATTAGCTACAAGTTGCAAGTCTGTGCACCCTAACGCACCTGATATCTTGGGGCCTACAGGACTGCATGTTCTTATACCATCAAAATCTGGACTCAGGGTTCAAACCACCATTCAGGACAGTAGATGCAAAACAGAGGTCCAACTGACAGAAAACTAACAGGAGCTCTTACTGGCAGACAGATGAAAAAGGCTGACCAACCAGAAGTCTTGTTTCTGCCTGTATTTTGGAACCTTCTTTAATTCTTTTGTGTCGCAAACTGGCTGCATGTCTTTGAAGAGAGCCATCTTTAAAGTTATCACAAAAGGGAAGAAGAGGAACTGAAATAGAATATGAAAGGAAGACAGAATTATTAAATGCCAATTCATAACTCTTTTTTTTTTTTTACAATNTTTTTTTTTTTTTTACAATAACTTTTTTTAAATTATATTTAATCACTGAAAAATCAGTCATTATTCCAGTGGCATTCTCCAGTCTCCATATCAGAGAGAAAAACAAAACTATAAAATTTCAACCTAGTCAAGTTTTTGTCCTAATCTCTGCTTATCTGCTGTACTAATTCTGCAACAAAGAATTAGTACAGCAAACTGTTGCAATCTTCATATGATAAAGTAAGTTGGTGCACCGTATCTCCCTTTTAAAACTACATCAACAATTACTACTATCAACAACTATCTTTAAGTGTCTCTGTGTACGAGTACACGGTGGAAGTTCATAACTTTAGATAAACATGGAAGTCTATGAATGAATCATTCATCCATTCATTCATTCATTCATTCATATAATCGCTGATCATTTATCTATTAATTTAGTTTTTCTACTCAGTACTTCTTATATTAATACATCTATATCTGTTACTCATCTGATATTATCCATCCATCTTGTGATTATGTGTATATATCAGGGTATATAAATAATTTATCTATCTTGAAGAGCTCCTCATTTGACCTTACATAATGACATTTTGCTTCGGCTCACCTCCATCCACAGCCAGGCCATGTGCAGGCGAAGGGCTTCTCCCCGGTGTGCCTCCTCAGATGGGCTTTAAGGTGGCTACTCTTGGTGTACATCTTATTGCAGCCAGGAAAAGAGCACTTATGCATTTTAATAAGGTCTGCTACCGCACTCTTCTGGTATTTCTGGCCTCCAGTGAGGATCCCCGCGTTTGAACCTCCTAACCCACCTTCCCCAATCCCCATGGGTTTAGCGGCAATGGGCACTGGCGCAATCCGGACAAATTTGGTCGAGTTACTGCTTCCAGGTTTGCTTGTAACGTTTGCTTGAGGAAGCAGCTGGGGCACCAAGGCAAAGGTCTGCCCCTGGATGTTGACCAGGAGTTGGGCTATTTTGATGTCCGATGGGGTCTGGGGTTGCTGGGACTGGGTTTGGGCTTGCTGGGTGACAGCATCTGATATGGCATTGGGGTTTGGTTCTTGCTTGATCTGTATGGGTTGGATTTGTAAGATGACAGGCACGCTGGAGGCAGAACTTGAAGCATCTGTTGAGGCTGATGGTGATCCACAGTCCTCTTGTTTGATCCCATCGAAATCTCCACTACTGGTTGAACTAGAACTAGTTAGACAACTAGAATCCAGTGTTGATGGTTTATTGTCCATAGATGGTGCATGTTTGGTCTCTGTATAAGAGGCGAGTGGAGAATGAGCAGCAGCAGCACTGCAGGCCACAGGCACAGTCTGATCTAAATTCTCTAACACTGATCTCAGTTCTCCTGCTATTGTCCTTGGACTTTCCACTTCAGTGTCCAGTGATGTTGGCGACATCTCTCCATCACTCCCCTCCTCCTCGTTCTCCACTGCTACCACCATGTTCTCCTCCAGGAACTCCTCAATCTCCTCANCTCCCCTCCTCCTCGTTCTCCACTGCTACCACCATGTTCTCCTCCAGGAACTCCTCAATCTCCTCAAGGGTGGGCTGGAAGAGGAGTGCCGCTGGATTCTGCAACTCATCCAGGAAGACGGGGAACTCATAACCGTCCTCCTTGGTTTGCTGCTGGACGAGATTCTGCCGCTGCTCTTTTTTGGACTCCCAGGCCAGGCCCATTGGTAATAGGGGAACAGCGGGAGAAGAAGAGGAGGGTGGGGAGGATACGGATAGCGAGGAAGATACAGGAGAAGAGAGCGGGATGCTGCAGGTTAATGAGGTGATGAGGGAGGTCTGTGAAAGCAGAAGATCCAGCAGGCTGTCCTGACTCTCTCCTCCAGAGGAGCTGCAGCTCCCGCTACTCCTGCTCCTGCTTTCATAGCTGGAGCCCAGGAGGTGCTGCGACGATGGTGATAAGGAATCTGGGCTGGAGCAAAGGGAGGAACGAGGGCTGGAGGAGTCACTGAGGTCATCCTCAGACAGGCGAGGTGAGGAGGAGAGTGCCGCTGCTTGGTGATGGTGGTGATGGTAGATGCACGTGTCGGTTACCATGACACCGGGTGACAGACTGCCAGTGTCGTGGCGACAGTGGCAGTTGTAGTCAGACCCCGGAGAGGTNCCGGGTGACAGACTGCCAGTGTCGTGGCGACAGTGGCAGTTGTAGTCAGACCCCGGAGAGGTGGTATAGTACAGGAAGGTCTCCTCACCAATCGGCAGGTGATCCACCATTCCTGAGCAGATGACTAGCAGCTGGACTCTGCTCTGAAGATCAAGTTGTGCTGGTAGAGTCTCGCGGAATATTAAAGAAAAACTTCTCTCTTCTTCCTGTAAAAGAGGAAGGAATGTTTTCATCAAAGAAAAAAAAAACAAAGAAAGAATTTGTTTCTTGGAATTTGACTGAATGTAAGCCAAATCTACAGTGGAATGCATTTCTTTGGCAATGCACGAAAGTAAAACATACTGCAAATCTGCACTTTCTTTAGCTCTGAGTCAAATGGAAACCATACTCAACTGAGTTTGTGATGATGTAATTTGATAAATAAGGGGATGAGAGTTGGGGTGGCCATGACTGACAAAACCAGCATAACAACACAGTAACACATGATGAAAATCTAACAGATGTGACGTTAATCATTTACAAAACTGTCCTAGAATTTTATTTGAAGTTGTGTAAACCAGCAGGCAGACTGACTGCTTATCCTAATGAAGACAATTATTATAATATGTCTTTATGCTGTGAAAGCATGTTTCCGTTATTGGGTTTATTGAGTTTATGTTGGTTGACATCTTTCATAACATCACAACATTCCTACAGTACTTTTTGTTTTGTTTCTAAACCTGCTGCTTGTTCAAACGGCCTGCAGCTGATGGCAAAAGGAAAGTCAACCACGTGTGAAGAAAGTGAAATTTGAGATCCCTGTGTGTATGTATACGTGTGCATGTGTGTGTGCATGTGTGTGGACACTGCAGCTGCTACTCATCACTATCTGACTATTCCTCACCACTTGTAACATTTATTTGATTTTTTGGTATTTAATGATATTTCTATTTCTGTTGTCTTTTCCTTGTATGATCTTTGTCGATATAAGCGGTTAAGAAATTAAATTTCAGGATAATTCAGTAAGATTAATGGATTTCAGAAGCGACTGTAAGGATTTACATTCTATTTTTATCTATCAGATGTTAATACAAGATAAATAGTACAGATGGTTAAATGGCCAAGTTAATGAAAAAGGTGATCCTCTGGTATTTTGATAATTAAACATAATGATAAAAGCCCATTTAAAACCTTGGCATGTATGTGTATTGAAGATGAGACTAAAAAAAACAAATAGTCGTGCTCCCTCTACTGTCCAGCTAAAGCACATGTCGTTCCCAGAGTAAAGTCGGAAGCCCTCCAGGGGTCCTCAAAGGGGCCCCGAGAGGTCCCATGCAAAATGATCAGTTTGATTTGAATAGCTGCCCTTGAGCAACACTATCGCAACAGGAGGATCTTAAAGATGAGCGTCCATGTGATGTTTTGCTGTCTCTATCCAATTAATTATATAATTAATACAGTTTAAAACAAAACATCAACTCGCATATCTCATCTTTGGGTAAAATCATAGCAGACAGAGGATCTGCGGTAGTTCTGTTTGGGGGAAAGTTCATGAAAAAGTTTGGAAAGACAGTTTGGCAACGCTTGGGCCAAACTGAGCCATTTGCCCTACAGTAACCCTGACAAAGCTCTGACAGCTTGATGTGCTGCTGCTCTTCACCACGCAGCAAGTCTCAAACATTCCAGAGGCAAACTCAGGAATTAGTAGTCAGATCATGGAAAGGTGTGATACAGAGAAAGTATCATAAACTAACGCTGAGCACCGCAGGAGTGACTCAGGCTACACTTTATGGGAATGTTGTAATGATATATCCTTAGGGCAATAGCATATTCCAGGAATATGTTCGCTATAAGATTTCAAGCTCGCTTATGTAATATTGACACCGCTGCGGAGTTTTTCAAATACCTCTTCCATTCACCCGCAGAGCCACGCTTCCTGTTCCACAGAAACAGGCAGATCACGCAATAAACACGCACTTTTCAGCCCGGTGTTAAATAACAAGACTCATGCACTCACCTGAAAATGAGAGGAAACCAATATTCCAGTTTTTTTGCGCTGAACGCTCTCCTTGAGAAAGTAGCTGTCAGTGCGTAATAGTGCGTAATGGCAATATAACTCCACGACACGGGCTTTGCATAGCTGTACGCCTCCACACAAACTCTCTCTCTCTCTCTCTCTCTCTCTCTCTCTCCACAGAGGGCTGGTAGTTCGCTTACTGTCACATCATCGGTGCTGGGTATGTTATAGCAGTCAAATTAGGGGTCGGCTTATGAAGGCTCGCCTGCTCGGCGCGCCTCCATTGAATCTCCGCGCAGGAAGGCTGGCTCCTGGCTCTGGCGTCAATGGAGAGAGGGTGTGTGTGTGTGTGTGTGTGTGTGTGTGTGTGTGTGTGAGTGTGTGAGAGAGAGAGAGAGAGTGAAAGACAAAGTGTGCTAGTCAGCCCCAATCAAATCACTTTCATAAACATATAGTGACTGCTGGAGGTTTAGATGATTAGTTATTCTTCATTAAAGGAGAGTGACAGTGAAGGAGTGTTAAGGTCAGAAATTGACACGATCACAGTGTACTGTATGTCCTGCGTGTAACTAGATACAAAAAAAAAAAAAAAAAAAAACATTACCATAGCAACATCTGCATTTGAGCCTGAAATCTTTTGAAAATATGAGGTTCAATATAACATTCTTAGAAGGGGAACAAAAGTGATTTGAAGGACCATACCAGTGGTTTTGTGTGTCGAGCCCAATAGATAGAACCTGCATTACTGTCAACCATCTACTCTAAATATTAGAATAGTTTTTCCTACCTTCCAGACTGCCATTGGTTTCAGTTCATTCCAGTACACTGTTAAAATCAACTTGATTGAGACTTGAAACACACTTGAGATAAATAATCCATCACAGTGAACACTATGTCTATTAAAGGATCATACCATCCATTTTGCATGTTTGAACCTAATATATTCAATTTTCATACATGTAAGGTAACTGGGCAATCATTTCCCAAAGCATACTACTCAAACAGTGAGTTATTTTTGTTTTTTTCCTACTTCCCAGAGCACCATTGGTTTCAGTTCATTCTGCTATTATGCTATTAAAATCAACTTGTTGACACTAAAACCATTCTTGGGATAGGTAACCCGTCATCGCAAACAAGACGTATATTCAGATTTTTTCGAAGTTTCATAATTTTAGCATTTAAGCACAATAAAAAGCACGGAGTGAATGTATGTCTCCACCAGGAAATATAGTCCCAAAAGAAGACCTGCATTTATCGAAAAATTTNGTGAATGTATGTCTCCACCAGGAAATATAGTCCCAAAAGAAGACCTGCATTTATCGAAAAATTTTACGACCCTGACTTCATAATTTTGCGTAACTATTAACAGGCGAAACATCGACTTTTAAGTTGAGTGTATCACTTGAATATTTGATTTTGAGAGATTAAGAGACTTTGAAAAATATCAGGAAAGCTGAAATACGGTTTTATCCTTTTGGAAATGATTGTCAGTAAAGCGTGTATGAAAATTGAATATATTAGGCTCAAACATGAAAAATGATGGTATGGTCCTTTAAGTTTTTTGTCAAAGTAGCTTTATTTAACTGGTCCAACATGGAGCTGCACAGAAAAAAATATATGTCTACGAGGGAATATGGTCCAAGGAGAAGGTGGTTTTTATTGAGAAACTTAAAAAGTGATTGTCCCTTCTACATTCAGATGTACGCTGTTGAAACATTGAACTTTAAGGTGGTTGTATCACTGAAATATTTAATTTTGAAAGGTTAGGGACAAAATAACAAACTAAATTACAGTTTTGCATTTTTGAAAATAGTTGTCAGTAACATAAATATGTATTTGCATTTATTGGGCTTAAACCTGCAAAATCATGGTATGGTCCTTTAAAGACAAATTTCAGCTTGCTGTAAATGCCTCTTCTCTTTTAGCTAGAAAGCACACTGAGCTGTTACCTGTTAGAGGTGACCGTGGCTCAGTAAGTGGGTGAGTGGGTGAATGAGGGAGCTGTTGAGTAAGCTGGTGAGTGTGTTTACATGCAGCCTAATAACATCAGTAATAGAACTTTTTCTTTTACTTCAGCTGAGCAGAACTCGTATAAACACCTCCTTCAGGCTAAAGTCACTTAAATGGTTCTAACCTAATTAGATTTGCTTGTGGAGTTTAGAGAACCTTCACTCTGTTTGGAAAAATGATCCCGTTTCAGTAAACATTAGTGTTTCAGTGTGTATTTGTATATATTAGACAGCGAGTGGCTATTATAGTGTGGAAAAGGATCCACATTATCACACTGTGGATGTCTGTTTTGCTGCTGCTACACCTATTACTACTACTGCTACTACTACTGCTTCAACTACTACTCCAATTCTTATGACTACTACTACTACTTCACCTACTACTACTGCTGCTGCTGGTGCTGCTATTACTACTTACTATTACTTCAACTACTCCTACTACTACAACTACTGCTGTTACTACTACTACTACTACTACTACTACTACTACTACTTCAACTACTACTCCAATTCTTATGACTACTACTACTTCAACTACTACTACTACTACAACTACTACTGCTCCTACTACTTCAACTACTATTACTGCTGCTGCTATACTACTACTTACTACTTCAACTACTCCTACTACTACAACTACTGCTGTGCTGCTACTATTACTTCAACTACAACTCCTACTACTACTCCAACTTCTACTACTACTACCACAACTGCAGTTGCTACTACTGCTGCAGCCACTACTATTGCTTTAGCTGCTACTGCCACTGCTAGTACTACTGCTACTACTACTATTATTGCAACAATTACTACTACTACTACTACTATTGCTCCTATTACTACTTCTATTGCTACTATTCCTACTGCCGCTGCTGCTACTCGTACTATTTCAACTCCAACTTTAACTGCCACTACTACTACTACTACTACTACTTCAACTACTACTCCAATTCTTATGACTACTACTACTTCAACTACTACTACTACTACAACTACTACTGCTCCTACTACTTCAACTACTATTACTGCTGCTGCTATACTACTACTTACTACTTCAACTACTCCTACTACTACAACTACTGCTGTGCTGCTACTATTACTTCAACTACAACTCCTACTACTACTCCAACTTCTACTACTACTACCACAACTGCAGTTGCTACTACTGCTGCAGCCACTACTATTGCTTTAGCTGCTACTGCCACTGCTAGTACTACTGCTACTACTACTATTATTGCAACAATTACTACTACTACTACTACTATTGCTCCTATTACTACTTCTATTGCTACTATTCCTACTGCCGCTGCTGCTACTCGTACTATTTCAACTCCAACTTTAACTGCCACTACTACTACTACTACTACTACTACTACTAGTAATAATAATTTTACTACTACTGCAATGACTCCAACTGCTACTGCTGCTGCTGCTGATACTAGTACAACAACAGTTACTACTGCTACTACCACTACTAGTGCTGCTACTACTACTACCACATCTATTACTACTGCTGCTACTGCAATTGTGTCTATGGCTATGACTAAGGCTATGACTACACCTACTATGATACCAAGTACTACTAATAGCAATCCTCCAATATTACTATGCTGCTATTTGCTAACACTTCTACTTCTACATTAACTCGTACTTCTAACCACTACTGCTGCTACTACATCACTACTAACCATTTATCAATTTTGCTATTCCTACAAATGCAACTACTTGTGCTGCTTTAAACTGTGTTGCTATTACTACTACTACTATTACTACTACTACTACTACTACTACTACTACTACTACTACTGCCACCACGTGCATAACAAGATGTTGTTGGTGTTAACAGTTGGAGTTTAAATGTCTGTTTTTTGTATATCTTTGTGAAGGATTTTACTTGCCCTACAAATGAAATTGACCACGGCTCATTTAGCAAAGTATCAGTCCTGCTCAGTTGCTGCTGACCTGAAGGTAGAACGAGCTCCAAATACAACAAAGTGCTTAAAGAGAAGCAGGACCACTGCTGGTCACTGGATCCAGTCAACATTTCTCACATACACATTACGTGTTTGCTTATGTCAATGGTCAGCTTGTTAAATCTATCAGAAAGTCCTCGTATGTTTTAGGTGAGGGAATACCGGAGATAACATCTCTGCAACCAATTTCAGATCCCATCCCATAATTCTAAATCTAATTAGTCATATTTAAGGAAATGCTGGACTCTTGGTGATTACTCAGTAACAGAGAATCGTGAAGTCTGCAGAGTTCTTTTCCCTTCCCCACAAAGTAATTGGTTTCTCCTGCTGTTCGTTCTATTCAAACTCACAAACACCTACACATATGCATATTATGTAAGCCCCCAGATGGACCTAATGAATCAAATTGATTTATTTCCTCTGGTAATGGTAGAATGAAACATGCCAGCAGTGAAATGGGGAAAATGTGTGCTTTTTGGGCACATTTTGCAAGGTTGTAATGACTATTGGAGTTGCTCTTGCCAAAGTTTGTAGTCTCATCCAAGTGATATCATATGCTGAGAGGGAGAAAAAAGATTTTATATAAACATAGTGGTGTAGTTGGTACCTGATATGTCTAATGATGACCCAGGAAATCTGTCGTTTTTACATTTGCAACATTAATATACTGAGTGTTTCTATACAAAACATCATTTACCCACCAAACAGCTTTTGCTGCAGTCATTGTACCTCAGAACTGGAAAGCCGTAACTCAAAATTACATCATTAACGACCAGCACACTTTTAAGCTAAACAAAGTAGGAGACAACATAGCCGCCTCCAAGAAAACATTTTGTTTGCGCTGTCAGACCAAATGAAGCTAAGTTTGAACATTTCTGAGCTATTTCCCTTTTCAAAACAGCTACTGCATTGCCAGTGTTATTGGTTTAACCTGTTACTTTGCCTACATGTTGATTGATTTAGAGAAAATGCTTCTAAGTATATATATAGTATATAAAGAAATATATATATTTCTATTTATATATAAATATAAATAGAAAAATTGCTGTTCACGGTGTGAGCAGCCATATTGAAATGATGTCCACACTGACCTCGGGGTTGAAGAAACTTACCCGACTTTCCAAGTTAAGTTTCCTTCGACTTTTCCCAGTCGGAGCTTGGAAATTCTTTCTGAGTTTAAGTCGAACGCAACATTTGTCCTTGAGCTTCTTTTGTTAGTCAAGTATCAGTGTCAGGGTGAACAGATTGATGGTATTTACTTTGCTCTTGCGCAGCTGTATTTAGTTCAGGTAAATGAGCTGAAAGTTCAGTCTGAATAAAGACCTTCAAATCTCTATTTGCTTTGGTACAGGCAAATATGTTAGAACATGTATGTTGAAACTTTGATTATCGTTTAAATAAGGCAATAAATTGATTTTTTCAAACATTATGTAAACATCACAACATTGAAATTGCTGATATCAACATACCGAACTATCAGATTGAGATTACGCAACTGGAATCGATTTACTCAAATCATATAAACGATGCATTTTCTTATAATCTGAGTAAACCACCTCAACATTTCTTCACCTCCTTCATGCTCAGTTTAAGTACCGCATCATGTGTATTCAGCAAATCATGAAATCCTATTAATTCCATCCATGTGTACTTCTTACTGGCATTTTTGTCTTAATCGCAGTGCAAACAAAAACAGTGTATAGTGTGCATGAATGTACTGTGTGTACATTATATTTATGCATTGAGGTATCTGTCAATAAGTACAGTAGGAAAATAGTTTGGATTGGTTATTTTTCATCTTTTGATTCTGATTTACACATTTCTGTATTTGCTACTTCAAATCTGTTATTTATCTTTGGCCGAGTGTACAAGCTGCTTTAGCTTCACCTGCTGACCCCAACCCTGCAGCTTTAAGCTCTGCCATGTAAACAGGAAGCTGCAGCCAGTTCACTGGGTGATTGGAGGAAATCACTAGTGGAATTTACACAGACATGTCAAAGTATGTTATCTCCTTCCCCTCACCTTACATGATGCCGATCTTTCTTTTACATCGATAAATCTCATTCAGGGTTTGGTCACATTGTGATTTTTGTGAAATTCACAGGGAAGGAAAATATTTCGATCCAACTGTGACCAGTCTGATGTTTTCTGCTTCTGAGCCTCTGAAAAGGCTTTTGCAAGAGAAGTGTCTGGCAGGATTAAATTATTACACACCACTTCACCCATTGCCTAAAGTTACTGTCTTTCACAAGTACCCAACACACACACATACACACACATGTTTATTTTCAGACACTCTCCTGAGATGCTCACTGCACCAAAAACATGTTCTGTTTGTAAAAGCCCGCTTGTGGTCGGGAACAAAGATTCCCTCAGAGAATTATGCAATGAGTTGTTAATGAAGCCACAAAAAGACNAACCTCCACCCCATCCAGTTACCACCACACAAACACAAACACTCAGCACAAACATCCCTTCTGTGTCTAATGCACTTCTTAGACAGCTTAGCTGGCTTTTAGTTACATTGGCAAGTCTCATCCTATTTGATGGATTAAGTGTTCTTGCCTTTTGCCTACATTGACACATAGCAGTCAAGGGTGCAGAATTATTCATACGCTTCAGTCTAATAACAAATAACCTTGCATGCATTGATTTTTTAGTATCTTTTTATACATTTTTGTCACATAACTTTGTATTTGATAATGTCTGTGTGTGTTTTGAACATTTGAAAGTATAAGATTTTATCTTGCCATCATACCAATCAATATCAAAGGATTCATTCAAGAGCTCACTACAATGATCATTTGTCAAAGTATTAAAATATTTATCAATATGTTGCTCTGGTGTTTACAGTATTGATTTTTGGAGTCTCCAGGATTTTTTAAGGGCATGGAGATTCAGAGACACACTACTTAAAATTTGCCACAGGAGGTTTACATTTGAGTATACTGTTTATGGAATATACCATTAGAGGCACTTTTCCAGGCCGCATTAGACTTTTCATACTTAACTCTACTATCTAAGATGAAAAAAAAAAGATTGGCAGAAAAGCCTTCATATACCTGGATGTGTACCTAACAGATATAGCCACAAGCTAAATGCAGAATTCCTCCTATTTTGAGAATGTGTAGAGTGAAAGAACTGATAAAATGTTGGTCAACATTGACCAGAATATTGAAAAAAAAAGGAAAACTTGGGGTCCATGAATGGTTCAAGGTCGAACGAGAGAGAGAGTGAGAGGTTAGTGACATGGCTTCAGCCACGATGACGCACAGATGATATGTAACTGTTTACTTTTCCACACACCCTCTGGTATCACCCAACTCCATCTACCTTCATTTTTTTTTTCCGGTATTTATGACTGCTTCTTTTTAAAACTTGTTTTTCCTTATTATAACAGCTAAGGCAATGTTACTTAACATCTCAGAAAGCGAGAGAGAGAAATGAAATCATCTCGTGTCCCTACATTCCCATCCTTGTTTTTCATCTAACTTTTTTATGTTTAACCGATAAAAACATGATGAGGCCAAAGTTCTTCACCTGCTTTTCAAGGTTTCAAGGTCGCGTAACAATTCTGTTGTCAACAGAACCTCTGGGTTAAGGTTTGTGGACTGTGTGTATCTACCACACATACACACACACACACACACTCAAATGGACTTAAGCTATTTTTTTCAGTTCAGTTATCTCATCTGTTATGCTGAGTTTTATCCGAACACGGCTCACGGTTTGTTTACTATGTTGTTTACTGTTTTGATCTAAGTGCAACAACTCTTAGAATTATATAAATGCCCTTATTTTTAGAATTAAATGTCACACATAAACCTTCCTATGTTTAAAGACTTGGTGTCAACTCTTAAATTATTTAAGAGAGGTTTCTTAAGTTATTTAGGAGTCGATTTGAAGGAGGGCTCATTGCTGTAAATCTTTATTTTAGGAAACGTACGTGTCATTGCAGTCGTGCTGAATACAGGCAGACATTTAATGAATTTGGCCCGATTTTAACTCTGATTTGACAGTCGCTGGCTAATTCTCAGAGCAGGTTGATATTTTGCCAGATCAGATGTCGTTTGATGTGCGGTTTGAGCTAATGCAAACAAACATGATAACTTAAAGCATACAGTGATTAGTGTTTATAGCATCAGATGTTTCATCTATACCACCTAACTATAAAGGCAGGAATCTCTGTTTGTGGCACCAACATCTCTAGAACCCAGCACTGTATGAAGTTGAAATTCAGCAGGTTTATTGCTCAGGATCCAAGGACATGCAGTGTCGCGTGTGAAGTTGTTTGGATGAGCGGTTCTCAATTGAGCTGTGCCGTTAAAAAGTAGCCTGCGTGGCAGGATACGCTCAGGAGCGGCAGAATATGCTCCGATCCAGTAGTACGGTCTCAATCCGACCCTTACAGCAAACAAAGCTAGCTCACGAGGATGTGCAGAACAAAATTATGGCAGGCTGTGGCGCACACCATAAAGTCCAGCCCCTTCTCGACAGGCACTGCACTAGTTAACCTAAAGGTTCAAAAGATGGATTTGTGTCCCAAACGTTTCCTGTTTGACCTGCAGGACAAATTTGGGTGAGGGATGTAAAAGAGACTAAAGCACCTAATCCTCAGCTGGAGCTGTGGGACTCTGTGGGGAATTTTGAATTTTGACCCCGTGAAGACCTCTAAAACAGTGTGTTCAAGCCCTGGACCTTCCACAGTAAAGATGCATACACTCATAGTAACGTGAACTCGCACGTTGGATAAAATCATCTCCAGATGGCTGCTGTGTCACTACAATTTTGTCAACAGCAAAACTTGGACAACATTGCAACTTACATATTGTTTGTACCTCATTCAAGTCAATTCCCTTAAATCCTTTCAGAACTGATTATCTTGTCGTGAGCTTTACAGTACAGTCCAACTGGACGCAACATCTCCTCCTCATCATGTAATCTTTAATCTCTTCCTCTCCCCTGGAATCTGTGTGTGCAGACAGAAACATGACCAAACTATTAAAGCACCATTTGACCACCATGCTTACGTATTTTTAGCTCTAAACAGACAGAGGAGGAAGGGGATATATAATACTCATTTTGGGTTTTGAATAAAGGCAGAGCTTTGTTCTCTGTGTCTGTAAACGGTTTGGATTAGGAGTTCAGCAGGGAGAGCAGATCCAGGACTTGGAGACATAATATTTTCTGTGGAGCGTGGCAGTAGCAACAGCAACACTAAACACTGCAGCCTCTGTCTTGAAAAAAAAAAAAAAAAAAAAAAGAATACAGCAGAATCTGGGGCATGAGGAGTTTGGGAAAACAATATGGGTGATGATTGAATTTTATTTATTCTTTTTGTCTATCAGCCTTATATGGTGCAGCTTTGTAGATCTCAGCAGTGGAGGGCAGGCAGTTCCTGGTTTGCTGTTTTGTGAGAAACACTTTAGAATTCATGGCAGATAAACTTTCTCTGGGGTTCAACAATGCAGAGCAGAAGACTCCCTACCTGTGCGAAGATAAGCATTCCAAGCCATCATTTGGACTGATACTAATAAATTACCATCAAGCTACCACTCCCACTGTCACTAATAAATTGTGGAGTGGGAAATGTACTCAAATGAAGAGCAACTAGAAGCAAAGCTCTTTTATGCCCCTAGTGCACTGGCCACCAGCCAGTAGAAAGAATTATGGCAGCCTAAGCAGGGCGATTATTCTCCCAGCAGGCATTATGAGGAATTTGCATATTTTGGTGCCATCCATGGGCCTGAGTAAACCGCCCTCATTCCAAGAAAGATGACACTAGAATCTTTAATATTCTATTTTTATCTCTATCGAGGAGGTTTATGATTTATCGCCATCTGTCTGTTCAAAAAAGTAACAGAGGGATTTCAGTGAGATTTTGTAGATAGTTGGGACCTGGGTAAGGATCGGTAAGCTTTATCTTTAATATTGCAAGATAGGACTTTTTTTTTTTCCATTTTGATTGCTATTTCTAGAAAAGAATGTAAGAAATTCAGACATGTGCATCCCATAGGTATAATTTAACCCATGGATCTAGGTATTGATCCTGATGTGGTAGATCAAATATGTTTGGACAGGGACCACATTTATGCCATCACTGTACTTAAACAAATTAGATATATCACTAATATGCAGATAAAGTAGAAAAATATCACATTTTATTGTATATGAGTCAAATTGGCAAGGAAATATCTGTGTATTGAGATTGCAATTGCATTGGCAGGCATCTGATAACACATCTGATAACTGATTTAACACAATTTTTCTCATTCATCTTTCCTTTATCTCATCACATCTGTGCAATAATGATGTACCCACTTGTCATTTTACTCCTACACACATTCCTGATTATAAATGTATATACTATTATATTTTCTTTTTTTGTCATTTGTATATATATAAAATGTTATATTTCATTTGTCATTTGCTTATGCATATAGTGTTATGTCATTTGTCATCCCATCTTGACTATATTCCATTTTTTCTCATCCTCTTCATATTTTTACCACTTTATCTTATTATTGTCGCTTTTCTTATTTTTACTTATTTTTATTTATTATCCTATGTTATATTTTATCTTCTATATGAGTGCTCTTATTGTAACCAATGTTCTCTTTACTGCTGAGCTGACCCGTTTCTCTCGTGAAACACATTTCATTGTACTGTTGACCCTGTGTTAACCTACATGTGACAAATAAAAATCTGAATCTGATACATATCTGATTTATTTCCACATATGCATGTGGCCCCAAGCAGATCGGACAATATCAGGTTTATTTATTGGTCTCTTTCCTTCATCTATTGCTTTGTGTCATCTAGGTTGGATTATTGCAATGTTTTATTTTCTGGCCTACCGAAGTAGTATAGCCTGAACAAGCTTCAGATGGTTCAAAATACAGCTGCTAGAGTTTTAACAACTACAAAATTTGACAGCATTACACCTGTACTATTATCACTTCACTGGTTTCCTGTTCATGCACGATGCTTTTATTAACTTACAAGATTTTAAATGGAGCTACACCCTCATACTTAGCAGAACTGCTGCAGCCATATACACCATCTCGGCTCTACGTTCCCAAAACCGGCTTATTATCGGTTCCGAGAGTAAACGAAAAGTCAGTGGGATCTCAGGCTTTTTCTCATTGTGTTCCTGTTTTGTGGAAAAGTTTGCCTGTTGAGATTAGACAGTTGAATTCAATTGACTCTTTTAAATCTAAATTAAAAACACATCTTTTTACATTATGTTTTAGCTGTTGAGTAAGTGGGTCTCTTTCCACTATAAAGTATAAAAAAGTATAAAGTATGATTGTACTTTGTTTTAATCTGCTCAACTATCCTTTATTGTACATGTTATTTGCCTGTTCCTGCTATGTTTTGTTATGGATTGTGAAGCCTATTGAGACTTTGTGATATTGGGCTATATATATAAATAAACTTGAAACTTGAATATCCAATTCAATGTGCTTTTCTACCATTTAAATCTTCACAGTGTACATATATCTGATATGTGCCACATGTGAGCAAAAGATTGGAATCAGGTTGTTGTACATGGTAGTACAAATGTAAACGATATATTGACACACAAAACCAAGATCCACTGTGATAGCATGGGACCTGACCTGATTAGCAATCATATAATTTGGACCCAGCTTGACTCGGGTCTCGACCCATGCAGCCCTCTAATTACAAAATACTAGTGCAGTGCCTGTTGAAAACATGCCTGTTTGGACCAGCCAGACTTCATGGTGTGCACCGCAGCCTGCCATAAATGCCCGTGGACTGGAGCATATGCTGCCGCACCCGGATCGTATCCTGCAGCGGCACAGCTCAATTTGAGAACCGATCATCCAAACAACTTCACACGCAACGCTGCACGTCCTTGGATCCTGAGCAATAAACCTGCCGAATTTCAACTTCATACAGCACTGGTTTCTATGGATATTGATGCCACATTCAGAGATTTCTGCCTTTATAGTTAGATAACCCAGCAGATCCTCTCACCATAACAATATTTCAAATATTTCTTATAATAAATGTAGTGAGCAAAAGAAATTCAATCTCACAACCTTTTAAGTCAGACGTTTCGTGGGTTTGCACGCAGCCTTTTTCGATGTTTCTTTACATTTATAGCTCCATCAGCAGCACCTCGAAGCTGTGACAGCATAACAACAACAAAAAGCTGTTTTATAAAGCTGCTCAGCGGTGAGGTAAGCGGAAAAACAGAAAGGCTACAATGTTGTTATTGGTTATACTACTGGTACTGTTATTGAATCTTTTAAAATTTGACACGAGCACATCTCGATCTTGTTGATTATTTACTTAATATTAATTTTATATCTATAGAGCGGAGTGTACCGTGGAATCTGTCGTTTTGAATCAAACAGTCATTCTATACTCCTGTAACTAATACTATAACATTGGTGAGCTTCCCTCAAACTTGGCAATTGGTTAATTCCTGAGAAAACTACTTTGGAATGTAAAAACAAAAAAAGGTCCTGGTTTGTGTTTGAGACCTGTACTTAGTGCAATTTTCTTGACAAGTGTTACGCCACTTCCACACCAGCAGAGTCTTACAGTAGTCTGTCCAACGCTGGTAGCCTGAAAGTAGCAGCAGTGTGTCTCCTCTTTCTTCTCAGCTTGAAGGCTCCATTTATATTTGCCCAAAGTTTCCCTGAGCTAAGCCTCCCTGACCTATTACCCAAAGTCCCACAAAACCCGGTTTGTTCAAGTCCCTTTAAAAAACACACGTTTTTGCCAGATGTTGTTCCTTGTTTCTTTCCACATACTCATAAAAAATTATGTTTCGAAAAAAAAAAAGAAAAAAAAAAAAAAAAANAAAAAAAAAAAAAAAAAGAACGTTGTAATGACATCAGGATCTGCTTGTTGTTGTTCAGAGCTGCTGGAGAACGAGGTGAAATCATCTGAAAGCGGCCGACATGAAAGGATGTAGTCTTTGATAAAACCCCTGCTGTCACGTTCCTCCCGGTTTCAAGTTTCTTGCACTTCCTGAAGTGCGTCTCAGTCTCTCTAAATGAACCTCCTCTCGCTTAAAAACACCTCCTTCAGAGGAGAGCTAGTTCTTTTTCTCTTTCAGCCATTGTGTTTAATCGTCCATCACAGCGTGTTCAGCACTGACTGTTCCTCTATGTAATTGCAGTGATCTGTTCAGTCGACCGTACCAAAACACACACACACACACACAAAAAAAAAAACCATTCAGTTCAGGGANACAAAAAAAAAAGCCATTCAGTTCAGGGAGCTGTGGGACTGGGAGAACTGGGTCTGCACAATCTGACATTAAAGGACAGACCTGTGATTTTGCATGTTTTTACCTTTCAATTGCATATGTATAATTTACATTTTTATTGACCATTTTCTATAAGTATACGAGAAGTTTTTAGCTCGTTATCTGAACTTCCTGGCAGTCATTGGTTTCCACTCGTTTCAGTAGTGTGAAAAGCTAATTTGAAAACTTTGCTTGCATGAGGAAACTCTCCACAGTG
Organism: Lucifuga dentata; assembly: GCA_014773175.1. Lineage (NCBI taxonomy): Eukaryota > Metazoa > Chordata > Actinopteri > Ophidiiformes > Bythitidae > Lucifuga > Lucifuga dentata. The sequence goes on from VXCM01000298.1 coordinate 158,049, forward strand.
AGCATTTATTCATTAATTTCAAGTTCCATTATCATTGTGATAGTATTGTGTGCAGGAATAGTTGTTATAGTTATTTGGTGGTGCATTCAAAGACCTTCTAGTCCATCTGGCTTTTCTATTGACTGTTTTTGTCTTGTATTTTAGCTTTTTTTTTTTTTATTCATTTTGATAAATTTGACCTCCTGTCTCTTGACCAGATCATTGCTGCAAAAGACAGTTTGTTCTCATTTAACCTTTCTAATTAAAGGTAATGTCAAAAATGCTAACATTGTAAAAAAAAAAAGAAAAGAAAAAAAACAGAACTTGTGAAAGACATTAAAACCCTACCTATACAGTATTTAAACCTTAACCCTCCTGGCCAATCACCATTAAGTGGGTGTGACTATCAGTTTGTCTGTTTTCTAATTCAGCCTTTCCGATCATACAAGGTTTTAGGTACTATCAGGGGCAATCCAATGATGCTTTGTTTGAAGCATATGGAGGCTTTAAGACTTAGAAGTCTGACCATCAATCCATCCATCCATCCATCCATCCATCCATCCATCCATCCTTTCTCTACACCTGCTTATCATGCATAAAGTGAAGCCAGAATTGTCAGCAAGTGGGAATCCACAGTAAAAATGTCTCAAACTCCAGCAGCAAAGCTTGTTTTTTTTTTTTTTTTTTTTTTTTTTTTTTTCCAATTTCTCAGTTAATTCAGCCTGAAGCTCCTCATAATGAGCGGCAAGTCCAGGAACGTGATAAACTGAGAAGAAATTTTCCATCTCGAGGAGAGAAGTTAGTTTCAGCCACCGTAACGATCACGACTCTTCCATTTCTTATCCAGTATTTCATTTACTGACGCGGTCCATCATTCTCTCCTTCCCTGGCTGCCTTCTCACTCATTCAGCCAGCAGGACTAATGTCAATAAAACACATTTAGGGCCTAAACTCAGGAAAAATCTGTGCTTTAATATGTTTATAGAATCGGTCATTTAAAGCCAAAATAATAATAATAATTTTAATGGGAGGAGATTACCACCTCAAATCATCTTTCTCTGTAGAAACATCACAATATTCAGATTATGTTTGATAGTAATGAAACTTTAGTAGATATGAGTAAACACAAAGAAGCCGAACCTCATTTTAAAACACAACATAATAACATTAACGTACAATACAGACTTACTCATGTAGACAGCACTGTTAAAGTGTGTTGTAGCTTGATTTTGGGCAAAATGTTTAAATGGAAACCTGCTTAACAACATGTGATGTGCGTTATATGCTGTAAATATGAAAAGGCATGATCTACATTTGCCAAATACCAATCAGATATTGTTATTATTACACATTTTGAATACTGACATCAGTGGACTGAATATGCAGGTATTCATACTGTACGAAGACACAAAAAGATACGAGACAGACAAAAGTCCTCCCATTGTACACAAAAAAAAAAAAAAAAAAAANAAAAAAAAAAAAAAAAAAACATACTACATGCTTTTCAGCTTAAATGTCCATTTTATGATGTCCTCATGATCCTATGTCCAAACCAAATCACCCCCAAATATCAAAAATACACCTCTCTCCATGAGGAAATTCACGTTTTTTCACTTTTCCTAATAGGTTCACTTACTGGCTTTACTAAATTTATCCAAGTTTCTGAACAAAAATAAATGTACAGTGACACAAGTAAAATGCATATCAGTTTGAGATATATTTCTGTTTCTCTTTTTTCCATGACAACAAACATCAACTTGAACAAAAACACTGTAACACAATTATTCCTGACATGCAAGAACTTGAGAAATACTGTACATGTAACGGTTAAAGTAATTATAGTACAGGTATATAAAAACACAAAAAACAGCATAAACACCCCTGAAACCAACTTCATAACACTGACATTAATACAACATTTGGCAAAGTTCACTTAAGAATACAGATGGTGGAGTTGTTGGTAGTTTTTCATCTTCTGGTAAAGCCTGAATGTACTGTTACGCCTACATGGGATATTAAGGACAGTTGCATCAGGTCATGCATATGCACTGTGTAAGTAAATGCTGTACAGTACTCATGCATATTAAAGATACCTTGCTATGCAAAAGACGAACACTAGGGGGCAGGCTTTGCCCGCTTTGCGCAGGGCTTGGCTCTGTGAACCCTTCTGGAGAGAAAATGTCAAATCACAGCAGGGAAGAGGGGGGGACATGCATAGGGAAAACATTACACTGGGAGACAAGAATATTGCTTTTCAGAGAAATATGTGCATTTATATGTTTTTTTTAAATATATTGATATTTCTTCCCCAAAAATATGCATATCCATGAGCTTTCAGACAGATATAAGCCCAGACAAGACAGCAGTCGTAGTTTCATCCTCTTGATTTCCACCTCTATGTTCTTTTTCTCTTTTATTCTTTTCATCAAAGCACAAAATATTGCATTTCTGCCACTCTTCTTCCTCTCTGTTGCAATTATGTTGATTCTTTTTCATTTTTCCTCTTTGTTCACTTCACATTCCCTTCTTCACTCTTCCCTGCCTCATTTTGCTTCCTCCTCCTCCTCCTCCTCCTCCTCCTCCTCATCTTTACAGCACAGCCAGAGAACCTGGCATTTCTCTAACAGCAGGAGGGGAATCTGCACCCACACTGGGCAGGAGAGGGTGGGTGTGGCAGAGGTGTGCGTTTGTTTGTGTGTGTGTATACAGCATGTGAGTGTGTGTATGTGCAAACGACCTGTGTGACGACCTGTAACTGGCAGTAATAAATATGTGACCAGGACTTCCACACTACACCTGCCAACAGTTTCCTCCTCCCGTCGGTGGGTCGGCTGCCTTCATCGGCAGTTTCTCACCGTCTGAACTCTGAAGGCAGAAACACTCCAACGCTTTGAGTTAAACTTTAAGATTCTACTTACAATTTTAAGATTTTGGTACAGCTTTCTACACAGAAAGATGTATGACTTGGTGGTAATGACATAACAATGGATAAATTAAAACACCCATACTCATAATGACTACTTACTGCAAAGGATCATAGGGGTGGTTTTGCATTTTTGAGCCCAATATACAGTATATATATACCAAAACATACTATAAATAGAATTGTTTTTCCTTCCAGATTACCATTGGTTTCAGTTCATTCCAGTCTGCTATTAAAGGACCATACTAGCCATTTTGCACGGTTGAGACAAATATATTCAATTTTCATTCATGTTACATTACTGACAACCATTTCCCAAAGGATAAAACTGTATTTCAGCTTTCCTGATATTTTGCAAAATCTCTTAATCTTTCAAAATCAAATATTCAAATAATACACCCACCTTAAAAATCACAGTTTTTCCCACTAATAGTTACACAGCCTTATGAAGTCACGGTCCTTTAAATTTTTCCATAAACGCAGATCTTCTTTTGGGACTATATTCCCTGTGGTGCATACATTCACTCTGTGCCTTTTATTGGCTTAAACACTAAAATTACGTAACTTCTAAAAAAAAAACCCAAACAAACCTGAATACACGTCTTGTTTGCAACGATGGATTACCTATCCTAAGAATGTTTCAGATATCAACAAGTTGATTTTAATAGCCAGAATGAACTGAAACCAATGGCGGCCTAGAAAGTAGGAAGAACATTTTTAATTCACTGTTCCAGTAGTATGCTTTGGGAAATGATTGTCGGTAACGTTACATGTATGAAAATTGAATATATTAGGCTCAAATATGCAAAATGGCCAGTATGGTCCTCTAAAATCAACTTGTCAAGACTTGAAATGTGCTTGAGATAAGTAATCAATCACAGGAAACGTCTATTATTTTTTTTTTTTTTAAATCAAAGTTACTTCATTTAACCAGTTCAAAATGGAGCTGCACGGAGAAAATATGTCTCAGCTAGGGACTATAGTTGCAGAAGACAGCTTTTACCAAGAAATTTACAATGAACGTGCCTTCTACATTTGGACATATGTGTCCACAGGCCAAACATTGAATTTTATAGTGAGTGTATCACCTGAGCATTTCATTTTTGAAAGATTATTGAATTTGGCAAAATAAGAGGAACATTTTTTTGTTTAGAAAAATGACTGTCAATAACGTAACACGCATGCAGGCAGTATTTATTAGGTTTAAACAAACAAAATCATTGATATGGTCCTTTAAAAAAAAAAAAAGGTTGCAAAGCAGCTGATGCAGGCTGGCATATGCAGCTCATCGGGGGCTCTGCTTTCAGTCAGCGGCTTGCTTCAATTAACTTTAGTTTCTAGCACTTCCTGGTACTCTTGCCAAATGTGAGGAGCGCCAACACCGCTGAGGACAAGGACAAATATTAAAACACTTTCTCACAATATGAAAAAATGTCTGGTGCTTGACTAGTAGATTGCTGCAAACAACTATTAATGGTACGTTTTCCAGTCAATGAGGAGGAGAGGACGGTCATGGTTCAATCTCTGTTCTGTCACACGGTGAATGAGAGTAACGGTGGTGTGATGTGGTGAGTTATGAAGGTGAACAGGTGATGAAGAGCAGTGTTCGGAGCAGAGATGAGCGCCCGCCGTGTCGCCGTTATGTGCCTGTTTAGCTTCAGCAGTGATAAGGTAAGAGGGCGAGTCACAGTCGAGCCTTCTGCTCTTTCAAAGTGACAAATAAGTGTACAGGAGCTGAGTGTGATAAGCGGGGAGGGGCAGAGATGAGCGTCGGCTGTGTCGGGTCAGATGTGTCGGAGCTCTGGCAGGGGTGAGGAGGAGAGGGAGGGTCGTGGTTCAATTCCTCGGGTCTTCATAAAAGACAGCAGCTGGTCAGGGATCTCAGCCAGGACGTCCTTTGCCAGCCGGGCCATGCTGAGCACCTGGTTGCCAGATCTGTCGATGTAGTCTCTGAATGGAACAAACTACAGAAGAAGGCAGATAATATAGATTTTTATATATGCTGCACTCTACATTTAGGGTGTGTTAAGAATAAGAGACGAAATTGTTAGGTTTTGTTACAAAAAAATTAAATAATAATCCAAGCAAACCGAAATATATCACCAAAAGAGAATGAGAATGTGCATCGGTCAGGAGCCAAAAAAAAAAAAAAAAAAAAAAGGAAGAGGATTGAACAGGAGAATGGAGCAACATGTTAACCTGAAGACATGTTAGGTAAATTTCACGGCATCATTTTGATTTGCTGTGGGAAATCAAAGGTTAATGTTTCGCCTTGGTTGGTTCAGAACTAGTTCCCACCACAAACAATTCACACACACCACCCTCCATCCCCCCATGCTCCTAGTATTTGAGTTTTTATCTCTCTCAATGTCAATCTGTTAAAACGTGGATTACTAAGGCAAAGAATTTAGGTTTACTTTGCCGATTGAACATTTTGACACCAGAGAATGCATTATAAAGTACGGCTCTTAAATATGAAGCAGCTCATTAACACACCGATCTTCACCTGGTGAGGCAATAATGCATGATTAATGTCAAAGCTTTATGAATGATCTTCAGCTTTCATGGCAACTATTTAGCATGACACTGTGTAGCTACAGTGATTTTTTTTTTTTTTTTTAANTTTTTTTTTTTTTTTTTAATGAATTGCCGCAAAGGACACTGAGTGTTATATTTCAACAAATTTAATTTTTTTAAATTAAATTCCAGTTGAGAGTTAATTATTTTCCATCCTAAGCTTTTAACATTCTGCAAAAGATGGTTATTGGCATCAGACTTGTAGTTAGTGATGATTTAACTACTTGACTTAAATGTTAAACACAAGTTTAAGCAACAGTGCACATAGTTTAAAAGCACCACTGGCTCCAGCCTCTCAGAAAAAAAAAATAATAATAATAATTTCCTTTCTGACCTTAAGTGAAGCACCCTGGGGACAAGGCGGACTGGAATGTTGGCATCTTCAATGTTGGTGATACTATCGAGTCAGAATGGCCTGAATCTCAGAGGACATTTCTGAATCAAAACTGTTCTGGAGGCAAAAAGCTGCAAGTGAAGTCGAACTAATATCTTAACCCAAATACATTTATTCATCAGACGAAGATAAATGGGAGCAAAATGACTGGAGGCAGTTGTCATATTTCCTCAGTAACACATGTAGACATCCTCATCACATCATTGTTATTGTGAGGTTAAGGAGAATGATAGGATTACCGTGTGCATATAAATCTAATTACTGCCCATAAGGGGCAGAAATGCAAAATCAATATAGGAATCAATGCAATGTTAAATGATTACAAATTAATCTAGTATTATATTAACTTAGCAACAACCTCCAAATACTGGCTGTTTAAACACATTGTAAAGCAATATGTATAATATTTGAGACAGCATGTATATTACAAAACATGTTCGATGATATTGGTGAATATTTCACTTACTGCTAATGTGTAAGATAACAGTTGATTCAAATCTTTAGATTATTTTGGATTTATTTTATAATTACCATCACTTTGACTATAGGTCCTAGGGTTTGATTTTTGTAATCTTTTGTAGTCTGTCTACACAATTATAAGTAATAAAACTCTCATTCATCATTGTACCTTGTATGCTTGTAAGACTAAGCAGGTTTCAGCAGGTTTTACTGCTTGATATTTGTGTTCTCACATCTCTAAAAGCCTAGGTGAATATTAGTCTTTAGTACTGAAGATTCTGTTTTAATCAGTCCCTCATGGTATTCTCAGTCTTTGATGATAGCGATAATGGAAAAAGGTTCTTGCAGACAGATTCATTTAGGAATCTGTCTCTGTCTTTTGACCTGTGACCTGGCTGATTTGTAAGTAAAACCAGAGTTACGGTGTCCTTGAACAAAATCTGGACAGGATCAGTGCTGTGAGTTTATCAGGAGGATGAGGGACGTCCTAGTGGGATGGAAATGTTTTTTCTTATTTCTGTGGCTCACTAACAATATTGTGCCTCGCTGCAGCCTGAATCCTTGAATGTTCTCTTACACAGACATACACCTGACATCTCAAGAGCAAGTATCTTTGGAAGGTTCGGCGGTATTCTGCACATATACTGAATAGTGAAAGGAGAAAAATGGAAGGAAAATGTTGCTGAGTAAATATGCCAAAAAAAAAAAAAAAANAAAAAAAAAAAAAAAGAGCAGGATGCTTAAAATTATATATTATCAACTGTAGATGCTGGGTTAGAGGAGTTAGGACAGCATTTCACGTTTGATAATTGATGTCGCAGCCCACCCTCTCTACTAAGGATTGGCTTTTCCTGATTTACATCAACGGCGCTTCACATGACTCCCATGTGACCCAGAAATCACCTGGCCCAAGGTGCGAAGGACTCTCAGAGGATAAATGCTTGTGTAGGAGCCTCTACTGACACACACAGCTGAAGAAGCTACTTGGATGAGTTGCAAAACACTTTCAAGATTAAACAGGAATTCGAGTTGAACTACTACTACAGCAGGGATCCCCAACTGGCGGCCCATGGGCCAAATGCAGCCTGTGGGTCCTATCTATCAGGCCCTCAGATGACTTCTCAAAAAAAAAAAAAAATCNAAAAAAAAAAAAAAATCTTGTATTTAGTGGCACTTAACTCTGGATTACGTGGTCATAAAGTGTCATGCTTGGGCTCATTTTATGCAAAGATATTCACATATCTCCATTTTATTGAGAAATGGCGATTATAAAACACCGTGAACGCTACATAAGGACGAGCACACAGTCTCCAGTCTGTCAGTGGAATATTACGCACACATTACGCACTGGGAATGCATGCCTGTTGCCATGGCTACGTAAAAGCTGATAGGACCACTGACCCATCNCACTGGGAATGCATGCCTGTTGCCATGGCTACGTAAAAGCTGATAGGACCACTGACCCATCAATCATATCCTCTGCTTATCTACTATCAAATCACAAAGAGGCGTTTTAAAATTTAGATGCCCTCGGAAGTTACATCATCGAGAAGCGACGAAGCTAGGTTTTAGCTCAGAGGCTATCTTGTGCTTTAGTTACATTTATCTCAGGATCGTGTGGTCATAAATGTCACGCTTAAATGGCATAAATGTCACTTTAGTGGCCCTTGGCTTGGCATGCTTGACATAATTTGGCCCTTGGGAAAAACTAGTTGGGGAACCCTANTAGTGGCCCTTGGCTTGGCATGCTTGACATAATTTGGCCCTTGGGAAAAACTAGTTGGGGAACCCTATACTACAGGTACAGTAAATGTCCAATGAGCAAGGTAGCGTAGAACCTTCATGAACAACATACAAATTCCTTGCAGGTGTTGAGTTGACAAAAAGGAACCCTAAAGTTGTAATAAAGCTGTAGATTGTCTGCCAACACAAGCTGGCAGACACACAGCCTGAGTAATGTGAGTTTATAAGTTGAAAAACAATTGTTGTCTCCTTACACAGCCAGAAAACCCAAAGCTATATTAGCATTCCACTGGAGTTGTATTTCCATCCACATGATGAATGTTGGTCCAACACTTTCATCTCCACCAACTCCTGAAACAAATATCTGGGGTTTTTTTTTTAGCTGCTGGAAGCTTAACTTTCTCCACAAGCTACTGGATTGCTTTCTCTATTACATATATTGTGAGCTGGAAATGGCTGCCTGTGGTTTTATATCAGGCTTAACTGCTGAGAGGCAACTTTACAATTAATTCACAGCAAGAAGCCCATTAATCATTAATCACTACAGAACTATCAATCACTACAATTACACAGAGCCTTTTAATTCATTACTGATGCTTTTTTAATTGTCACAAATCTGGCAGTTTGAGTAATACTTGTCAGTACAATATGCATTTATTATGATGGCACCATCGAAGCATTTGTGTAGTCAAAGCATTAAAGTATAGCATATGCCTAATCTCAAAGCCAAAATAAACAATGAGTCGTAATCAGTGCAGTTATGCAGCACAAACTGTTCATTTTAACAAGTCATTTATTCCTGTATTAATTTCTATTTATAAAATTCTAGCTATGCACTGAGAAAATCCCTGTTTTTAAGCAGGGATTTTCAGGTGTTTTCTAGCAACGTGTGTCCACATTATTAACCAACAGAGAGCAAAGTCAAGAACCATTAGAAAATGAAGAGGTATATCATTACACTCAGACATAAGTATATGCCAGGTAATTATAATCTAGAAATCTCTGGAGAGATGTTGATTTGTCATGGAAAGCGTTGAGGGACTGGCTACCTAATGCTCTCATCTTTTTTGCCAGACATTTTTCTTTTTGACAAAAATACCACTTTTCAAGGCTCAAGATGGATTACACTGAACACAGACACTGTTTAAAGTGTAGCAGACTTAAAAATGACAGCTCATACTTCATTTACAAATGACAACTCATATTTCAAATATCCACTCATTCTCTAGTTCTGCTTGGCCATCAGGTGCTGGAGCATATCCCAGCATTCATAGGGTGAGATGCAGGACACATCCTGTTTATAACACATACGGATAAACCCTGAATACTCATATTCACACCTACGATTAATTTAGAGTTTGCAGTTCACCTGTCCTGCATGGCTTTGGAGGAGGGAGGAAGAATCCCACACAGACACGGAAGAACGCAAACTCCCCAGAAAAGCCTCAGTCACATTCAAACCCAAGCTGTGAGGAGACAGCACTAACCGCTAATCCGCTGTGCTGACATTTTTATGAAGATCTGACATCACTCAGGAGTCCTCTTAGAATTTTAAATAATATTTTTTTTAGAATTTATAATGATATGTTCTTGCTTTGGAGCCACATTGTTTGAGGCAGCTCTAAGTGTGTGTCAAAGTGTGTGTTATAAATGCAACTCCCCCCACCTGCCCAGGATGTCTCCCCCATGCTGCTGCTGTTGACAGGAATGTGCTCAAGTCGAACTTGCTATGGAAAATAGAATCAGGATGAATACCTGAACAATGTCTCTCTCAGCGAGGCGTCCTCTGGAGGATACTCGAACCTCGTCTCCATCTAACTCCTCCATAGCTAGAGAGAGAGAGAGAGGGAGGTTGACAAAATAAGAAAACACTTAGCCAGCATATAGCTCCATCAAGGCCCACATGTCCTCTGATTTCACATTTTTCGCCAATATAAAACCAAACTTTTACAGTCATGACATAAGGGTGTATAACAAAATAATTTATCAAACTATTTCATTGTAGAGCAGCATTGAAGACATTCTTTTCTTCAGAATCTATATCTGTTTTATAATGTTGAATTGATATCATCTTTGTTATACATTTGGAGCAATTCCATGATTTTAACCTAAGTTGTACAGCAACACCATAAATGTGATTCCTCTCCGAGCATACAGTATATTGTAATCTTCTAGAATTTGGGCTAAATTGCGACTGTTGATAGTCCAACATAGGATACACATGCCTGATTTATTTTTTTTATTTTTATTAATGCTGGTGTCTTGCTTTCAAAAAATAAAACAAAATGTAATGCAGTGTAAAAACAAACAGTAGTGAAAAACAGTCTTGATGCTTCGGGTGGGGTTACACTTGGGGGTGGAGTAACACGTTACTCAACCTTAATTTTAACCCACCACAGATCTAACCACACCTTAGCTTAGATGTGTTAAGGATGATTGTGGGCGGTGTTACAGGTGTTACTCCACCCCTATTTCTAACCCCACCCCCAAATTAATTGAAAAGAAGGTGAAAAATTCCTGGATCGGTATCCTGATTCAGATTTGCCTCAGAATATAATCAGTTCTGACTTAATCCAAGACCAAGCTATTTATAAATTGTAATCGAAATCCCTCAGTTAATTTTTTTTTAGATATGCTGCTAACAGACAGGCAGAACAAAAACAAAACCTCCATGACAGAATGCTTCACGTACCGTAAATATCATTCTCTGAGCACAATTATCATAAATTTCACGCCATTTTTGACTCCAGAAATGAAAATATTAAACTCCATAGCTTAGCACTGTAGCTCCAAGGGCGCTTTCAGGCAATCATTACAAATCTGGAGAATAAGGTATATGAATAAGGTGTCTGCTTAAAAACGAGCTGCAGTAGAGCAATATTTAATACACACACACACACACACACCTGCATAACAGTGTATTACTTGTCTGGAGCTGGATGTGTTAATGCTGCTATGGAAAGACGGCTGAGCACAATGTGAGGTCAATTTGGCAACCACACACGCACAAGACAAACATATTGAAGACAAATACACGCATGTACACACACACACACACACACAGGTAGACAATAAAATTGACAGTGGGCAGGTGAAGCTGACTGACATATTGAAACTTTTCTAAGCTTGAACAAACTGAGGGGGAAAACAGAGGGAACAGACTGGCACAGGCAATCAGGGCCAGGTTTTAAGGTGTGAGCGCACACACACACACACACACACACACACATGTAATTGCCAAATAACTTGCCCTCCCAAAGTGCTACTGAGCCAATTTGACCATGTGACCTCCAAACACATCTAAACAGCTTCACAAAAGTTCAATTGCCTGAACAAGAAACAAGAAAATGAGGCTCTATCCAACACACTGATGAAGCAGCAAGTCGTCACACACAGCTGAGCAGTAACAGAGTACACACACACACACACACACACACATGCACAGAGACAGAGAGAGAGAAAGTCGACTCTGAAACCATTGATCCGTGGGCTGTAAAATGCCTGAACGCTTGACTTTATTGACTTTCTGCTGCATTTCTCGAAGGAAAAGGAACAGACCACTGATAAGTATGACCAATTAGTGGCTAAAGTAGTAATTCCCTGTTCTGTCACTGGGGGTGCTGCTGAGTCCCATCAAGGCAGATAAATATCAAACTCATATCCTGTGTGTCACTTTGAGGTTACATGCTTGCTTATTGGTTAAATTAAGGTTGTTAAATAAATCAATTTATATTTCAGGTACATACTGTACAAATGTTGTATTCCTTTGCCAAACTATCCTGCAATTGGCTTTCTTTGACAATGTGCCTAATTTAAATGAATCATTGCTTATTTTGAGCAACAAGGGAAACACTTGTTAACCAAAATTTATTACCTGACCTCAAGTTACTGTAATACCTTCTGTCCTCGGTGCCCTGCCATACATTCTACCATTTCTGAACCTCCAGCAAAACTTTCCTTGCTCAAGATTTCCGTCATGAAGCTGTCAAACTTCGAGTTTCGAAACGGAAAGAAGTAATTAATAATGTATTTTTTCATGGCAGCAACTGCACTGCAAGTGGACTTCTAGCCAGGAAAGTGCTAAAAAACTGTCTGCTTGCCCTTTTTTATTCTGTGCAGCACTGACTGCTGGCTGAGGCACCCAAAGTTAAGAAACTAACTTTTTGTACTTTAAAACGAAGTTACTAAAATCTTGTTTTCACTCATTCTGCACAGGGGGTGCTACAGCAAGGCAGACTAGAAATGGATTAATACATTTTTTGCCCAATAAAGCATTGCAAATGTTTCACAGTAGACTCCTGAATGCAAACAGGAACATAAAAAATGCTTATAATGTGTCCCTTTAAAGTACTCATTTTGTTCACATTATGCTATGAGTCATCCTACAATCTAATTTAATATGACACACTCTACTGGGTTCTAACTAATCAGGCTAGGTTCAGGGTACTGAGTTATTGGAACAATTGTTTTGACTCAGGGCTGTATTAATTCTGACAAATGTTGTATGACATGTTGTGGATGTCTCTCTCTCTCTCTCTCTCTCTCTCTCTGCTGAGTGGTTANACAAATGTTGTATGACATGTTGTGGATGTCTCTCTCTCTCTCTCTCTCTCTCTCTGCTGAGTGGTTAACGGTCTGATGAGCTGCAGGTGTGTTGCTGTGCTCGTCTCAGTGGTTCCTGCTCTGTGATTGGCTCTCTCATGTTGAGGTGGAGGATTTATGCTGCATTCCACAGACTTCAGAAGTTGAATTTTTCCCAGTTTGGAAGTTCCGACTTCCAATCTCAAACCGTTCCAGCCAAATGTAATCAAAAAAGCATAGCTGAACACCAATAAATACTGTAAAATTAATTAAACTTCATAATAAATGCTAACTAAAGTAAAGTTAGACTACAGGACTGTCTGGTTGTGTTGTTTTACAATGATATTAATCACAGTGGGTATTAAACTTTGTGCAGAGAAGTAATATTCTGAAATTATTTACATTTATGTATCAATGGCAAACTTGGCGATATATTCCGACCCTCTTCTTTCAATTTCAGCAAGAAAGAATACTTTATTCGCCTTTTAGCTGATCATTTCCATTCACAAAGCTCGCTTCCACGGGTGCCGCCATGTTGAGTGACGTCATACTCGGTAAGTCAGGGTAGATCATTTTGGTCCGAGTTTCCCAGCTGGAGCTCCAACTTCAAGTGCCGTTCCAAAGCATTTTTCCAAGTAAGAAGTCAGAAAAATCTGAGTTCTGAGGTCTGTCGAACGCAGCATTAAAGTCGGCTGCTTCCACTTCCTGTTTGCTCTCCTCTTTCAGTTCCTCCAATTGATCAGTTTGTTGTTGCTCATCCTGTATTATATTGTACATAGACTACTGCAGACTTACTGCAGCCCTTGGTAGTCCTTTTTGTTTAAATACTCGTTTCTCATGTTTCTTTGATAGGAGCATAGGCAAAGTATTTGCATTTTGTTTTAAATTTTTATTAGGTTTGGTAGATAAAGGTTGATCATTCAGTTTGTTTTGTTCATTGTTTTGGATAATTCCCACCCTGAAGTCAAAAACTCCCATTATTTGTAAAATAAATGTCTGACTGAACTTGGATTTCCCATACGCTAGAGCAAACCACAATAATTTGGAAAGAACTGGAGTAAAATCACTTTCAGGAATGACTTTGCTTCTTCGTAGCAGTACCTGAATATTGTATTACCCAAATAAAAGATGACAGTTTTAAAAATAATCTTTCACTCATTTTATAACCACTGTTACTCGACTGTAGAATATCTTAATAAATGAAACTGGGAAAAAAGAAAGGGGAACACTCACCATCAAACTCAGCAGGTCCCACACCTACGATAATGATGGACATGGGGAGACCTGCTGCCTGTTGAAGGGATAAAAGAAACATTTATTCACAAGCAGCTCAGTCGATTGAGTGAATCTTTAGGATTCATTACGACATTTATTAGATCTAGTCTGGAGAGATTTAAATTTTAATCTAAAAATAATTTGACAAAGATTTTTTTTTTGGCAATTTAAAGGTAAATGTTGAAATTAAAGAAGTTGATTCACTGCTATTACAGTGAATTACACTTAAATCCATTAACCTGAAAGTTTTGGCTACTAGCCTAAGCTGGAAGCTCATAACCATGAAGTTCAGTATAACATTACTTTACGAACACTAATGTTGACAATGAAATAAAAGTTTTGTTTCAGTTCTTTACACCAGATACCTAATTAAAGAATACTCGACAAAAAGCTCTAGCAAATAATTTAGAGCCGCCATACTCAATAGGCAGACTAAGGTCCTGATTTGGACCAAAGTACAATTTAATCGAGACTAGGAACAAAACTTTGATGGCACCTTGACTGGGACTGCTTGTGAGATCTCCATGCTGACCTTGTCATCGCTCAGCTGCAAGTAGCTGCAGTTAGAAAGCTTGTTGCTTTCTTCTTTTGACTTGATTTGTGGCTTAAACACAGCATTTCTGCTGTTATTCTGACAGATCTGTGTACTGGGCACAGAAAGCTGAACGCTGGGCCATGCCAAGATGTTTTTATCTGAACATCAAAGCTGCCAGAAACATCACAAACATGACCTCTGAGAAGTGAAGAGGAGCTTTTGGCTCGCATCAGATCTTCAGCTGTCTAAGACCCGATCAACCAAAATAAGAGAAGACCTTCAGATACACATTAGGAGCAGATGGAACAATCGAGGAAGAAAATAAAAAACACTGAACGAATGCATAGAGGCTGATGGATAAATACACATACTTTTTTTTTTTTTTTNTTTTTTTTTTTTTTGTGTATGTGTGTGTGCTTGTTTACTCACATTGACCACAGCCTCTTTGGTCTGGACCATGTCAGATATCACCCCATCTGTGATCATCAACAGTACAAAGTACTGAGAGCCATCTGTAATCTCTGCTGCACAGCTGGGGAACAAACAGACACACACACACACACACACAGAGGTTAGNGCTGCACAGCTGGGGAACAAACAGACACACACACACACACACACACACAGAGGTTAGAGCCAACATCCTGCCTGTACAGCTGGAAGCAAACTACTGAGGAAAGCTCATCTGTCAAATGTCTACAACACACTTCTTTGATAATACACCCATAGTAAATTTTGGTAATATTACCAGTCTACTTTCTGTTCTCTTGATGATTTCAGGTTGATGTGCATTACTTTTATCCATTTTGTGCCACTTTCAATTTCTACTCCACAACATTCCAGAGAGAAATATTGTACTTTTAACTCAATTTTTGCAAATATTTACTACTTTGCAGATTTAACATCTGCTCAAACTCATAATTTGCAGTCAAAAAAAAAAAAAAANAAAAAAAAAAAAAAGAAAATCTTCAAACCCACAGAGCTTTGATTTAACTTGAGGGGACCCCAAATATGTCAGGATGTGATTTGCAGAACTCTGCACATCAAGAATAAACAGAATTTTAGGGAAGATTAAACCTCTGAAATGCTTTCATATATGAAAAACCCCATGTTGACATTCGTTTGCCTCATCACCGCTGTGCACACTGAGTGAAAACAGATACGGTCCCCCTCCTGATAAAGCCTGCTTTGCTCTGACTGGCCAGCCAGTGATGGTATAGCACCTGTAGCTTGTAGATCTGCTGCAGGGAAAGTTGGTATGTGTGTTTTCAGCATGTGAATTTTCAGAGCATTTAAAAAAAAACAAAAAAACACCAATTAGTTTAATTGATTTTCAAACTCATGTGGCTGGAGGAAACAGCTTTCTTATGTCTTTAATTTTGTTATCTATTAAAATACATTGTCTTCATTTTTGCCCTTTTGTATGGAATAAATTCTATCTTTTTCTATCCTTGGAAAAAAAAAAAAGTTTAATTGATTTTCTCATCTCTCTGAAGTCTCTTCTGAGATCAATTCATCCTCAAAAGCATAAGCTAATTAATCTCTGGCCTCTTTTAACCCTCTAAAGCCCAAACCCGCTGGCAGGTTTGAAATGCATGACATTATAACTGTTTAAAACTGCACAAAGGACATTTTTGAGTTCCCCTACATATAGCCATGATGGTGCTGTTTCCATAGAGGTGCAGGACTTGCCTGTACAGTGAACAATGAGCCCACAGTGAGTAAAAATGTGACAGAAGCAAAACTGCTTGGGTGTTTTGGCACTAATCATTCAGTCAGATTGTGTTGTATACTCCCACAGTTTACGCAATAACCCCAATTTCCATAATTTAACATATAGGACCAAATAGCTTCTCAATTTGAGATGTAGACAAAATATTTCCGTTAGAAGCATCAAGGAAACAGAATGATTAGAGAGAAATAATGTCTTAAAATGGCTTCCCAGCAACACTGTAAACCACATCAGACACTGTTTACCACTTAAAACTTTAACCTTGAGCGGAAAAGTTAAAAGAAACAAACAGAAAAAACACAGCATGAAGGAAATAATGTGACCCTGCTCCTTGTTTTTCCAATACAGGATGAGAAAGGAAGAGATGCGTCCACGTTGCCAGCTATCAGTCTTGCCTTGATATCGTGCCAGATGAGTTTGGAGGAATTTCACAGTGTGTAGGCATTTGTAGGGGCAGCTTGTGTGTGTGTGTGTCCGTCCTTCACTGGAAGGAAACAACATTTAATATCAGCGACTTAGCTGTTCCACCTGGCTGAGCACTACATTGATCTTTGAGTCTGTGTTTTTGTGTGTCTGTCTGGGAGTATGTGTGGATGTGTGGGGTTTGGCTCATTAAAGGACCATTCCAGAGATTTTGCATGTTTAAGCCCAATAAATTCTACCTACATACATTACGTTACTACAACCATTTTCCAAAATATAAAACTGTATTTTAGTTTTGGTGTTATTTTGTGAAATCCCCTCATCTTTCAGCATCAAATGTTCAGGTGATATATCCACCTTAAAATTCAGTGTTTTGCCTGCTAACATGTACTTCTGACTGTAGAAAGGACGGTTATTTTTAATTTCTCGGTAAAAGACATTTTCTCCTCGGATGATATTCCAAGACATACATCTTCTTTGGTGCAGCACCGTGTTGGACAGGTTAAATAAAGTTATTTCGAACACAAAAACAAAACAAAACATAATAGACGTTGTGTTTGCTGTGACAGATTATGTATCTCAAGCATGTTTCAAGTCTCTACAAGTTGATTTTAACAGCTTACTGGAATGATCTAAAACTAATGGCTGTCTGGAAGGTAGGAAAAACAAATCTATTTACAGCTCCAGTAGTATGTTTTGGGAAATAGTTGTCAGTAACGCAACATAGGTGTGGGCTGTATTTATTAGGTTCAAACATGTAAAAAGCCACCAGTATGGTCCTTTAAGGTCAAATATTTGTGTGCAATGTTTTGGTGCACACATGATGTGTGGATTCATATACTGCATGTATAATTTGCTAAATCAGGCATGTTTAGCTAATTAAGATCTGGGAGGCAGCAACTCCGGATCAAGCGGACACACCTGATTTTGGGAATCGGGTTTGGGTGGAGCAGAGAGAGATGTGGTGTGGTGGATCCTCAGGAGCAGGATTGAGATCCAGCATTCCAAAACATTAGGGAAAGGAACAGCAGCAAGCAGCAATAGTTTGATGGATACATTTTGACAGTTTCCATGGAGACAGTCTGCTCTAGGCTTAGCTTCTGGATTCCCAATATTTTAAATTAAAAAGGTGAAGTAAATTTGTGATATTAATAGAAAACTCTATACGTGCCTCAAGTGTGCACACTCAAACTCACTTTGCCACTTTGTTGATAACAGGAGCAAAGTTGGTTGGTCCGTACAGCTGCACCTTCCTCAGGCTCTCGAAATAAGCCTCCAGAACGCCTTCGATGCCCACACAGTTTGGATTATCACTGTCGCTACCCTGCAACATGTAACACTCATTACACTAATGAAGTACACAGTCTGCATTCACACCACAGCGTACAAACTGTCGTGAAAAGGGCAGCAAACTCTCCAGATCACATATGAGTAAATTTCCAAGATTCCTGACATGTACTGCTGTTCTGCTGGGGAAACATTTGATTAATTTTCTACTATTAACTGACAGGTCAGCAAAGGTAATAAAGTGTAAAAAACAATATATCATCCAGGAAAATCAAGAGGTCACTTCCTAATAAGAAAAAGAGAAAAAGAGAGAGAGAATGATGGTGCTATTATCTCAGCAATGTGTCTTCTTTGACCTAAGAAAGATTTTTTATTTAATTTCTCGGTACGTTTTATTTAACTCCACTCACGATCAGTCATTAAGTGGGAGGTGACAGGCACCTTGGACTGTAGGGGGAACTGGCAAGGCTTTAATGCTGAGGGTACATCCTTACAGTCTAAAAATGTCTCCTTCCAATCTTCATTCCTTCCTTTTCTCCTCTGTGACCTGTAAACCGAACATGTCTCCTCCACCCACCTGCTGTTCCAGAACCAAAGGAAGCAAGCAAAGGAGCTCTGATATTTCCAGTGGATGTCTTCTCCAGAGCAGCACAAAGACTTTTTTACCTTCCTGTGTCCACTCCCACACTAATTGAAATCCCAGCAGCACAGACCAGATGAATGTGGGCCAAAAAAAACTTGATAAACCTAATATATGTTTCACACCAACAGTGCTGTTATCCAGAAAATAGTTCACTTTGAAGGATCAACACACAGACCATGTGAAATCAGGATAATTATTCAGTAATTATAATTTATATTCTACATAAAACTAAAAAAAAAAAAAAATCAATAATATATTAAACTAAACTTTTAATAAAAAATACATACTTCCAATTTACAAACCAACCTTTTAAAAAAGGCAAGAAAACATTAATTTTGGCACATTTTTGGCACTTTTCTGCAGGAGTCATGCAATGTCAGATGGAGTTCCGATCATCTTAAAAAAGTGATGTCGTTCGTATGTGTGTGTGTGTGGGAGATGTATTAGGTGTTGCAGAGAGAGTAAAAGTTGTGATATGGCTGCTTCATCATTTTTAATCATGGCAAGTGGAGGAAACTTATCTGCCCCATTATTTGTATGTCTCTTGTCCTCCCACTCATTTCCTCCCATCCTCCCACCTCACACTATCTGGTAGGGATGGAGAAGGAGGAGAAGACATATTCAGGACATATCCTCAGTCTAGTTTCTTAATGGAAATCAAATTCAATTCGTCAAAGTACAGTGCATTTTTTGTATTTTTTTTTTTTATTGACATGTGGTTGCATTCAGGTGAAACAGGTATCAAAGAGCTGATTTTGATGAAGGGATTGACGGCTTTACTTCAGATTAGCACCCAGCGGTTTCTGACTGTTTGCCCTCATCCCTCAGGAGGATGTGAGGAGGAAGTGGAGGGGATGCTGGGAGGTTCCTGCTGGCAGGGAGATGAGCCAAATTCTCAACTTGCATGACCAGCTGTTGTCACAGCGACAACTTCTGGTCCAAACCACTCCCTGCTAAGGGTGAACTGTGTGTGGGTGTATGAGTTTATTATGTTTGTGTGTGTTCGTGTATGCGTGTGTCTCACCAGTGGGAATGCGTGGGAGATTTTGCCATCAGGGGGCAGCTTAGCTCCAAAACCGTAGGCAGGAAAGAGCTTGTCACTGTCATAGTCCTGAATAATCTCACCCACTGCTTTCAGGGCCATGGCATACGCATTCATCTGGTAGGGACTCATATAGTGAAGGGAGGTGGGCTGTGACGGGTTACCTTGAAGGAAGACACACACACAACACAATGAAATGAATGATAATATGTAACACTCCCTCTCTCTGTCTTGCTCTTTATCTCTATGAAATAAAAAGCCCTGTCAGTAGCCACTGAGAGAAAAGCAGAAGGTGATTTAATCTAAGAAAACACTATTTCTCATCTCCCATTTTTTTTTTGGTTTTCTTAAAGTAGTGTCTGACTCAGCCTGTGACTGTGATAAACAACATGGTGCGGTAGAACAGAATCATAGCTATAACAGTTAAATTTGATCACGGAAGGAAAAAGAGACAAGCTGTTCATTTTTATCTTTGGATAATCAGTAAAAGCTTTAGTCATGTAAACAGAATTATTATGGGAGTTATCAGTTTATAAAACCATGATGGCTATGACTCCCATCAATAAATAACAGAATCCAGGACACATCTGGACTTAAATGCACTTTTCATCTGGACCAGGCCGAGCGAAATACTATTTAATCGGAGCCGCAAACAAACATTTCATCGCAGCCTGATCCAAACTGCTTACAATGACAACGCTACTACGCTACTTTGTCCCTTTTAGACTTTCTGTCTTGACGGAAAGGTTCTTACTTTGAAAGGATTGTAGTCCAGTTAGTGGCTTTTGATGTGAAAAGGGAAAATGGCAAGAAGGCCAAGGCTCATTAGCTTTTGTCTTTTTAAATATTATTTTTAGGTAGTTATATTTGATTAACTGAGATAAAAAGGTGGGTTTATTTGAAATGGATGTTCAAAAGGATTTTGAGTTTTATTTAGCAAGGTAAATTCGTGTTGCTATGTGGTTGCTAAGGTGCATGCTTAGCACGCAATGCAAACATGGACACAGCCACAGGTGGCTCAGAAACTGACCATCTACATGTCCAAGCAGTCATGGTTCTTGCTGTTTCATGAGATCCTCACACATCAACACCAGGACAATGTGGCTGCAGGAGAAACTAGCGGAAATGGACGTAGTTTCTGGTTTCTCTTTGCTTGTCCAATCATTGATGAAGACACATTTGTGTCAGGTGGACGGCATGTGACTTTGCAAATGACCCTCAAATGTGACCTCTGCACCCTCACATGTTCCACATAAAGAAGCTAATAAGCACAAACCTGCCTTAATTAAGGGCAGTGAGGTGACGTTAGCATAATGCTATCAAGTTTAAATGCTAATTAAATATTATTGAGCTTGTTAACATGCTAACATGAAGCTTCACTTCAGTGTCTGTGCCTGGCCATCACAGCATTTGTGCCCAATTTTAAGGACTTGGTTACACAACAAAGGTGTCACTTATCCCACTAATAGAAAAATGCTTGTTGTGTACATAGTTCATAGTTTTTGGGACCTAGATAATCCATCATTCTTGGACGTGTGATGCCATAGAGATCTTGTAATAAGTGGACCTCCATATTTGTTTTTTGGTACCCCTAGCTTAGATGATTTCTATAGTACTGGCAGTAGTGGTGTTGCATATGTAAACATTCAAATCTAAGTGAATGCATCTTTATTTATGACTTTAGTAAAAGAAATTATAGGATCGCTGCCATCGTGAATCATTGTCTAAAATCATTTCCTGTTAGGAGGAGCTCCATTATGAAAGAACAATACAGGAAGTGCACTGCTTGTAAAGGTAATAAAAGAGGTTGGGGGGGAAATGATTAGATTAGTCATGAAAGATGCCCTCTCCGAACACACCTACTGATAATGTATTCCACCTAATCCCATCTAGTTTCCAACTGCGCTGCAGGTGCACTGTGAGCCTCTGGCAAAGAAAATACCAAACACATTCACCACGCCCTGTGCACCTCGCACGGTTGACTGCACTTTACGGTGTATGAAAACAGGAGGCTAAATGGAACAATCTACTCAGGGCATATGGGCCCACCATCACGAATGCACAAGTGCCTTGCCTGAAATGTGGACAAGATTCATATTTTACAGAAAGAAAAGTGCCATTTCACATTGAAGTCTTAGCTACCTGAAATCTGTAAAAACACAAAACTGAAGTGTCTTAATTTCACACAGAGGAAAAAAAATGAGACTATTAAATAAGATTCTTGCAAAGCAGAATGGAGGTGCGGTGCTGGATCTATGTAGAAGCAGGTTTTACACACTTGCCACACTATCAGGTATTTGGCAGATGGTTTCTAAATGTATGACTAAATGTACGGCTTTGCTTAACAAAATTCAGCATTGCTAATTTCTGTGCAGCTATAATTTCATCAACAACGGCGAACCACATGGTCAGCTACCTATCACAATGTACCTGATTTGCATGTTTTCTGACAACTGCTCTGCTGTGTATTTGTTTTATGTCATTAGATTACTGTTTTGTGAGTTGGACAATAAAAACTAGCAATAGCCTGTTAGTTGATTCACTAAAATGTTTATTACTGAAATCACCAATGCCTCCTACAAACAGTTCTTGTATAAACAGCAATCGGATAAGTTAACTGCATGTCACACTGTGCATGATGGGTATAATAAAATTACCCTTTTTGCTTCAAGGATCCTCCACTGCTCCACTATCCCACAATAAGAAAGACGACCTGGGCCCCTCCATCTACTTTCAAGCTAACCCCTGCCCAATACCAAACATTCAAACAGTCTCCTCTCCCACATATCTTCCCCTTCCCAAAACTCCTATTAACCTTAGACATGGAATAATATGAAGAAAAGTCTGCACTCACTCACTCATGACACTTTCTTCATTTGACTGGTAACTGAACTCTGTCATCTACTCTCTTCATTAGACCTTTTTTTTTTTTTTTTTTTNTTTTTTTTTTTTTTTTTTAGGATCCTGGATTTACTGCATCATTGTGGAACTAAAACCATCTTGCTGAATCATGGCTCAGTGGTTACGTATCTTCCTCTAGTGTTCCATCTTTGTTTTCTTTGTAATTGCCTGCTTCCCCAACTACGGCTCCTATTTGACTCCCAGGCATTCAAGGAGATAGAATCTTTCTTTGAATTGCTTCCCCCAAGGTTTTGTCAAATCTCTCCTTGCAGGTTAAGGGTTGAGAGAAGTTTTCCTTTTTTCTTAAAGAGCTTGGAGCTTGGGTGCAAACCATTGATGTTGTGGGCCTAAAGCCCTTTGAGACATGATGTATGATATTGGGCTGTACAAATAAATTTGACCTGACTTCAAAGTTATCCAGTTTTTCAGGCATCTCTTTTCCTAAGGGGGGTGATGGATGTTATAGGTTGTATATTTTGATGATAAAGCTGCAATAAATATTTTTGATTGCTAGAGGGTAGGAAGACTCCAAGGAAAATTCACAGAAATACAGCTGTAATATGACCTCAGCTAAACAGGTTGCTCACATACACATTCAACAGACACATAGCAGCATGAACATCCCACTGGAGTTGAGTTTTCTGTGCAAAAACTATACATCCATTATTCACTTTTGCTCATTTTGATCTCCACCAACTCCTTTGAAAATTATTTAGGTCTATTTTCCTCAAGGCTCAACTTTCTTGCTTTGGCTAGCTGCCTTTTACTGCTGAGCAGGTAGAATACACTCAGACTGAACCTTTGCTGGAGACACAGTTCCCAGAGATTTGTCTAGGGGGGGTGGTGAGAATTTCTTAGACTCAACCATGTGACATTGAGGTAAAAGCTGCTACAAGTGCTTGATGCAAGAAGACAGGGAAGTCAGCATAAGCACCTTTTTCTTCACTGGCAGTGCACTTTTTAAATGTTATGCCATGGGAGGCGGTTGCCTTCAAAATGTGCTAGCAATGCTAATTTTTTTTTTTTTTTCAGAACAGATGTTTTTTTCAAAGCTAAAGAGTTCAGCATTTCAGAAAAGCGCTCCTGTTGAGTGTTTATTTTCCAGCTAACTGCGACAAGAGGGACATCCCTGTTGAGAGGCTGGTTATGATGATGGTATCGGCATATAACTATGACTGTTTTTTTAAACTCCCCTTGTTGCTCTCATGTACCCACAGGTCTCAAAAGTTAAAGCCAAAGCCAGCTAGCATGCAAGCTTAACTGAGATAGGCATCGTCTATTGTTACAAAAAAAAAAGCTTTTTCCCCTCATAAGACGTTGCATATGAGCGTACCCTGAGGTTCTAATGCATATAGGCACCTCACACATGAGAAACATGCAAGAGGAAGTGATGCAATACCATCCAAAATATGTCAGCAATCGACTTACCGTTGGATGCTGTGAAGTCTATCGCTACTGTGAAGTTTAGCTGTGTTCTGTTGCCAAGAAAGAAAAAAAAAAATCAAAGAGCTTCGCACACTCCAATATATTTCATTATGTATTGTCTCTCTCACTCACACACACAGTCACACAATGAACCACAATCTATCTAATCACTTTACTGGTTCAATAGCTAATTAGTATGGAGGGACACTGTTCCCTCCACCATCTTGAAGGTCTAATTAGATAAAACAAAAGCAATCAGTAATTAAAAGTGAATGAACTGAATAAATTAGGTGTTTACAAATGAGATTTACCAATGGCTGCCTCTCCAAAACTGAGCTAATATAAATTCAACATGATGTTTGGGGGAAAAAAAAAAAAAAAAAGTCTAGTAGCTTCCGATTATTCTACCAGATCCACACACACACACACACACACACACAGAGGAGAGAGAGAGAGAGATTAATTATTATTCTGCTCACCCTCCACGGATGAAATCCACAAAGGTGTACTCTGACTCCACTTTGAAGGACAGCAGAGTTACCTGGCAAACACACAGACACACACACACACACACATCACATAGATTGATAAACACAGAGAGAGGGGAGGAAGCGGGACGTTAGGCAGGCAAGCAGAAAGACAACCAGACAGGCAGACGGCAAAGTCTCAGTGAGACAGAAGCAGATGTAAGAGGTGAAGAGACTGACATAAATAAACGATACAACATAAATCACCAAAAACACTGGAAATGTCGGACAGATGTTTAGGAAAGAGATGACTCACCGTTCCAGAATTGATGTATTTCTTCTTTTTTCCTTTCTTCTTGGGATTTAACACCTGTGCATGATGGGGAAAAACAACTTGGATAAAGCAATGATTAGGCACTTGTAAAACCACTTCATACTTTGAGATGATGTGTAAGACTTTGAGCTGAATAATGCAGAGGAATAATGCTATGAATAATGCAACAGACAACCGATAATACAGGCATTTTATGAATTGAAAATGACCTTATATTTAACTGTGATGTACTGAGATCATCAAATGAAAAAGCTGACTTTCGACTGGACTGTCATGGAGAATTTAATGAGCAAACTCCATCTTCTCTGTTGATTTCTAGAAATGTATGATGTGTCCATTCATTATTATACTGCAGTACTATTGTTAATCTATTTTTTGGAACTTCAGTGTTTCTTTTCTGACTTTCTATGCTGAATTTAATGAGCTGTGGGCATTTATGAATTCAGCAATATGAGAGTTTATCATATTTAAACGCTTGTTATTTGTATTTGGTTATATAAATAATAGGTTGCTACACACAAATATCTACATCATTACTTTTTATATTTTTGTTTAACAAGTTACTATTCATGAGCAGACAAAGAAATACTTTCTTTGTTTACAGGAAACACCTCAATATAAATGTCCTGTTTTCAAAATGAAAGAAGATATAGCTAAATGGAATCATATAACAACTGGATAATAAGAAAAAGTAGCTTAGTTTAGGTTAGTTTAGAGCTTAATTTAGCTGTCAGGTCAAAACTTTGCAGCTTGGGAAATTTCATTTTGGGGTTAAGTTGAAGAAAGAAAGGAAGAAAAGAGGACAAAGAAAATTAGGAAAGAAAATAGAAAAGATTTATAAAAAAAAAAAAAAANAAAAAAAAAAAAAAAAGGAAGGAAGGAAGGAAGCAATGAAGGAAGCAAAAACAACTAAGGAGGCAGGACAGAAGGAAAACAAGAAGCAAGGAAGGAGACAGAAGGACAGAGGCAAGCAAGGAAGAAAGGAAGAAAGACGTAGTGCTATTTTATCAAATTTAGTGGAGTAAAAAGTACAATATTCCCTCTGAAATGTAATGACTTGAATATGTTAAGTCTCACAAAACTGCAATACAAGTACCTTACAAGTACCTTAAAAAGTGCCTTTGTACACTACTTGAGTAAATGTACTACGATGTGTGTTCTACCTCCGCAGTAAATATTTGAAACTCTCTCCAGTTCTGAACCTCTGATGCTCAACCCAAAGCATCCCAAATGGCTTAGCTCTTGACTGACTCCCCTTATTGAAGAATAAGACTAAAATCCTCCACCAGCATGACTCATTACAATCTGAGGAGCTCATTTCAGGGCAGAGAGTCTTCAAATGCATTCTCACATGTCATCTACAATTATGGTTATTTTGAATATCCTGCTTTAAAACAGCAAGAAAATCATGAAATATGTGTGTACATTCATGAGATAAAATCCATCGATAAGTTCTAAACATCCCCGTCTCATCTTAACGCTTTTATTGTTGTTTAATAAAATTATTTTGAATTAGGAGTTGTGACATTGTGAATAGGTACCTACCTAGAATATGGAAAAGGTATTAGGTGGGGTACTCAAATACAAAGACAATTTTCAATAAGACAAAGGACTGTTTATTAAGGTCAGGTTCGGGGGGACTACTGATGAAACTACCAGTGCTGTCAACTCTCACTGAGAGTCCAACCCACTGTTGCCATGGAGATGACACGATGCTGAATGTGACTGGACCAAACCAAAGCAGAGTAGACATTCTCACACAGACAGCGGCGCAGTCGGACATTCAGTTTCACTTTCTCCGCTGTGGAGACAATTTTGACTCATTGCGTCGCAGTGATGTCTCTTAGGTAATATTTATAATATATATGAAAAGTATAATTAGCTCAGAGCCCGGAGACAGTTGTGGTTCGGTCCAGATCTGGACCGGATTTTGAGAATGACTGATATCAGGTATTGTATAAAACAATGCTTTTTTTTTTTTAATAGTAAAATGGGGGATAGCACTGTTCAAATAGAATAAAAGCAATAGGCCAGTTTATGAAGATGGTGCCAAACAGAGGGTAGAACAGGGTAAGAGCAAGTTGGCTCCAGTACTAATAAAAAATAAACCACTTAAAGGTGTCATAGAATAAAAAATAAGTATAGCAGAACCATCTACTGAGATCAGGCAAAATATCTAAGTGCAAGTACCAAGACTCGACTATCCAAATAACATATCCGGATGCAGAGACTGCATTTGGATTGAAGTTATAAAAGGGGCCTGAGGGTTTGACTTATATTCTTGTGTTGCAGAGATGTCTTTTCAGCATTTTCACTTTGAGAGTACATCTTTTTACATTTAAAAAATAAAATTTTATGAGGTTCATAGCCTTAATATGCCATTGTCTCATCCTCTTGGTGCTGTTAATAATGTTATTTTGAATGAGGAGTTTTGACTTCTTGTGAATAGGTACCTGCACCTAGAATGTGAGAAATGTATTAGGTATTGTATAAAATGAACAATGGGTTTTTTTTGTTTTTGTTTTTTTTTTTTTTTAAANTTTTTTTTTTTTTTTTAAGAAAAATAGTAAAATGGAGCAGCATTTAATTTCTATGCTTCATAACTCTGGAACAAACTTCCAGAAGATCTCAGGTCTGCTCCAACTGTAAAATTGTTTAAAACCAGCATAAAGCTTTTCTTTTTAGCACTTAAGCTTTACAATGCAACTCAACCTGGGGCCAATTAATTAATTTCACACAGTAACTGCACTATAGATTATTTGATTTAATTTTACCTTATTTCATTTTTTGCTTTATCCTATTTTACTTAGTTTTTAAAGGTTGCATCATTTTGTTCTTATTGTCTTTTAAATGTTTTATTTTGTTCTTATTGTCTTTTAAATGTTGCGTTATTTTGTTCTTATTGTCTTTTAAATGCTTTATTTTGTTCTTATTGTCTTCTAAATGTTCCTTTATTTTGTTCTTATTGTCTTTTAAATGTTGTTTTAATGCATTTTGTTTGTGTAAAGCACTTTAAATTGCCTTTGTGTTTGAATGCTGTATGAATAAATTTGACTTGCGTTGTCTTTTCTTGCCTTAAAAGGTGTTGCATTTTCAAAGCTATAGTGTGTCATATAATCCTTCAGCTGAAACAAAAAAAACAAACAAAAAAAAACAAAAAACAAAAAAAACACCACAATTGGAATTGTGGCGTTTTCATGTAACAACAGCAGTGTGAAACAACAGTCCACCCCCATGTGGAGTCTCACCTCATACACATTGAACTGGTTCTGCCCCTGAGACAGTTCTCTGTAGCTGGTGGTGAACTCGCCAATGAAGTCATGGCTGCAGACAGAAGCCAAACACCCACACACACACACCACACCACACACACACAGGCAAGAATCAACACAAATTTTACAATATCTGATACATGGTCACGTCTTTGTCTAACCACCTCTCTCATGCTTCTCCTGTCCTTCAAGGCGTCAATTTATTTTGTTCTGATACATATTTAGCAGTTTAAAATTTCACCCACTGGATACACACAAAGTAAGAGACGTCGGCATGAATTTAAGAGGCTAGACGGAGTGATTATCCACAGATGCTTTTACCTTCCATCTCGATCCCAGTCGTAGACGTCTATTTTCACGGTCCTGAAACAGAGACGATCCGTCTTATTTCAGAGAATCTATGCAGTCCCTCTGAATAGATTAAACAGTGACTGAGAGGATTAAGCCATGACTAAAAACTGTTAAAAAGAGAAACTCAGAGCAGCAGAGGGTGATAATGTAGTTATACTGACGGAATTAATGCTGAGGAAGAGATGGAAATCTTTGTTTTTCCTTCTTTCTTTCCTACATTTGATACTGGAATCCACTTGTTTTTGCAGACCACACTGCTGGCTATTATTTAAGACCCATGCAGGCATTATTTGATAAAGCCTGCATGGCTCAGCACTACAGGATGTTTCAAATTGCAAAAAGATGTTGAAGATGTGAGAGAGCCCACACTTAGCATATAATAATACATTTCACAGTTTTTGATGCACCGCAGTTTTGTGAAGCACTTGGACACTTATTGATTTGGCCACAACACACACCACTCACGAACAGATTCTATTTCATGTCTCGCCAAACCAGAACTTGCATAAAATCTCTTGATATCTATCACACCCCAATCAAATATGACTTTAGATCCAACAAAAAAAATGTGTTAGTGTAGTAGAGGTACTCTAGCACTTTTTAGCCACAAAACAAGAAAAGTAGAAAGAAAAAATATGGATGAAATCATGGAGACAGGTTGAACATGGCCTGTACACGTTTAGCTGACACATTCGTGTTGTTTCTGAAGTCCATCATATTTCATAAACATCAAACATGTTTGTTTAGGTATGACGTTTGTGGCACCACTTAAAGGTGAAACTGCAATCAAATCTGTAAAGATGGGGTGCATTTCCTGACCCACAAATTATGTATAGTAAAATGAAATTGTCACTGATTGAAGTGGGTAATTTGCCTTTTACTTCAGACTATTTATTGTTCAGTATGTGACTGTGGTAACGCAAACCTGATGAAGTTTGTGACGAAACGCATTGTTTGCACTGTTTGCACTTCAGATGGAATAATAAAAAATGAGAAGTTGAAGAAGAAATGAGGCCTCCTGGTGTGCAGTGATTAATTTCTGAAATTGACCATTGTGTGAGCCTGCCTTCATCATTCATCGTGAGCTGTGCACAGAGCAACTCGACTGACTTTAATGTTTATTTGGGGTTTGGGGTGGGATTCAGTCAAGACTAACAATCATCATCAGATGCTAACAAAGAAAGAGAAAATCATGCTCAAAATCAACTAAATTATCTTGTATTGTTGCAGGCATAAGGGCTTTAATTTAAGAATTTGTGGGAATTTCAGTGGAGTATCAATTTAAGATGCAGTTTAGGTTCTTTATCCTACCAAAGCAGTTGATTTGGGTGGGGTTTCTACGATCCATCCAAGAAAATGAAGAAAATCAGCTTTATTCAGGGAGAAGTCTGGAGCGCTGAATCACAAAAACCAAATATCACAAACCCACATTAAGGGTAATATGCTGCATTACTGCGAATCTATCTCTGACGCATTACTTCATGAAAAATGTTAGAGCTTGCGATGCACCTGGCAGCCGGCGGGCATCAAAGCTGCTCTGCACAATCCAACCAGACTTTGGATGTGTAACACAGCGCTGTGTGAAAACTGAGTCAGTCTTAATAACACCAGTGCCTGTCCCTGGAACACCACGACCGACTGCTGGCATTATTCTGGCCACCCCAGCAACAGGTGATGTCATCCACATACAGACTCTGCCTGCGTCCTATTGGTTCTTGAGCGTTCCCCTTTTTCCATTTTAATCAAAAGGAGCCATGTCGACTTTCTCAGCATTATCATTCACCCGTCAAAGGAATTACCGCAGTAAAAAGTCTCTTAGATATGTGCATTAAATTTCTTCACAATGACAGATGAGGAAATCTCCTCTGAATACATAAATAGATGCAGTTTTGACCTGTCATAGTCGCCGTTGCAGAGAGCTCTAACGGGGATGGTGAAGGGCTGCCACACCGGGTTCAGTGTGTTCTTGATCACCTCTGTCTTATGGCAGATAGTGAACCTGCAATCAAAATAACAGACATATGGCCGCTGAAGGGATAAACATCCATTTTGTACACATCGAAGACATTCCCACACCATTTATCTTTAGCTTCTCCTGCAATGTTAAAACATTTTGCAGGATGTCCTGCCTTTTTATATTTCTCTTAAAGTGTCTCTGGGGGATATAAAGGAGATGCAGATGGAGTTTTATGGATACAAAAGTTTCTCTGTCCTGAAGGCAGTAATAATTACATCGGAGGGAAAACTGAGAAGTTTATTTGCATGGCTAAGAAGTTCTTTGTAAATTACATGTTTTAAAATGTATTATTTTTACAGTTTTCATTTCAAAACAGAAACTCTTCTTGACATTTGCAGACCGTACTTGTTGTTTTAGTACCCATGAGAACTGCCCGGTAAAAACACAGCTGTCACCCGTCTCCCACTAGCACCCACTGCTGCATTCACAGAGCATTTGGAACAGCAGAACCATAATGGCACATTTTCAGGAAAGAATGACCACTTCATAGCGTAGCAGCCTCCATCCCCACAGACACACTAATGAGTACAGCCAACATGTGAACACCTGAAAATACTAAGATAAAAAGCTTTCCTCAGGGGAAAATAAAATTATACAATACCATGGCCATGAAAAATCACATTGTCTTATTAGCTGGCAGGTGTCTAATATAATAATACAACAAAACACAATTATAAATCAGTGCTGAAGGTATAATAAACTGCCAAGGCCAAACAGTCCTCTGATTTTGCTGGTTTACCAATACAAAGTCAGACTTTTACTTTCATTACCTTGAAATCAGACGTGTAAAAAGATTTATCCTGCAAATTATTTGTACTTCTTCTGGGTCAAAAATGTGTTAGGATGCTGAATCAGTTTATCTTAACTACACATTGTTAGTAGTTGCATCTTTGTAGCCTTACTTATTAATAGATCTAGATCGAATCTCCAAATCTGAGCTAAATTGTCTATTAATCGTCTATCCTAGGATACACATGCCTGATTTTTTTTAATTAAGCAGTTTCTTAGCTTTGAAGGAAGAGGTAAAAATGACAAAAAAAAAAAAAAAACCCCTATCTTGCAATGTTAAAGGATCATACCAGCCATTTTGCGTGTTTGAGCCTAATAAATTAAATTTTTCATACACTTAATGTTACTGACAATCATTTCCTAAAGCATACTACTGAAACGGTGAATTAAAAATGTTTTTCCTACCTCCCAGACCACCACTGGTTTCAGTTTATTCTGGTACACTATTAAAATCAACTTGTTGATACTTGAAATGTTCTTGGGATAGGTAATCCATCATCATGAAAAACAAGTATATTCAGGTTTTTTCAAAGTTTCATAATTTTTGCATTTAAGCTCAATAAAAAGCGCGGAGTGAATATTTGTCTCTACTGGGGAATATAGTCCCAAAAGAAGACCTGCGTTTATTGAAAAAATTTAAAAGACTATGACCGTGACTTCATAATTTTGTGAAACGTTGATTTTTAAGATGGGTGTATCGCTTGAAGATTTGATTTTGCAAGATTAAGAGATGTTGCAAAATATCAGGAAAGCTGAAATATGGTTTTATGCTTTTGGAAATGATTGTCAGTAACGTTCTGTGTATGAAAATTTAATATATTAGGCTCAAACATAAAAAATGGGTGGTATGGTCCTTTAAAGAAAGTTTTAGAAAAATCCTTTGTATCATGATCTGGCTCTGCCTCAAAATCTAAATAATTCTTCCATGACCCAAGTATACCTACAACATTTCATCCATCAGCTTTTTTTTTTTTTGATTTATCCTGCTAAAAAAAAAACCCAGACAGACAGACAAATGTTGATGAAAACACAACCTTGGCAGGGGTAACATCAGGTTACCATAGCAGCATAGCTCTTCTGCTTTGCACTATGCTTCCTGTTTACTCTTATCGCTGAGACGGATCTCACCATGAATTAACGTGACTAAAAATGAATCTTAAAATTTATGACAATTTGGACATTTCCTCTTCTTGCCATTATGTATATTTGATAATGCATTTGTGGCTCTGCATGACTCACGTTCCATCCTCGTTACTCCGATAGAAAACCAAGAACGGATCGGATTTGCCAAAAAAGTCCTTCTTGTCCAGCTTGTTAGCACACAACTGCATAGTAGCGATGTCCTTAGAGAGAGAGAGAAGACAAAAAGTTTCACTTTTACACGAGTAAAATCACTCTGACGCAATCTCATTTCGAAGTCAGCAACTTGTTTTGTCTGGGAACTAATTTCTTGAGGGACATGAGCAAAAATCTGAAACCGATCCTCCCTGTGAATGTAAAGTAATTGGCAGCGTAAAGAGCCGCAAATAATGGAAATGCAAATGTGGAAGGGTATCACAATCCCAAACACCAGCTGTCAGAACAGGTTAATAGCCAAAGCGTACATAGTTTACAGTAAACACAATGCAACGTCTCATTTAAATGATGTGTTTTATGAGAAGTAGAAGTTGATTGTATTATTTGGCGAGTGAATATGTTCAGAATGGCACCGGGAATGACTTCATACATATGTATACATGGTACCATTTCTAGCTTCTGCTTTTAAAAGCCTGTGACGAGATAGATAGATAGATAGATAGATAGATAGATAGATAGATAGATAGATAGATAGATAGATAGACAGATAGAATAGTTGGATGATTTAATGGGATTCTCCTTAATGAGGCCTTTACGTCTTTGCCTGCAGTAGGTAGGCATCATGGGAAACCCAAGCCTGTCACTGACAAATAGGGATTGACAGTAACCACACTCACTCACACACACACACACGTATGCGCGCACACACACACACACACACACACACACTCATCAATATTTCTAAAGAGCAGTTCGATCTTGTCAGGAGCAAAACCTCCCAGAGTAATAATGGTATACAGCCAAGATAAGCCTGTTCACCTCACGGTTTCAGGAGCACACACACACATATGCACACACGCGCACACATGCACACACACACACACNACACACACACACACACACACACACACACACACACACACACACACACACACAGAGGAAACTCTGCGAGAATCTAGCTGGGTGGCATTATTATATCGTTGCAACACGGGAAACTTGGAAGCAAAAAAAAAGGCTTCATTTGTAGAGGGAAGCCATCTTGACAGCTCATTTTAAGCACATTTAGAGAATCGTACAGAAACACGGCATCAAAGCCTTTATAAGCATTCAACAGTTTTGGGGGACGACAACAAGCAAAAATAAAATCCTCAAGGCAATTATATAGCTGCAAGCTCTTAGCATTTTCAAACACACTTTCCTGACAGTAATTCAGTCCATCACTATCATGCAGGCTACAAGCACTCCCAAATAGGAGGAGGGCAAACCAGTTCCGGATAATGTGAAAATATACTACACACAGACTGGTTGTGTGCGTGTGTGTGTGTGAGTGTGTGTATATCTGGAAGAGGCACTGACCCTACAGTTACTGAGCTCCTCTGCAGTTAAGATAATGACTCCACACTTCTTTCCTGGAATCCCACTGAGAGAAAGAGACAGAGAGGAAGACATCGAGAGAGAGAATAATTACAGCACAACATAAATAATACAATTCTCCAGCAGATGTCATTCATAGTCATAAGATGTTACCGTAAAGGCGAAAGCCCCGAGGCGCAAAGAAGACGCAAACTGTCGTATTTTTAAGAAAATTAACATACGGACACGACTTACATATCAAGTCATTCCTCAAAATGACTTGCCTGTTTGGACATGATGACATCTGTTTTGACATCTGAATTCATTTTTTCATCTTTGTAAAAGTAAATAATCAAACATTTAACTTGCAAAAGCAGCTTTTTGACACAGTTAATCCCATTTTGTGCTTTGAAAGTGACTAAAGGACAAATGAATTATGCTTTAGTCCACTATAACAATCTGTCAAGTTATGTTTTTTTTTTCTTTTTTTAAATAAAATTGCACTTAACTTCATTCATTATTACATACAGTATTGAATAACTTGATTTCTGATGTGATGTTTCTGCAGCGGCTATAATTTACCATTTATCTTGAGTATCTAAAAAGTCACCATGTGATATTGTGTCTCATAAACAGCATGAATTATTAATTTAATTTTTTTTTTTTTAATTTTTTAATCTTGCCAAAAATCCCCAGTGGGAATCTCATCTAGTTAAGTTGGTGTGTCTGTGCCAATTTCTGATGCATCTGATTGGCCGATGATAATGATCCATTTTTGCACGCCCCATCTAATGAAATGCACGTCCCAAAGCCATAATACCATAATTACATGAACACTCGCACACATACACACCCCAGCACACACACATACACACACAAATACAATATAAAATGTGTACTGTGTGCAATACTGTAAATGTTTACTGTTGCATATCTGTAATCACCTTTGTCTAAATGTCCACCTATCAGTTTTTTGTCATATTGCACCAATAAAAAAAAGCACAAGGTTAAATGATACCAAACATTCTGTCAAAGATGACACAGAGCATGATACAAATGTGATGATAAATCTGTTTGACCATGAGACAGAGGAAGATGATCCCAAAGCCCAGAGACAAACAACAGCAACAATGGATGTCAGTGCATAGATAACATGCCGTATATACTCGAGTATAAGCCGTTTTGTTTTTGTTTTTTTTTTACCAAATTTCACAACGCAAATTGGGGTTCAGCTTATACACAGGTAATTCAAATCGGATCCCAGAGAAGGAAATTTCCAGGAGGGGAAATACTACCCATTACCACTACCCATGGAAAATAGTTTAAATCATACCTTAGAATGATGTATTTCCTGACTAAACATCTTATTCAGCACATTTTGTGGTGGCCAGTAAGCCGTGATCCGTCAGTTACGGTAATCAGCTGCTGAAATAAATATCATGTTTACCAGTACGTGGATTATTTTCAGAAAATCAGAGGGAATACTATGACAATACCCAGAAAAACAGGTAATTTGCTAAACTAATAAATTGATGGAACAACATCAGGGGGTCGGCTGAGGGAATTCCAAAATTCTGTATTGAGGAATGTTCCAGCACATAGACAGACCTGCATGGACTCAGGTACAGGATAATTACTGAAAACACATAATGGGTGAGATTCTTAACAAAAAAAAAAACTCACCATTACTACACAGCTAAATAAGCGCCGTGATAATTATAGCTTGTTTGTAAAGCTTTCCTTACCTTCATCAATGTGATTCAGATGAGGAAGGGGAGTCCAGAAAACTTAATGTTAGCTAATGTCACTTACAGTAATCAGCTGTTTACCGGTACCGGTATGTGGATTATTTTCAGAAAATCACAGGAATACTATGACAATTCCCAGAAAAAAAAACAGGTAATCTGCTAAACAAATAAACTGATGGAACAACATCAGGGGGGTCGGCTTAGATGCGGGTTTCTTTAAAAATCTAAATTTGCAGGTCAAAATCGGGGGTCGGGGAGTATATATGGTATGTTGTTGTTTGTAGTTGTGATTGAGTTCCTCTGGAGCTACAGGCTCTTCATCAGCCCAGCAAGAAAGAACAAGCCAGGAGAAGCCTATAATCATAAAAAAATAAGCCACAAAACTGTAGCTTGTGTGTTGATGGCATAAGATAAATACACATCACTTGCAAGTTTCAAAATTATTTTGATATCAAGATGACACACAGAAAGACAGAAAAGTTCTGAGGCTTGCACAGGCATGAGTGCATCGCAGCGTCTTTCTTTACTTTTCATGATGAGCTCAAGGTTAAAGCCTGTAAACTGTCGCTTCTTTCGCTCTGTTTTCTTTCTCGCTCATTTAAACTCATAATGAATCTGAAGGCCTGAAGCGTAGCTGAAAGAACAATTCACTGAACCATCACAAAGGAGACAGAAAGCAGAGGAAAAAATAATGGATGTCTACAGAATAGTCTCCGGGAAAAGGAAAAGTAGATCAGAGGAAAAGATTGGGAATGAGCTGGGGTGGAAAAAGAAGAGAAATACGGACAGGATAGATCCTGACTGCTGCTTTATTAGACTTTCCTGAATTACTAGATGAGATTAAAGGAGAGAGAGGAGCAGAAGGAGGGAGGAGAATGATGAAAAGGAAATGGTGACAGCAGAGAATGATAAAAAAGATGAGAGATAATCAAAAAGGATGCAGAACAGTGTTTCTATGCATCAATCTGTCAGACATTTTAAATATACTCAAAATCTTACAATTAAAATATTCCAGAATGTGAAAACAGAAATACAGTGAGACAATAACTTGAGGAAAATCATGAACGAAAGCAATGATAAAATGTTATTTTCATCCACAAATACAGATTGAATATTGTCAGGGAGATGAATTATAGATTATTCATTATAGATTAATATATCAGATATCTGTTACTGCAACTGTCATCTAAACATGCAGATCGGAATTTCCTTGCAGCTCACACTTCATGAAAACCCTTCAACTTTGTCCACACATGAACGATGCAGCAGCTGTGGACTTTTAAAGATGCTTCAGAAAGCAATAATTTGCATAATCATTTGTTTTATTTGTATACATTTTAGGGTTTTTGTTTACCTCCATCCCAGAAATGAAGCCTTGTTTGTTCATGCAAGTTGTTTCAGGTCTAAACCGTGTAAAAACAGATATCAGATATGGGCAAATTAAAAAAGAAAATATAAAAGTGCTGTCAAAAAACGTAGGCAAATGTCATATTCATCTAACAAACCACCACAGGCTTGAGGATACGGGATAAAGGGATTATTAACAAAGCTAATACTCAGCTCAGTGTGAAGAATGTTTCGTAGTCTATATATAAAATTGCAATAAGATTAAGGTTAATTTGTTTTTCTTTCACTGAGTGATTAATTATTGAAACTAAGAATCATTAAGATGTCGTTAAGCGATTACTCTCTTGCGCAGCTGACCTTCTGTGCAGTTTATTCCATTACTTCTCATCCCAGTGGTGTCCAAGTACGACTTTTAGGAAAATAGGAGGCCTGAGGCAAAGCCAGGAGGCATAAACAGTCTACTGACTGTGAATATTTCAGCTCTGCATCACGGCTGAGTGTCAGGATGAAGCAGCATACAGTAACAAGGTCATCATAGGACCTCTGACACAGCCACGCTGCAGTTAGCTTTGGTGCTACAAGACCAGAGAACAAAATCAAATGAATATATAAGAAAAAGTTGGAGTTATCCACACAGAGGACAGAAAAGAAAACAAAAAAAAAAAAAAAAAAAANAAAAAAAAAAAAAAAAAAATCACTGAGAACTGTGTTAGCTGCTCTTGCCTCATCCCAAAAACTCCAGTCTTCAGTGATGTAGTCTTCAGGATGAAGGCTTCTCTCGCTCCTGCTGCTCGCCAGCTGCAGCAAGCAGCCACAGCAAGAGAATTATTTATGAATGTGTCCACACAGTGTGTCCAACCAGCTACACACCCGCCAGCGAACCCACCGGATACACAATCTGCTTCAACTCTCCTGCATCTTTCTGCTCGTTTTCAGCAGAACATCATTGCAGACAATTATTCACATTATCTGCTCTCTACCGTTTCTCATCACAATCGCGCATTTAAGGCCACGGAGACTTATTATAGCTCTCTGGCCAAATGAACAACAGCGTTTTGTTTATACTGCTGCAAGCTTGAATAATAAAATCGAAAAAAGAAATGCTCATCTTCCACAAAATCTACACTTACATACCATCTCTGAGTTATTTCATAAGCTGTAAATAGCTCAGGGGAAACGCAGCAAACTGAGCTGCCATCTGCTATTAATGATTCGGTGTAAAGTAGAACCTCTTGACAGCACGCTGGTTAACCTTTAGGCCATAGCTGTCATTCTGAAAGTTAATACTGCATGGCAGGAATGTGTGTGCCTTTTTTTTTTTTTTTAACACCATTTGTCTGGGAATCAACCCAACAGCCTGGTTCAGGCGAGGCTCTCTGACTCAGGGTTCATCAGCCATGTGCCTTGGGGGGCCAGAGAGTGTGCAAATTTTCAATACAGCCTGTGATGTCTGATTAGCACAGCCCAGTCACACATTGTTTTCTCGGCTTAGTTTTGGACGCAGCCATCACAGCATTAAGACTTTATTTTAAGCTGTTATCAGCTGAAAACAAGGATTAAATGAACTCTAAGCTGTCCCATCAAAATTGTGGTGATTATGATTTAACATCTGCAAGATAGAATATGCGTCAAAAATTTTGCCTGTTTCTTGAAAAGTGAGACAAGCAAATTAACTGAATCTGGGGAAATCACATATGTTTAGACAGGAGTCATAGGGTGGCATCATTACACATTAACAAATAAGGCTGGGGACGTTTTTGACATGTTGGATATAGATCCAGAAGAAGATGATGTCTGAAGTGCTGTTATGCGAAGGTCAAGTCAGGACAACTGCAAAAAGAGAGAGATGTCTGCTCCTCCTACCAGCAGCACTAATATTCTGATGTTTCTTTATGGCTATAATTTTATTCACATAATCATTTGGTCACTTAACATACATGTAAAAAATCACAGTTAAAATATTTCAAGACCATTCTAATCATTCTAATTAAAATAGCCGAATGAGCGAAATCGTTAATATGTTCTCGTTGTTCTCTTTGCCAAAACTCTCTCATTACTCTGCCGACACATTATCCGAGACCATATCTTCCTATTCCAAATCTCTTTGTTATCTGAAAAAGTGGTGCTGCTGAAAGATTAGAGGTGTTGTCTGTTTCCACGACTGTTACACAACAACACTCTGTCATATTATTTGGCAAGATACATAAAGCTGGCAAGCATGAAACTAGCTTCGAGCTAGTTTCCGCTTGTTCAAACAGAGCCAAAAAAACACGTCTTTGCTTTACACGATAAAGTAGGAGTAACAACAAATTCTTGCCAGCTGGAAAAAAACACAGTCATGAATTTCTGCCCTGATGCATCTGCTTTACAAATGAGGCAGATTTTTTTCGGTGGTAACTTGGAGCTGACAAATGAGAATATTTTCCTTTTGTGTATATATTCTTTACACATTTAAAATCTCAGAGTAGAAACGAGCTCATAATAGAACCGCAGCACTGCCAAGCAAGTACAATTAAGAGTCGGTGGATGAAGTCTGGTGGGTTGACATGTGTGGATAATGACACATTTTGAATCTGCCACTTGCAGCAGGGTGTGATTAAATGTCTGATATTTGATTTTCAGGCTTGATAAGGTTTAAAATTTCCTACAGAGCAGCCGCAGAGGTGTTTTGTCTTCCTGTCTGTCATAGCAGAGTCAGCCAAATGAGACCTGAACCACCCACCAGATGGCAGGTGATGGTTCTGCAGGACATAGCCCACAGGGGATAGACAATGATGAAACTCTCACTCTCTCTCTCTCTCTCTCTCTCTCTCTCTCTCTCTCTCTCTGAGGGAGAGAGAGAGAACAATAGACNTTTTTTTTTTTTTTTTTTGAAAAAACATTTCTCCATCAAAAATAATCACACTAAATCTCACTTTGCCGACTCAATGGTCCTACAGTTTTTTTTTAGTGGGTAAATGAGACTAAATGGCAAAAGTCAAGCAACTGCACAAAAACCTCAATTAAACATTGATTTAACTTCATAATAATGGCATTCATGATCTTTTAGGTTTCAGCAGGTTAGATAACACATTTCAATACTGTCTTGAAAAATGTGTTATATGTTATTATGACTATTTAAGATCATAAATACTTAGTTTTTTTTTTTTTTTTAAGAAACAAACCAACTTAAACAAAGTTTTCAACCTGTTTCATTGCCTTATGCATCAGAAAATTGATGTCTTTTTTACCGCAAGAGCACACTTAAAGCCACATTTGAAAGGAAATGAGGTCATGTAGTAGTGGGGACTTTTGCCCACAGCTAACTAAGAAAGTGAAGATAAAAAGGAGAGAACAAAGTAAACAGATTGCTAATTATGCACCAGAACTCCTCAAAGTTATTAAAAAAAAAAAAAAAAAAANAAAAAAAAAAAAAAAAAACACATAGTGTTGCTATTTTTATACTCCATATTCCACATTTATTTATCATTGTTATAGATTAGTTCATCTAAAGTTCTGCCTGTTTTTAATATTCAAAACAAGCACCAATAAATTTGTGGAACCAAAAATAATGCATCCTATTTAGTAACAAGGGCACTTGACATTTAACATGTCACAATTAATCAGTTGGGGTTATGAGAATTTGCTAGTCTGACAGATTTAGTAAAAGCTTATGTATTTTGGACTAAATCTGACCTCCTCAGTTGCGGTCCTGTATTCAGTCTCCATCTGACTTCTCCAGCCAATCAGCAGCGTTTCTGCACCTGTTCCTCCTTTGCCCATTATCTCATGTATTTTAAGCCCTTTACCTGTATTTTCCTTTTGCTATATTATCAAATGTATTTCCCTGTCTGGCATTTGCACCAGTCTGGTTTGGATTCCTGACCTGGTTTGCTATTTTTTGATTCTCTTACCGTCACTTTTATTCGACCTGTAAGCCTGTATTTGAACATTGCCTGTTTTCCTCCCTACACTGCCTCTGTTTATTGTTTTTTGTATCTCTGCCTGTATTTTTGTCCGCCTTTTTTGACTTTCAGCCTTTTTTTTTTTTTTTGNTTTTTTTTTTTTTTTGTCCACCAGCCTGCAAAGTGTTTCTACAGTATACTTCTGCCTGTAATACTGAGTAGCCAGTTTGATTTAACACTTTCTCCTTCCATGTCTTGAGTGTATTGAGTCTAAATTTGAATCTAATGCAAGGGTTCTGGCTTTATGTAAGGCATTTGGTGAGGTATTTCTGTGACCAGGGTTACCTTTGAAATCCATCAATTTCCTGAGCACTCAGCTGTTTTGTATTTTAGCCTAAGTCAAGCTCATTTGCTTTCAGCATTAAATGTTTGTCACGGCTCCTGTTGATGACATCCATGAACAGCATAATGTGCTGCTGGGGTCTGGAAAGTGTCCAGTTTGATGACCTAGGGGTGGTATTTCTATTTTGGGAGGATGATGTAGTTTTCATACCTTATGTGAACTACAGCAGTTTATAGGTGAGTATGATGGGGTGAGCAGCTTCAAGTTTGAGACCAGGGTTGTTGCCTGGAAAAAAAAGTGGATTGCTCAAACTTAGGCTGGATTTACACTACAAGTCTTGATGCCCAATTCCGATTTTCTGCCTATATCTGATTTTTTGTTCAGCGTATTTACATTTTCTTTTTTAAGCGGCTCATATCTGATACTGTATTTACACTCTTTTACCTGTAGCAGCCTGGATGTAGTTGTGCATGCGCATATTTCTGAGACGGATAAAACGCTTTGGTGGATGAGAGAACTATTTAAAAATATAATCAGCGGGTTAAAACTTTAACATGCAGAGAGAATCATCTGATATGTTGTGCGAGCGTTTCTCTCTTCTATCAGGACACGTACTTTCCCGATAGTTTCTGATCACGGAGGAGAAGCGGGTGGAGTATTGCTGTAACGGCAACTGTCACACTAACACGTCTATTTGACATTTAACACACAGCCTATCAGTGTGTCTGATATATAATAGTATGTCCTCCATTTCTGTTTACAGAGGATGATCATCGTATTGATCGCTTACATCATCCATATGCAGACAAGGTAGAACATGACGTCAGAGTCGGAATGGGAAGGAAATTCCGATCTGTGTATTTAGACAGCAGTCGCATTGGTGGATATCCGATACGTATCCAATTTATTTTCACATACTGAAGTGGCCCAAATTGGATCTGAGCATATCCTATTTCATGTGACTTTTTTACATCTTCAGGAAATGTATCCGATACGTGTCGCATCTGCGCAAAAAAATCGGAGGGCAGCTGCCCTGAGTGGATAATTTCATGTACTGAGGGTTTTATTCACAAGAGATACAGTGCAGGGTCTGTATCAGTGGTACAAAGAGAGCTGACTTAATTTAGAGGTCAAGTTTTGTTCTAAT
Organism: Lucifuga dentata; assembly: GCA_014773175.1. Classification (NCBI taxonomy): domain Eukaryota; kingdom Metazoa; phylum Chordata; class Actinopteri; order Ophidiiformes; family Bythitidae; genus Lucifuga; species Lucifuga dentata. The sequence continues at coordinate 200,316 of VXCM01000298.1, forward strand.
CTTTTTCATTTCTATCATAATTAGCGTCCCTGAAAGACGAGACAATCAGGTCACTGAAACGGTGGCCATTGTAATGTTTCTCCCTAAGGAGTGATACTCTGATCCAGTATTGAGTTCAGTCAGTAGTTCACTTGTACATGGTGGTCTGATTTTTGCCTCTGCTGTGATTAAGGCAAAATATGAACAAGTCAAAAACATGGATGGAATTAATAGGATTCTGATTATATGTGTCTCGTCAGGTGAGAAAATACTTGCCCATCAAGTTCATGATAGAATGTTTCCATGTGTAAACTGATGTAAAATCGTGTCATCTAGATCTGATCTCTCTGAGTATGCCATTGTCAATTTATGCTAATTTCAATCTAATTACAGTGTTAACATGACTCAGGTTTATGCAGAAAGACGTTGCTACTCCTGCTGCAAACGTTCTGACAGGCTCAGTTTGGTTTGCAGATCTCTACCAACATTTCTCAACTGAACAAAGGCCCCAGTATACTTCATCAAAAGTCAAACTTTCAGGGCCAAAAAAAGACACTTTACAAAGTGTCAAGATGCTGTGATTCAGGTTTTTTTGATGCGCTGTGTGCAGAACCCCCCAAGGAGAGCTTTTATTGCATCACCAGTCAGGGGCCAGCAGGAAACCAGATGCGTGATATTTGGAACCAATTACAACCAGGTTGATTGAGGGGCAGCTATCAAAAGTAGAAAAGTAAAAAGACAGTTCCCTGGTCTCTACTATGCACAGTGTTCTAGAATGTCTTCAAGGGCATGTTCTTTTGTTTCCTCTTATACCTTTTGAAGTATACTGGGGCCCTGAGGAGCATTTGGGGACCCTCCTAACCAAGAGATGAAAAAAGCTGACAAGGGAAAAGATATTTGGGCTGAGCTGCTCCAACCAAGAAAAGACACTTGAAAATTACCTTTTTCAGTTTAAAGTCACATAACCTGAAAAGATGTGCTTCTTTCCCATCTATTCAAGTTTAACCCCAATAACCTAATTTTGCTTTCAGAGCCTCCAAGTACCATCAGCCGTATTCACAGGCTTTCAGATGAGAAAATGCTATTTGTCTTGTCATATTCATATTGGTCTGTCAAGGGAACTGCAGTTATAATTGATGTGTTCCACCAGGGTCCACTCAGATAGATTAATTTATTATTGCCTGTGATAGCTCTATAATAAAATGAATAGGAAATTCCATAATAATAATACCAGAACTCTTTTGTCAGGATCAAATATTCTGCACTGACTAATAATTTGTCCAATATGGTTCAATAAACTGCTGGAAAAAGGCTCAAAGGCACAGCTATTCTTCCTTCCTGACTGCAATTCCAGAGTCTATGAATGTGCAAATATACAGTAGATCCACCAAAAGAAGAATTAAATGTATGTTTCATGTCTCATGTGATGGTTGGGTCACATATGGAAGTCAGTTACAGAGCATACTTCTGAGACTTGAGCATGATTATAGTAAAATTGATAGTTTGCTTCGGAGCGTTTGATAAAGTTTGGCTTGCTTTGCTCCCGCTCATTTCTACTCTGGCTGCATGGTGTCAGGGGTCAAAATCGCCTTGTTAGTAAAACTCATGCAATTAGCATCCAACTCTTTCTGTCTTCCTGTCAGGATTCTTCCATAAGTGGAGGGAAGCTCCGGCTACAGATTAAAAGATAAAACTAGAGGTTTTCACGGGTTCTTCAGAAACTAAACCTGACCTGGTTACCTGAGTAAGGTTGGGTCAAAATACTATTCAGTCTAGTCAGGTCAGGTAGGGTCCCATGCTAATACCTCAGGTCTCGGTCTGTGTCAATATATCTCATATCCAAATGGATCCAAGCAAACTTCCTATCAGCTCTGATCATGTGGCAAAATCAACCAGGATAAAATTTACTTTTTAAGGCAAAAGTGATCAGAAAACAGAAAAAATGTCTGCCATCGTGAGGAAGTTGAAAGAAAAGCTGCTTGTTAATTGATGGTCATCATGCTGCTGCTATTGTTTGATGTTCTCTGCGTGATTGGATCTGTTCAGATATATTTTGGATTGGATCTAATTACTGTATATACTCAAGTATAAGCTGTTTTTTTTTTTTTTTTTTTTTTTAAACCAAATTTCAATGCAAATCGGGGGTCAGCTTATACACAAGTAATTCAAATCAGATCAGAGAACGAAATTTCCAGGGGTGGAAATACTACCATTACCACTACCCATGGAAAATAGTTTAAATCATACCTTAGAATGAGATATTTCCTGACTAAACATCTTATTGAGCACATTATGCGGTGGCCAGTAAGCCATGATCCGTCAGTTACGGTAATCAGCTGCTGAAATAAATATCATGTTTACCGGTACGTGGATTATTTTCAGAAAATCAGAGGAAAGGTGTACAAAACGGTGGTGAGACCAGCGATGTTGTATGGCTTAGAGACAGTGGCACTGAGGAAAAGACAGGAGGCAGAGCTAGAGGTAGCAGAGACTAAAATGCTGAGGTTCTCTTTGGGAGTGACGAGGATGGATAGGATCAGGAACGAGTACATCAGAGGGACAGCGCATGTTAGATGTTTTGGAGATAAAGTCAGAGAGGCCAGACTGAGATGGTTTGGACATGTACAGAGGAGGGATAGTGAACATATCGGTAGAAGGATGCTGAGGTTGGAACTGCCAGGCAGGAGGCCTAGAGGAAGACCAAAGAGGAGATTTATGGATGTAGTGAAAGAGGACATGAAGTTAGTTGGTGTGAGAGAAGAGGAGGCAGAGGATAGGGTTAGATGGAGGCAGATGATTCGCTGTGGTGACCCCTGAAGGGAAAGCCGAAAGGAAAAGAAGAAGAAGAGACTATGACAATACCCAGACAAACAGGTAATTTACTAAACAAATAAATTGATTGGACATCAGGAGGTCGGCTTATATGCGGGTGTCTTTAAAAATCTAAATTTGCAGGTCAAAATCAGGAGGTTGGCTTATAGTCGAGTATATATGGTATCTATTTCAGGTTTTGTCCCGTTGAGGTTGGATTCTCACACGTAGGTCTTGTTTCAGAACTGCATCGGAGTAAACCAACCATATTTACATATTGGAGCATGACTTTTTTTTTTTTTTTTTNTTTTTTTTTTTTTTTTGACTACGTGTTGATGTCGCATAACCTTCCCAACAACCTTCTAGCAATAAACCTTGCAAATTCCTATTATCCAAGCAAATCCGTGACCTTGGAGAAATGGCGGTGTCAGCGTATCAGCGCGTCCGTCTGGGTTATTGTATATTATAACAGGATAAGACAGCAGCACCTCTAGATGACTCCTCCACCAACACCAGCTCGCTAACCACACAATAGCGACTGTGATCTGCCACCACAAAACGTGTTATCTTGTGGGCTGACAGATTGTCAAAGCCTGTGCTGTGTGTTTGTGTGTATGTGCATGCTTGTGAGTGTATATGCATGTGTGTGTAGGTGTCGGCCACAGACAGTAGAAGAAATCCCACCAACTGCCCCTAATTACACACTCTGCCCTCTGACTCGCTGCACAGACTGACTGACCAATGTCTTGCAGTGAAATCCAAACAGTTTTATTTCATGGCAGCAGGTGGTTTGCCGTCATAAACCCAGCAGAAAAACCTTCCCTGTGGAGAGATTATTGAGTCGACTTTTCCACATCATCAATCAATATCTGGTCAAGGCTGTATGTGGCGTTATTAATAGATTGAGGTAAATTTTCTAGATTGTATTTACAGACGGGTGAGTTGTCTTTCGCTCACTTGTCACCTGCAAGCTAGCATGTTAAAGTTATGGTACAGATAATGCTCAGGACAGTCATATACTGTGTGTGTGTGTGTGTGTGTTACGGGTTGTGTTTCTCTGGACAAAACAAGTTTAAAAATACCTCCAGCAAGTGGTCATACTGATCAGTCCATATTATACGTCCTGCTGAGCTCCCCATTTATTATTTGTTCAAAAGGGTATTTTAGCACATACTTTTACATCCCGCCTCGGCTAATGGCACCCCTTGGTTACCATAGCAACACAGGTAAGTGGAAAGGAGTGCTTAGTTCACCACGCAGCGTGAAGCTCATTTCTAATACTGTTGACCTATAAAAACGAACACCCACCAATATGTTCTCTTATATACATTTTGTGTGTGCGTGTGTGTGTGTGTGTGATGTACATAGGCTTGAAAGAATGCACTAATCAATAACTCCTGCAACTGGAATTACAAGTACTCGGTTCTATGTTGTCTTCGTCCAAGCTTGCTTTGTGTGCGTGTGTGTGTACTCTCTGGAAGCCTGCTAGTCTTCTGACAGCACACTATATCTAGATTTCTCTTTTATCGAACAAACTTCTTCATCCCCTCCTTTTCTCCTCTCCTCTCCTCTCCTCTCCTCCACCATCTCAAAAACTGTCACAATTCTGCTTTTGTTTTGGTGAATTATTGTCCCTTCTCTCCCCTCCTCCCTCCTCCTCTCTCTGGTCTACTGAGTTGTCTGTCACCCTTCACGTCTCCCTTTCCCTTCCTATCTCCCCTTCACCTCCTATCCTTCTTTCATCCCCCCCTCCGTGTTCCCTCTGGGCTTTGCTCTGTCTGATCCATCAGAAGCTGCAGACAGCTGTCTATTCCTTGCAGGCAGCCGTCACGGGGACTGACCGTATGGGAGGAATAGCGATTGTGTTCTGTTATTTTTGTATTGTTTTGTTTCCTTTTCCACTTTTAGTCTTTTGTGCAACACGTTTTTTTTGTAATGGTTGGTCCCTTTGGTTCTTTTCACTTTGGCCCTTGATAAATGTTTTGTCCCACATGCTCAGCTGGTGGTGGAGGCGCCGAGTGAAAGTCTGTGTTTTTATGACAAAGCCACGGACAGGCGGCGTGCAGGGATCATCAGGGATTCACGTGACAGCCTGCTGCATTGTTTTGTATTTTTCCGTGTTTTTTACATACAAAACATTTGTCTATAATGGGAATTGAGGCCACCAGGTATTTTTATCTTGGCTATTTTAGGATGACAGAAGATGGAAAAGGGGAATATTGTGATATAAAATATTGGAATTATGGGAGATAAAATGTCTGCTTCAGTTTTAATAACTGTCACTGTGTATTTGTATGCAGGGGTGGAGAACAAATTCCAGACTCTTTACACACCCTGTTTCTGTGGGCTTCCAACTCCTCTTCGTCCATGACTCATTGTGTGACCATTTTCACAGCAGTCTACTGCTTTTTAATAAAACTAATGACTAATAAACTAAAAACATTTAAAGGTGAATGGACAGACATACCTGTTTTTGTTGACTATGACAATGTATTCATAGAATATATGCCTGAAAATTTATTCTTTTTTTTCCTGGAGTGCAGGTATGATTTTACCAGTGATTGATTCATCTTCCTGACTACTGCTTTTCATATTGCAAATTGATAGGAAAAGACTGGGAAACTAAATGGAGCATCAGTGATAAAAACTGATATTCTGTCAAAATTATGTATTGCTCAAATCACTTACAAGTCAATTTTTCTTTTCCTGTTGATTCTACTGTATGTCTGTCATTGTAAAAAAAAAAAAAAAAAAAAANAAAAAAAAAAAAAAAAAAAGAACAGGAAAAGGCACCATAATTCCACAATAATCAATATTTCTGATATTAACTCTGTCATGTGTCACTCATTGCGATGAACCCACAGAAAATAATCTCCAAACTCTGCAGCTCTGCGGAGCATTAGCCTCTTTACTGTTTTGGTTTAACAGCTGCACATTTCTGGTGTAGTTGAGTCTTATTTGTTCTTATCCATTTTCAGCAGCAGAAGGCAGAGTTAAAAAAAAAAACTTCTTAAAGGACCATACCACCCATTTTGCATGTTTGAGCCTAAAATATTCAATTTTCATACACGTAACGTTACTGACAATCATTCCCCAAAGCATGCTATTGGAAAGGTGAATTAAAAAAAAAAAAAAATTCCAATCTTCAGATCACCATTGGTTTCAGTTCATTCTGGTACGCTATTAAAATGAACTTGTTGATATTTGAAACATTCTTGGGATAGGTAATCCATCAATGCAAACAAGACATGTATTCAGGGTTTTTGGGTTTTTTTTTCCGAAGTTTCGTAATTTTAGTGTTTAAGTGCAATAAACAGCGCAGAATGAATGTATGTCTCCACCGGGGAATATAGTCCCAAAAGAAGACCTGTGTTTATCAAAAAATTTTAACAACCGTGACTTCATAATTTTGCACAACTATTCGCAGGCGAAACATTGATTTTTAAGTTGGGTGTATCGCTTTAACATTTGATTTTGAAAGATTAAGAGATTTTGCAAAATACCAGGAAAGTTGAGATACGATTTTATCCTTTTGGAAATTACTGTCAGTAACGTTATGTGTATGAAAATTGAATATATTAGGCTCAAACATGCAAAATGGGTGGTATGGTCCTTTAAGAAGTTGCAATTAGCTGACTGTATGCTACCTGTCTAGCACCAAACGGCAGTCAAAGTTAATGAACTGAATAAAGCCAAACATCTACCAAGCATATTTTTTTTTTTTTTTTTTTTTTTTTGCCTCAGGAGTTGGAGATCAAAACAGTGCTACAAGTAGAGTGAATGTTGGACTTAAATTCATCTAGACAGAAGCATGACGCCAGTCTATTGAAATTGTTGATCTGTGTTTGCTGAATGCATAAGTAAGCAACTGTGGCAAAAAATAAATAAAAATAATAAATAAATAAATAAATAAATAAATAAAATAAAATAAAGTCTGTCAGGAGATGAAATGATTGGGGNAATAAATAAATAAATAAATAAATAAATAAAATAAAATAAAGTCTGTCAGGAGATGAAATGATTGGGGTATTATTAGAACAGAGCTGAAGAATTATTGTTCCCTGTCTTTTGCTCCATTGTTCCCATCAATCAAAGAATAAGTCATTATAAAAATCCTTCAGACAGGGGTCGTATTATATTCGAACTTTCACACGTCACTTTTCTCATCTCTCTCTCTCTCTCTCTCTCTCTCTCTCTCTCTCCTCAAGGTGAATTCCTTTAACAGATACAGAGAAGATGATTGATCACACGGCACTTATGGTAGATGTATGTGATGACTGTGAGTGATAGTCTCAGCCCTTAAAAATCCATTTAATTAAAAAATATATTTTATGTTGCCTACATTGTGGTGTGTGTTTTTCAGGGTTCAGGGAAGATGCTACAAGGTGCCTCATGTAATAGTGGTAATTTGTTCTATCATTCATTCATCTGCAATGCACAAACAAGTCAACAATTTAATGAACAATTACAATCAGTAAGAAATGTGTTTTTATGGATGAGCTTCATCCGTTTTTAATAACTTTTGATGGGAGCTCAATGTCTGTATTGCAGGTAAAAGTACCCACAAATCCTGTTTCAAAATAAGTTTATTAAAGAGAGATCATGCAGAGCCATGAAGATGAGGCAGGGTGATGCTTTATATGGATTTCATGTATACCTGTGCCAGCCTGACAGATCTAACAATGCAAACCAGCCCGCATCTGTGTGTAGTCTCTATGTAGTTCTGGTCATTCTGCACGCATTTACTCCTCATAGTAACATGCATTTTTCATACCTGGATATGGATGCAGATCACTTTAATGCAAGGTATAAACAGTTCTCGAACAAGTTCCGATCAGTATCACTACAACCAAGTTGCCAAATAGTGAACCAGTCTGTATTTCCACCAATTTGTTGTGGATTTAACAGCAGAAGCTGTTTTTTTTTTTTTTAANTTTTTTTTTTTTTTAATAGCAACAAGCAGACATGAAACCAAGCAAAATGGCAGACCGAATCACATACCTGCAAGCTTTTATCACATGAAAAATATGTACAGCAGACTACATACACTCCTTGACTTCTCTGTTGTTTTTCACTTTCACAGAATAACACCTACTTATGACATCGTCATGGTTCTCACTTCAGGTCCTGCTATTTTCTGGTTCCAAACAGGAACCAATATTTTTGGCTCCAAACCTATTTATTTTTTGGTCAACTGCTCCGAACACCTCCAAATTACCGTATATACTTGAGTATAAGCCGAGTTTTTTTTAACCAAATTTCACAACGCAAATCGGGGGGTCGGCTTATACAGGAGTAATTCAAATCGGATCCCAGAGAACGAAATTTCCAGGGGAAGAAATACTAGCCATTACCACTACCCATGCAAAATGGTTTAAATCATACCTTAGAATGATGTATTTCCTGACTAAACATTATTCAGCAGATTTTGCGGTGGCCAGTAAACCATGATCTGTCAGTTATGGTAATTAGCTGCTGAAATAAATATCATGTTTACCAGTACATGGATTATTTTCAGAAAATCAGAGGAATACTATGACAATATCCAGAAAAACAGTTAATTTGCTTAAATAAATTGATGGAACAACATCAGGGGGTCGGCTGAGGGAATTCTAAAACTCTGTATGGAGGAATGTCCAGCACATAAACCTGCATCGACTCACGTACAGGATAATTACTGAAAACACGTAATAGGTGAGATTCTTAACAAAAAAAACCTCACCATAATTACACAGCTAAATAAGCTAAATAAGTTCCGTGATAATTATAGCTCATTTGTAAAGCTTTCCTTACCTTCATCAATGTGATTCAGAATGAGAAAGAGGAGTCCAGAAAACTTAATGTTAGTTAATGTCACTTACGGTAATCAGCTGTTTACCGGTACCGGTATATGGATTATTTTCAGAAAATCACAGGAATACTCTGACAATTCTCAGAAAAAATAGGTAATTTGCTATGCAAATAATTTGATGGAACAACATCAGGGGGTCGGCTTATATGTGGGTTTCTTTAAAAATCCAAATTTGCAGGTCAAAATCGGGGGTCGGCTTATAGTCGAGATCGGCTTATAGTGGATACGGTAATCAGAATGGAACCCGTTCCGCTTTTGTATGAGTCACCTGGACCAAAGTGTGAACGACTCTCAGAGGGAATGCTGGTTGACTTCAAACTACTCAGAAAGAAGCTACTTTGATCTGGATATTTGTTTTTAACCTGTTTTGTTTCCTATTTCTTTTTTACATGAACTCTGAGCTACACTCTTGAAAATGATCTTAATTGTATTGTTGTATTCATGCAGGCAGCAGTGTTTCTGTATTAAGCCATGCTAGCTGATATGTGACATTGCATCTTCATCTCACATCTTTCCACCCACTACTCTGCCCATCATATCTAACACTACAGAACAGCAATAAAACAGGTATTTGCTCCTGCAGCAACCGCAACCTGGTCTCTTTTTCATTATCTGCAGGTACGCCTTTTCATTTGTATCACCCTCATATCAGCAAACACAATATACAACCCAATACTGTATCTGACAATATCTTAAGTTATATGTCTGAAGTTGGCAGATTAGTTACAGGCTGCAGTTGCTTTTGTCTACCATAATAAAAACTCAATACTACTTTAGCTCAGTATCTGAATCAGCGTCTCACACTCTGATCTAATAATCTAATAGATGAGCTTATTTAACAGAGGGAGTCTATAAACCTCACATTTGAGATGGTTCACATATAGTGTTATTTGTTTTCCACAGGAGTAACAGCAACCATCAATAATAGCTAATGACCAGGGAGGTTCATTTCACTCCCTTTTTGCCATTCTGATGAAAATATTTATGTTTAACCATTTCTGTGACTATATGATTCAGCACCAGAAGACAAATATTACATTTACACCACATGTCTTGATGCCCAATTCCGATCTTTTGCCAATATCTGATTTTTTTTGCAAGGTTACACCTTCTTTTTAAAGTCATATCCGATACCTGTCTTTAAACGGTTTTGACTTGAAACACCCCAGATACATAAAAAAAATTTAATGGACAAAAACATGAGTCAGAAATACTTATACAAGCTATAGCTTTTGGAAGCACCTTTAAAATTCTGCAATTAATTAATTAATTAATTAATTAATCATGTTATAAGATGGAGAAGGATTATGCAATTGTTTGGCATTAGCTCCGTATCAGTATGTACCATAGATAACATGTCCTCCATTTTTGTTGATGGAGATTGGCCATCATATTGATTGCTTATGTCATTCAAATTAGGATGAAGTAGAAGAGTGCCGTATTTTATTGTGTATGAAGTGAAATGGGAAGGAAATTCAGATCTGTGTATTTAGATTGCAGTCACATTGGCAGATACTTGATATGTATCTAATTCATTTCTACATACTGTATGCACATGGCCCAAAACGGAATCTGAGAATATCCATTTCCATGTGCTGTTTTGTTTTTTGTTTTTTTTTTTACAATTTACATCTTCACAAATAATTTCAGATACATGCCACATGAGTAAAAGATCTGAATCTGTTTGCTTGATCGTAATGTAAATGTCGCCAAAAAAAGGTATCAGAGTCACATTGATACTATGGCAACCAAAGCATGGATGTTAGGGGACTTACGACAGAGTCTTCTCCAGGCGTCCCCCTGTGGAGCCGATGATTTCTCCAAGGGTACAGAAGGTCTGTCCCAGAAAGTCCTGGAGGAATAAAGATTTGATGAACTACCTGCATGAAAGAATTCAGTTTCGCTCCGCTGGTAATGAAACTGTCTGGGTTTCTGAACGGACTCTTTACTAAAATCAGCAAATGGAACCTGCAGACCCTTTAACAACACTCCGCTTGATCAGAATTACTGCAAACACAAAACTCCAATACACCTTTGTGTTTTCAGCGGTGAGTCCCATTCATTTCAAAAGTTCTTCAACTTTTCCAACAAGAGACCCAAGTTTATAATTAGCTCTGTTTGCACTGGGAACCAGCTCATTAAAACCTTATGAACGTTAAATAAATAGCCAGGGACATAACTGGGCCTCTGTAATATAAAAAAAAACAGTTTTAACACTAGAGATTATATGCTCATTGGAATGTATTAACGATTATAAAATCAACAGGGACAGTAACGTTGATACAAGGTTATTAAAGTTTTATATTATATTAACCATAATATTAAGGGTTTCATATCATGTTTTATATATGAATTGATCCCCCCAGTGAGCCACCACCATTCAAGGGCTTCTTGTCTGATTATTCTAAAGGGCCACATAGTGCATAAGGGTCAAGTCCTTATAGTAGAAAAGAGAAATGAGAGAGAAAATGGCAGAACTTTACAACCTGCCCACACAACTATAAAGACAAACTCATGGCTCAAAGAAAAGCAGAGAGATGACACAGCACAATTAAAAACTGTGTGTATGGCGTGTATGTGTGTGTGTGGGCGTGAGCAGCTGCAGGTGTGAGTCCCTGACACACACAATCTGGGTACGATACATTTTCAAACAACAACATCTGCTTATCCATTGAAGCAGAGTTGTGAGAGATGCTTTACCTGAACAAATGACAAAATGAGGAAACACAAAATGCAGAACAAGAGGGTGAAGCTTCCTGTTTTGGGAGCCGACGGTGCTGTGTGTCCTTGATAGAAACAAGATGAAAACAGTTGGAGAAAATCCCACGAAACATTACAGAAGCTGCACAAAGCAAAAAACAAACAAACAAAAAAAAAACACAGTAACACGACAAAAACGAAAATGTGATATGAATGNAAAAAACAAACAAACAAAAAAAAAACACAGTAACACGACAAAAACGAAAATGTGATATGAATGAAGGATTATTATGGCTGATCGTGGTCACACAATAAAATCTGCATGTTAAACACTCACCTTCTGCTCTCCCACAGGGTTTGTTTTGTCCAAAAAAAAAAAAAAAAAANAAAAAAAAAAAAAAAAACAACAAAAAATTCACTTTGTCAAATCAAGGTTTTCATCAAGATTCTGAATAAGATTTGTATTCATGCCAACTCAAGAGGCGGCTGCTGTTCCAGTCATTCACTGTAGATATGGTAGCTTTAACAGAATGAGTAAGGCTGCATACAAAGTAGAAAGTTTCAAGGCTGATGGAAGCTGTCAGCTATGAGTCAAAACTGTCATTTGAGTTTTACATACAGTACTTACATGTTTGGAAATGTTACAGCTTCTGGAGTCCACATTGTACCTGCGAGAAACAAAAAGCTGATAAGGTTGTGTTGGAAAAACTTGTGATATTACATTTGAAGAGATTTAGAGCCAAATCGTATACAGATCCACTGGGATCAACTTTATTGCCTTGAACTATTTCTTCCAATGCTCTACTTTCCTGATATCAAAGCACGTTTTATCTCCAAAGAGTCCAAAAAATAAAATAAAACTTGAAAGTCTTATCTAGAAATTCTAATCCTTACTACTCCTGACTTCAGCGCGGGGTTGTAGCAGATTCAGAAAATCCTTATTTGGAGACTGAAGGCACAAAAATGTGCCTGTCTTGTGGAAATCACAACAAAAAAAATAACAGTCTCCAAAAACTGTACAAGCAGCTGCACCACAAACCCCATGAAGAGCAAAGCATATTTCCGTGGCTTGATTAAAGGCTCAGAGGCACGTAAGCGATGTTCACATGCTATTGATTAAGAATAACAGGCAGGTGAAGTGAACAGAAAGGCCAAGTGGGTATTCTGACAGTAATTTAATCAATGGGACTTGAAAGTGGCCTTTGTTAGTGGCCTTTCTTTAAGCACTGGCCATGATTGGACAGTCTAACATCTAATTTTAGCAGCAATCGACTGGTTTATTTATCCTGTCGAAGCAGAACTAGCTTTTCACCAAGCTGCAGACTAGCAGACACAGAAATTTATTAAATAAAGCTGTTTAAATTAAGTCATTGCTTCATTCGGCACATGTGTATTGTGAAGTTAAAGCAGGGGTTCTCAATCCTGGTCCTCCTGGGCCACAGCAATGCCTATTTTTCACCTCTCTCCTTAAACGCACCTGATTAGCTAAATCAGGTGTGTAATGCCAATAAAAACCCGTAGAGGCAGCAACTCTTGATCAAATGAACACACCTCATTTAGATAATCAGGTGAGGTTCAAGCAGGGAGAGGAGGAAAATGTGCAGTGCTGTGGGACCCTGAGGACCAGGACTGAGAACCTCTGAGTTATAGTAGGCAATGAGTTCAAATCTGAGCAGGAAAAATGCTGCATTCGACAGACCTCAGAACTCAGACTTTTCTGACTTCTACTTTGGAAAAATGCGTTGGAACGGCTCTGACTGGGAAACTAGGACAAAATGATCTACCCTGACTTACCGAGTATGACGTTACTCAACATGGCAGCGCCGTGGAAGCGAGCTTTGTGAGCAGAAATGATCAACCAAAAGGCGAATAAAGTATTTTTTCTTGCGTGAAATTGAAAGAAAAAGGTCAGAATATATCACCAAGTTAACTATCTATTTGGTATGATAACTATTTGATGTTGACATGTAAGTGTAAATAATTTCAGAATCTTACTTCTCTGTACAAAGTTTAATACCCACTGTGATTAATATCATTGTAAAACAACACAACCAAACAGTCCTGTAGTCTAACTTTACTTTAGTTAGCATTTATTACGAAGTTTAATTAATTTTACAGTATTTATTGGTGTTCAGCTATGCTTTTTTGATGACATTTGGCTGGAACAGTTTGAGGTTGGAAGTTGGAACTTCCAACCTCAAAATTCGACTTCCGATGTCTGTCAAACGCAGCAAAAGTAACGCGACACAATGAGGTTACTTACACATCAAACCTTAGGTTCTGTCTCTCTTCAAAGAAGAAGTCCAGGACAAATTTTCGAACGAAATCTGGATTCCGAGTGTTTTCAATCACCTCTGTCCTGCCAAACTACAAAAACAGAGACGCTGATTGGTGGTAATAATGATATGGAGTTTAGAGCCAATATATATGATCAATAAAAATTAAGCAGAGAAAATGGTAAAAATACGAGATTCAGGTACAACCCACAGACAGGACTGGAATACACAAATAGAGAAGTAAAAAATACTAATTTTCAACACAATATCTATCACACTGTACTCCAATGTACGTGTTAATGTTTGTGTCCCCAGAGAAATCAGGCAGCTGCATTAGACCTGTGCCAGCAAATCACCATGGGAGCCACAGCGGTCCAGTTCTCCGTTTCCCTTGGGTTTGTCTGCCTCTCCATCTCCTTGACAATCACAGCAGTAATCCCCCAGTGCACTGCCAGCCTCGTTCAACGGCCCGGCCCAACAGTGCCATGTAATGAGCTATTGATCTTGGCAGTGCCTCACCACAGCCTCAATACCCGGACTTGTGTTTTTAGTGCCCAACGCACATAATCCACGATATCAACTCCACCCTCAGCCTATCCATTACCCAGGACTAGTAGGGGAGTTTATTGGACCTCGGTGGGCTATCAACACACAAGAAAAATCCCTTGATATTTCCCTGTATTTCTATTTTCAGGGTTGGCAGGTGTTGGTTTACTATCTCCCTTGGGTGATTGGTTAATAGGTGCTGGTGCATTGTGGGTGAATGCTGGGAGTGGAGGCAAGCAGAGATGTTTGGTTTTGCATTTTGTGGGGTCTTTAAAACAGTTGGCAAAAAGTATTGGATTCAACGTGCTCTAACATATGTAGGAATGATAAAAAATGTTATTAATAAACAAAACTGGTTACAAGTATGTTTTGGAAGCAAGGAGCACTCTGTCAGGCTATGGGTTTTCTGGGATTATTATGAGTTTTGATATGGCGTTTGGCCTTCAGAATAAAAGCATGACATTTTAACAAAAATTGATTTTAAGGAATGGCATTTAGTAGATATTCATCATACCCCCTTAAATAAAAGCACATAGTGAAAATAATATTATATGGGCCTTTTTAAACTGTATATCAACACGCAATAGCTAGTTAGAGGAGTGTTTATATATGTTTTCTCTCTTTGGTAGTACAGAAATTCTCTTTGCACTATCACCGCTTTGTCCTCAGCGGTGACATTTTGATTCTAACTATAGCCTGTATAAAATATCAGTGGACAGATACTTTTAGTTTAGTTTTTTTTTTTACGAGTTTTTTTTTTTAACACCAAAAAAAAAAAAAAAAANAAAAAAAAAAAAAAAAAAAAAAAAAAACACCCCAAAAGGTTTAAAATTATTGAAAAAATAATAATTTTCTTTTCATTCTTAAGGTCTGGCTCCCATACAGAAATGATGCTTTTAGAATAATGTACCTTTCTATGACCAGTTAGCTAATCCCTGTACAAAGATTTACCCATCAATATTTATACTCTTTCATGTGACTCCCTATATAAATCCTTTGTGGAAATACACTGGTGTAAAAATTCAGATTGAGGTGCAAGACAATTACAACATTGTACACAATTTAGAATGACACAACTCCCACAGTAATTAGAGTTTACTGTACACGAGCTACATGATTGTCACAAAATGGCATGATTGTAATAAAACATATAGGAAGTAATACGTAGCATTAGTTGTTAGCATTAACCCTGTGTTGCTATCATCCCAAAATAATATATTTTTCCATCATAGGTATCCATGCTGCTGTTTTCTTACACAGCCTGAAATGCTTCATCCATACAGGCCCACAACTGTCAAGACTTGGGGAGGACAGCCAAATGCACCCTTTCAGTATGCTAGTCTTCCACCTCCGTCTGTGCTTGATGGACACATCCCTGACTCTTCTGACAGAGTTGTCATGCTGATCACGGCAGGACAATGTCCAACTTCATAATTTTTTTTTAAGTAGATAGAGTTTGGTGACCTCAATAGACTCCCAACATGGCTCCTCCTGCTGTCAACCTAAAAAAGAGCTCTAACAAGCTAGAAGAATTTGAAACACCCATGTGGTTGGGTTAGAAATGCTAATTTTATTTACAGTACTTGCAAGGCTTTTTATTTAGTTCGTTAGCCGAGTGCGCTGGCAGTTGGATTTGTGTGGAGCTTAGTTCCCCATAACCTTAGGGTTTTGTGTGTTTCATTTTGTTTGTGAAACTGAAATTGAGTTTATATAGCTTACAATAGTTGCATTAGCATTTTAACAAAGTTATGACAGTGCTTTTGCATACATATATTTGGTGTGTTATTTGTGTTTCAACTGTTCTTAAAGTCCGTAAATCTTGCAAACCTCTGTGAGTGTGTGTGTGTGTGTTACATCCTTCTTACTGGATGTTGAAAGTGGGTATATAATATCACTACAGCATTTTCTGTGTGTGTATGAGCTGTAATTGGATTGCATTTACGTGTTGGCTTTTGCATACATAAAGTGGGTGGCTCGACAGTTTTTATCGGCGTGTGGCAGAAAGACATGGACCACTTTACATGTTCCACTCCATGACCTTGGTAGTACAACAGAGAGAAACCAAGCTAAGAATAATTCAAAAGGTTGATGAATAATACAGCTCTGTTAGCTGCGTTACGCTTACCTCGACTGTGACCTTAATTCAAATATTAATCAGAGTCCTGCTGTACCGCGGCCATAATCAAATGATTGGTATGCATGAAAAATGCACAGATTGAGCTGTAAACTATTCCTGAGTGTGACCGCTGTTCTTATAGGCCACCACAGATGAATTGTGGGAGCCTGTGAATGGAGGATCATAACCACTGACTGGAAAAATGGAGCTGCTTTTCATAGCTGCGGGAATATATTCTGAACAGGGGATGCTGAAGGGGAGGGGGNGTTATGACTTACCCAGACAGAAATTTCTGGCAGGAATGATGTTATGACCCTTAAATCACAACACTGGTAAAATATTCTGGTACGGCTTGATATGCGGAGTGTGTGTACGCTGTCCATGGTGCTAAACACTGTGGCGATAGTAAACAATATGTCACATGGGCCTATTTCAAGCACAGATATGTTTGCCAGGTATGAAAGTTCTTGAAGATATTTATTACTTCAAGGCTTAACATCAATACATAACTTTTTTTTTGTTTTTTTTTTTTGCATGCAGCTCTGAGGTTTGAACAGTGAGATGTGAATTTTTGTCCAAAAAAATACAAAAGATGCCTCAGGATCTTGGGATAATATAAAGCAGAGATCCTTCAAATTCAAACTAAGTCATAAAAGAAGCTAATCCACTAAACACATCTAAAGCCCGGTTTTCAAAAATTTGAAGAATTCTGCATTATAGAATTCCAAATGTGGCCTTTGTATGGAAGTACTGATGAAAGTCCTCATCAGGGCATTATGTCCTGAATAAGGAATATCAACTGCTGCCCTCAGGGAGGCGCTACAGGCTGCCCAGTTGTAGGAAAAATAGATTTAAGAACTCTTTTGTCCCCCCTTCAGTAATAATGTTCAATTGGCAGAGATCTGTCATCCAACAATGACCTGTCACCCCTTCCCAATCCCCATCTCTCTCCCCTGACTCTTCTTCCCATCTGACAGTCATATGTATGAGCAATGGTCATAATGCACTTACAGATTTGAACTGAATATAAGATGTTCTCTTCCTCTTGTCTTTCCTCTCTCTTTTATTATTTATGCTTGAGTGTAATGTTTTTATTGCATTGATTGCTGGACATGTTATGCAAACAAATTTCCATGGAAACAGACAATAAAGTGTTATCTTATCTTATCCATGAATTTATCCATGAATGAATCACCATGAATTTTCATCAGAGTAAGGCGTATCAGATTTTTTGTGTCATTGTTGTAATCAGGTCTTCAGGTGGCGGCGTATGGAAAACGTTCCCTCCAGAAGCAGTTGAGATGCGGAGATACAGGCATATTTTCAGCTTCTTTGAAAATAGCGCTTATTTGTGAATGGACTTGAGGCATATTTGTGACGGTTTATGGTATTGCAGAGAGAATCGTCAAGGACGTCTCCAGCAGGAAGAGCAGCAATGTCACACAAACAGTAAGTTAAAAAGTTTCTGATCCATTGAAAATCTTGACAGTGGTAGGTAGAAGAGGACCTAGATGCCATTCAAACAGAGCATTAATCATATCAACTTGCGATTTAAACTTTCTTACCAACTCAATATCAGATATAACCAAGATGTTAAACACCGTGTCTGTCAAAAAAAAAAAAAAAAAAAAAAAGCAAACAAAGGATTTGTCAGGTTCCCATTTAAATGCATTTATGTCCTCATGGTGTCAATATATGTACGGCTGGCAGCAAGTGTTTACTCTGTTGATTGCAGAAAAATTCATGCTGTGTTTTTGATTAAGCCCTGCCACATGGAATAAAGGAGTGTGAGGTGTCTGAAGGTGAACGGATCAGCAGTGGCAAAGCCCCCACTGACACATCAATGCTGTCTTTCTTTTTACAAATGGGTAAATACAAAAATGTCTAAAAATAACAAATCTAAGGCAAATTAGAAGAAGGAAAAAAAGGAAGAAAAGTTTTTGGACTAAGCCGACGTGGGAATGGGTGAGAGAGGGATGGATTGAAAGAAAAAGAAGAAAGAATTCAAAGAGGCCGCAATAAATGGAAGGTCACATGACCAAAAAAGGAATGAGAGAGAGTGAGCAGACAGTGCGTATTTGATGAGACCCACAAGGCATCTCCCTCTCTCTCTCTCTTTTCCAGCTCAGCCCAGACAATTCCTATTCTCCGACATATTTAACCTCACAATAATAAGGGCTTCATTTTTATTTATTTATTTATTTTTACTGCCACCATTAATTCAAAAGCTTTTGTCAGGTATATGAGCAATGAACCTTTTCTTCTACCCACGTCCATTTCAGAGAGTTCAATTTTCTTCAACAGTATTCTCAGGGGTGTGCAGTTTCCTCTGCAATTCATTTTAATACCCCTACCCTCCTTCTTAGCCCACATTGCATTGCATCTAAAATGCATCTTGGAGTAAATATTTATTATATATGTGTCCTGAAATAAACTATGTAAATTTGACAGAGAGGAAGAAATGATGATGTTAGGGAACAAAAAGTTGCTTTACTTACCTCCCTCCACTCTTTGGTTCCCACAGCCTGTAAATACAGCACCACCACTGAAGAAGAAGAAGAAGAAGAAGAAGAAGAAGAAGAAGAAGAAGAAGAAGAAGAATCCATTCAATTCAATGAATATGGCATCTGCCTGACAGATAAAACACTTACAAAATCAATTTGCCCCACAACCATTTTCATTACATGTAACTGGGCTTGAAGCAAAGTCAATAATTCTATAATTTAACATTACTCTGCCAGTGTTAAACGTGAATTGCTTTTCATAATGAGAAAGAGAAACCAACTGCTGAATATTAGACATATTCAATCTATAATAAATACATTCAGCTTAAATAATGCTAAGTGGGTGAACTATAGAATAATGAAAACACATTAGCACAACAGTTTCCTTGGGCTCCATCTCATGATTTTTTTTTTTTTTTTTCCCNTTTTTTTTTTTTTTTTTTCCCATGTATACCTGTGTAGCAATGCAGAAAAAATCAATCTCTGCATTTTCTGCTTGGCAGAGATGCTGTCAGCACCTTTACTCAAACCTATCAAAATCTGTAATTACAAAAAAGCCAAATTCAATGTGTAAAAAGCAATATCCTCCGCACCACATGAAACATATTGCTCGCATCCATATTTCCATGTTGATTTTGTAACAGTCAAGGTAGGTTTGCTAAATCAAAGTAACCATAACGAGTGGCAGTAATTACAGTATAGGTCTTCAAATTAGCTATTATTTGTGGTTTATAGTCGACAAACGCCTACTGTGGTTTGTGCTCAAAACAGTCCATTTATCTTCCAATGAGAAATGTTGCTTTGACTCATTCTGCATAAATATGTGATACAATAGAAGCAGAACAATTATAACCAACAGATTTATCATTTTGTCATGTTTTGTCATGTACATTTATAACCAACCAAACAAACAGCGCCCACTAAAGGCTCTTTTGGGACATACTAATTATTGGCCAAGAGTTGGTGTTTATGCCTAGACGGGAACCATCAGCCACTGTGCGTCTGTCTGAGGTTTGGACATTAGCTCTAATGAACTTCAGACTGTCTGGACCAGCAGAAGATTAAAACCACATTTTCCCTCCTGGTAAGCAATTAACAGTGGGGAGATAACAGAAAAGGGGCAAGAGGCAGGGCATCTTGGGAACCACGTCTTTAGAAGAATACAATCATTTCTTTGTCAGATTGTTAACCATACTGTGCTCAGAAAGACTCCATTCAGGAAGAATAATATTAAATTCTCAACATGTAGAAACAATAGTCTGACAAAAAAAAATGTAATAATGAATCTCTCACATTATATCACACTAGAGGGAGGGGGTTTATTAGAGTGCATACCTCCACCAAGGCCGAGCAAACATAGACAGAATTTGTCTTGCTGTTATAAAGGTCAAGGTCAAGGTCAACTTTATTAGTCTCCAAGGAGAAATTTGGCTAAGGCATGGAGGTGCTGTTCCATCCACACTCACATCCATTCTACATTCAAACCTCAATACAGCTGTAACACATCANGGTGCTGTTCCATCCACACTCACATCCATTCTACATTCAAACCTCAATACAGCTGTAACACATCATGTAAAAGTTAAAGTGCCATGTGCTATAATACATATATACAATAATACATCGCTAGGATAAAAAGCTACAGTACTAATTAAAAGATCAAAACACAATCTCCATATGTGTATCGACTGTTGCGTAAACCATGTAAAATATGAACACATCATCATGCCAAGACACAATCACAGTACCTATAATCACAATTAATACAATATCAGCTAACATAATAATAATATTAAGAGTATAAAAAGATGATGCTTTAAAAAAAAATAGCCATAGGGCCTGTAAAACTAGGATAGCCATAATGAGGGGTAATAATCCTACATTATAANATAGCCATAGGGCCTGTAAAACTAGGATAGCCATAATGAGGGGTAATAATCCTACATTATAATATTGATATTGATTAATCCTTAGTTTTATTCACTAATTTTGCTGAAAGTGGCACCAAGGAGAATTTTATTTGAGTTACATTTTGGCAGCCGATACCTTTGACCTGATGGTAAGAGCTCATATTCTTTATGGAGTACATGGTTTGAATCAGATACAATTTTCCTCACTTGTTTAAAGTAACTTTTACTTATTAATATTATTTTTAAATCCTCTGCATAGAATGGGTAGGGCCAGCACTGGGCTTCACCATGCTGTTATAAAGAGAAGAAGACCTGAAACATCTGCAATAATTAAAGGACTTGATGAAGATTGATATTTGTCAAAGAAACAGCACTTAAAAAAAAAAAAAAANTAAAAAAAAAAAAAAATCCATATCCTAACTATTGATAATCTACCATTGAATAAAGATGCCTGATTATTTCATTAAGATCGATATATTACTTTGAGGAAGTTGACAAAAAATATTGAGAAATACTTTACTTGGTTCTTCTTCTATGGACCCTGTTTTGTCCAAATTGGTCCAGATTGGTCCTACTGAGTAATACTTCTAACAAGCAAATCAACTGGCAGACCATGCATAAACATAGCCTCTTTGGCAGAGGTAATGACTCAAATGAAAAATAACAAAATAATTACAAATGACAGCCTTGTATTCAATTTAATTTAAATTAAGTAAAAGTTAAGAAGTATTACCAGTACAATGGAAGTATCAAACCATGTATGTGGTATGAACTGTAGCAATGCTGATAATGAATATGTTGGACTTTGGTTATATTACACAAAGAAGAAAATATTTGAGGCAAAAATGTTCATGTGCAGCATCGATAGTATAACCTTTTACAGCACCCCAAGCATAAAATCAGCTTGTATGAAATTCTCTCTCTTCACCTTCAACTGAAATTATGCTGTTTGACTGAAAGAAAGTGTGTCTTTTTCAGTGGGTTTGTAGGATCAAAGTCACAGGAACTAAATGTTTCCTCAAGGGTGCAGCGTAGCGGCAGCTCGGCTCGACAGGCTCAGACTAATCCAGGCCAAGGCTGCATCAGTGTCTGCCATGTCCGAATAACCTGACTGATTGCATGCTTTATGGAAAGTGACTGGGAAGGAAGAGCCCATCTGGTCAGCCACGGAGCGGCCAAATCACAAGGCAATTCATTGTCAGTCCCAAACCGACTCTAACTCCAACTCCCTACCGGAGTCTGGCTGCAGGATGAGCACCCAGGTGACTCTGAACATGAATTAATGTGAATTAAAGAGTGAGAAAGGATCCAAAGCTGAAGAACATTGCTGCAGAAAGCTGTTGTCTCCGGTCCAACACTTTCAGCAAAGTGATATATTTACAATGGCATATACTTTTTTCCATTTAATCTACCTCCTTATCAGACACATCCGCATATATAAATGAATTTTGACTGCCTGTAGATAGAACATACAATCTTGAGTCCAGTCTGAGAGAGAAATGTCATCCAATATTTGAGTTTCAGTCCCCATCTGTGTTGAACATAATTGAAAATGGTAGACAGTACTTTTAGACTTGACCAACTAATGCTGAGCAGTCTGACAGCAACAGTCACATGTGTAAAGGTTTTAGACAGCAGATATCTTCCTCCTGCCTCCTGGATTTGCAATGCAGGAAAATATAATCAGCAGACAGAAATAGACAGCATGCCACAGGCTTACTTACAGCCTAAGGACACAAGCTGCTTGCTGTGAGGTGAAACAGAGCCGGCCGGGTGGCGGAGGTGGCAAGAGATGACTGGAGGAGGGACGGAAGTTGAATGACAAAGGCAATGTTAGTAAAGGGAAGAAGGAGGACGGATAAGGAATAAAAATGAGAGGTTGGGTGGGATAATGAATATGGAAATTGAGAGGGTATGATAGTAAGCAGATGGGTTGGATGGACAATTGTTTGGCAAATGAAAGAAGAGTACAAATCCAACTCCAGCACAGCAAACAGACAGATCTTGGCCGGAGAAGAAGGGGTCGGCTCTCCTGTCTGTACGTGTTAAGGGCTGAGAAATCCCTTATAGATACACCTCTCACACAGCAATTTCGGTGAGGCAAGGTGGGCACTCATCCCCATTAATCTGTTGATCTCCTGCCCAGTGAGGGATAAGAATGAAAAGCTTGAAACCCTTAGAGCCCAATCCTTGAACCTGAAAGCAGCAGGCAAATAACAAAACTGTAGACCTGGGAAGATGAAGGGTGAAAGCTGCACCAGGCAGGGCTTTTCTGTGGAAATCCAGCTGTCTCACGTCCAGATCACAATGTGACATAACATAGAAGAACACGAAGGAGAACAGAAGTGATGCCAGAGTTTGAATGCCAGAAACTAACAAGAAGATTCAAAGATGAGGCAGCTTCTTTTCAAATAATGTTCTAGATAATAATTGAATAAATATGAATTATGGAGTTTTCACACCTACAGTATGTGGTTCATTCTGATACAGGTACATTTGTCCCTTGGTCCAATGGATGACCAGGAACGTCTGAATTGACGGGTTACTCTGTCCATCCTTAGATCACATTAGGAGACCTTGAGGTAATTAGAGACCGTGACCTTTATTGAGACAGCATGACTCAGGCCTCCCCTTCATTCACCTCTGAGCCGTTATTGAATTATAATTGACTTGCCTCTGGAAATGGAACACGTAAACATAATGCCTTTGATGTGGATAAGGAAAATGCAAAAACAGTAAAATAATATCCCTCCCTCCCTCCCTTCCTTCCTTCCTTCCTTCCTTCCTTCCTTCCTTCCTTACTGCCATGATAGAAATCTATTTCGGGTTCTCAAATTTTATGATGCAAATTCACAATCCAGCATTTCCCTAACTTGCTTCTGTATCTCATAAAATACAAAAAGTCTTCTCTAATACATTATGGTCACCTAGTAAGCACCCAGTTGAGTAATTTTAAAAGTACAGCAGGCAGTAAAAGAGCTTTCTGGAAGTGCAACAGAATTCTCCGAACCAAAATCATACCTGCTATTCATAAAGAAACATTAACTCCCACCCGCCGATGAGTCAGAATCCTCAAGCAGGCAAATACAGCAAAACTAAGAAAAGTATCATACATGTGGTATTTAATAAAGGCACTTTAACAGCTTATCAGTGAGATCCCTGAGGAAAGAAGAAGAGGCAATAATCCTGAGTACATCTACATGAAGTTACTTTTAATTTCTTCTGAACTGCAGGCAGTCTCTCCTGAAGTGAACCAAGACACCCATGCATGTCAATAGAAACTCAGTTCTCCACCAACAAATGATGTTATGTAAGAGAAGTGGGATGTTTCATATGGGAGCCTGATAGTGGTTTAGGAGCGAGAAAACCAGTGGCAGGAGAATAGAAACTGAAGAGCCACATAAATCTTGTCAGCAGTGTGTAGTTTGGAATTTGCAGGAGAACACGTATCATGCAACACAGCTAAAAGCAGAATCATAAACCTGAGCAGATTTAACGATCTAGTGTCATCAGTAATTTTCTAAGTAATTTAACACTGAAATCATATCAGTGAAATATCAAATTGTCTGGTACCTGAAATGATTGGAACCAGAAATTACCCTTTTTTAAGTGGAAAAGGGTCATCAGCAGTGGAGAGAGGGAACACCAAAAATGGAAACAAGTACAGTGATAGCAATTGGAAATGAGAAGAAAAATAACTCATGAATCCCATTATTTTTTATCTGTGCCCAAATAATGTGTCGTACCGATGTGTTTGTCTCTGACCAAATGAGAGAAGTGTTTTGTTTTTGTTTTTTTTTTTCCAGCTAGTCCACAGNTTTTTTTTTTTTTTTTTTTTTTTTTTGAATAGCTACAGTTCAAATAGGAATGATTTTTTACTCACTTGGTGAAATGCATGAAAGCTATTAGATCTCTCCAAGGGCAGCATCATTGTGGCTGAGGTCACACATGCTTGGAATATGTTAAAACTGAGTCGAGACTAGACTGAATAAGACTATGCGGCAGGCGGGGGGGATGTNTTGGAATATGTTAAAACTGAGTCGAGACTAGACTGAATAAGACTATGCGGCAGGCGGGGGGGATGTCTTCCTCTGATTAACAGCAAAGCAGACCACCATGTATGAAAAGAGCTTTGTTCCAAAACGAGACGTTTGAAAAGAATGACACCTACACTAAAGCGCTGAATGACAGCTCACAATGGAAGTGTTTTTATTCCATTTCAAAAGGGGCTTACATAACTTTAGTTTGTGCTTGGTGCTTCTGTTAACATGCATCTACTGCCTCAATTACTCTCAATTACCAGATTAAGGTAATGGACTGATTAATGTGTTTACATGGTTTGCAGTAATCACATCAAAAAAATAATGAGAAAAGAGTTTGAAAGTAAAGGCTAATATAGCCTTTACTTTCAAACTCTTTTCTCATTATTTTATACTCAACATGGATGTGTTAGCAGCTGATACGTGCCACACGTGCTGTAAGAATCAAAATAGTGATGTGCAACTATGTTACTAATTTTTTGTTTTTCCTTGCCTCATTAAAGCTGTATTGCAGGTAGTTGCACTTCCATCTCTTCCCAAAATCTGGATGATTTCTCTCCAGAAGTTTAAACACAGTGGGTGGGATTCATAAAACACAGCGCCAGACTTAAAGGACCATACCATCCATTTGGCATGTTTGAACCTAATATATTCAATTTTCATACACGTAAGGTTGACAGATTTCCCAAAAGATGAAACCTTATTTCAGCTTTCCTGATATTTTGCAAACTCTCTTAATCTTTCAAAAGCAAATATTCAAGCAATACACCCAACTAAAAAATCAGTGTTTCTCCTGCTAATAACTATGCAGCCTTATGAAGTCAAGGTCCTTTAATTTTTTCAATAAACGTAGGTCTTCTTTTGGGACTATATTCCCCGGTAGAGACATACATTCACTGTGCATTTTATTGCGCTTAAACGCTAAAATTACGACACTTTGAAGAAAAAAAAAAATAGAATACATGTGTTGTTAGCAATGATGGATTACCTATCCCAAGAATGTTTCAAGTATCAACAAGTTTATTTTAATAGCGTACCAGAATGAACTGAAACCAATGACGGTCTGAAAGTAGGAAAAAAAACATTTTTAACTCACCGTTCCAGTAGTATGCTTTGGGAAATGATTGTCAGTAACCTTATGTGTATGAAAATTTAATACATTAGGCTCAAACATGAAAAATAGGTGGTATGGTCCTTTAACATGTCAATAAGGGCAAATAATGTCACAGAACCGCATTCCCTCATTCATAAATGCTGTTATCAGCATCTTTTAGCGTTTGCCTTGAAAGAGGTTTTACAAAGGTTCTATCTTATTTACATGTTGGGGAAGCAATGAATCAAAATTCTACGCTTTCTCCACAGCAGAGAAAGTGTCTTATTGAAAATTTTCTTTGTGGACCTTTATGATTTGTAATTTTGTACCCCTGATTTAGCTTTTCTAGCACATTTGCAGATGGCACACTTAGGTTCAGACAAGCCACACGGTCACAAAATCTGGTTAAATGGCCGTTTGCGAATGCAAATGGTGCTTATGTGAGCAGTTGACTAAATTAATGTCACATGGACCCTTGCAACTTTGTGGTTATGGATATAATCTGGCCTTCAATCAAGGTATAAACCAAAGTAGAAAAGATTGCATTTGCCTTGCATGCAAAGAGGAAGAGCATTATTCTCAAAACACACTGCAGAGCTGCATGTTAGATACTGCAAACCTTGAGTTTACCCTCTGATTTTCTGTTTATATACGTCTAAACCATAATAAAAAAAAAAGCACTCTGCAAGCAGTGAGTTTCACATCTTTTCACTGAAGCTAAAAACACAGATTGATGGCAACATTACGTAACATTTACACTGTATGGCCTGATAAAGGAAGGAGTCAGGTAATTGGAGTGGAGGAACCGACGCCAAAATTTAATTTACGCAATGACCAGGCAGCATGATAAAACATCCCCAAGGACAAACTGCGAGTCATCAATAAATTAGATAAGAAGTACTTCAGAGCTTTGCTTTGGTATCTTGGCATATTCTTTCACAAAGCTATGAGACATACAGTATAAGCAGATGCACACACATAAAATTGGCTCAAACGGTTAGCGTGGGCGACCACTAAAAGTCTAAAGAAGGAAACAGAGGAGAAAACCCTTTTTTAAGATTCAGTGTGGAGGACGATCAAATCATGGTTATCACTGAGGCTAAATCAGGTGTCAGAAACAAACTAGCGATTCAATACTGCACTTAAATAAGAGCGAATATCACTAATCTGAATCAGTATCATCTGATATGAAATCCCATCAAAGTGCGGTAGCCTTGAATTTTGTCTCTTTCCTTACTTTCTTTTCAGTTTTAGTAGCTCTGTGAGTTTTTTAATCCCTCTTGTGGTCTATGTGCTGTGTGTGTGTGTCATTGATCGCTACCTTTGATCACTCAAAACCTCACAAGACTCTTACATGAGATGTGTTTCTCATCATCATAGCTTCAGGCTCCTTCACAATCCGTGTGACTTTCTTACAATATAATCTGATGCTCTATTTATCTCACCCACCTCCAACCCATATAGATTTTCTGTGGATTTTATTCAGCAGTAAGATCCAACAAAAAATCCAAGCCCGGTCTTATTTTAGCCCCTGGAATGCTGTGGTTGCTGGTCAAGCTCTCTCTTTCTTAGTCCATCTGTGATAAAGGTGCACAAACAGCTGCCGACATCCAACAAAGCTCTCCTCACACCTCATCGTTATCCGACAACAGATACTCGTGGATCAAGTGAACTTGCCAATTTTGAGCCTTGTCACTTTATAAGTAGAGAGTCAAGATCAATATCAATGAAATGTTGCTGGGATCAGTTTCAAAGCCTTTTGCCAAGCTGAGACAAAATGACTTCAGAAATCAAAAAAGCAGACAGTCTTCCCTATAATCTTATTCTTGATGTCATTACGGTGCACGTTACACAACTAAGTGCAGACGAGGTGCACAAGTTACAAGGTCTCTTTTCTTGGAGGTAACATCTGAAATCAATACAAAACCTCCCATGGGATGTAAAAACACTTGAAACCGCACTAAAGAAGTTAAAACATGCAAGAAGTCACAATGATTTTGCCAATATGGACCCAAACAAGGAGGAACAATGTGCCAATTTTTAGGCCATGATGTTGTTTTGGTCACTTCATTCTCCTCTCACGCTCTCATTGGTTATTGCTCATTGCCATTCTAAAAACATTTCATAGGTCCATTTAAACCACAGCAGCATCTCAAATTTTTGCACCAACAATTTCAATAATGAGGCATCTGAGGTGGCTTCAAGTCTGGATCAGGACATGTCTCCAAGGTGTTTGGATTTAGGGTTGTTGTCCCAGATCAGACAAGTTTGTCTGGCACAAGAAAATCTGAGTTAAATCTTGGAGTTTGATTAAAAATACATCAGATGTGCACTCATGAATAGATATGCACATTTTTATTTGTCAAAACTCAAGTGTAACTAATCACATTACCACTGGCTGCATTCCATTTTGGTGTACCAATGCCAGAGCACAAACATTGCACATGCTAGCTTGCTGGCATGTCCTAAATAGAACAGAGCCATCATTAATTTCATTAGTTACACCTGCTTTTCCTGTTATGACAAGTCAAAATGCTGCTGTGAGAAATGTGTGTAAAGTTCCTTTGTGTACCTGGTGATTCATTTCTAATCATTTATCATGTTAATAATGAGACTCATTGCTCTGCTTGCCTGCAGTAAATTAGTTGATATAAATGGGCTTCGGGTTTGATGGTTATTGATTTTAATAGCAGGGTGGATGCGTGCCCTTCTATGATATCTTTTTTTCTTATTTCCTCATTTCCTGTTTTAATAGATCCAACTTAATTGGTTGTAGAAAGGCAGGGTGAGTGAGTTACACACACCAAACCACCGACCATGATCATACAAGTTTAACTACTTTTGCTGTCAAACCCCTTTAACTTGAAAGTATTTTATAAAATTCACTCTCTCCCTCCTGGACGAATGACTGTGTGGACTGTACATACAAAGAGCAATCTACAGTCATTACTGCGAAAGCCCTGATTATGAGTGTAATTTGTTTAAACCATGCAAAGTGGAAAGAGAATGTTCCACTGATTTAGTGGGTCTACCTCCTCTCTTCTACACACCACCAACAATTTTAATTGTTTCCTTCCTGTCATAAACTGCAGTCATTTTTACAACCTTCCCCTCATATATCAGCAGCTGAGGCTCAGCAGTCACAGGCTGGATGCAAACAGCAGGCAGAAGCTGCAAACATCAACATCTCAGGAGCTGAAAGCTGAAAGGACCATACTGGTGATTTTGCACGTTTAAGCCCAGTATACACACATTATGTTACTGACAAACAAAACACACTGCTGGAGCAGCTACATTTTTTTTTTTCTACCACTGCCTTGGCTTCATTTATTTCAGTAAAACTGAAATAACTCAAACTGTAAAAACTGTAAAACTCGATTTGTAGAGACTTGAGACATGCTTGAGATAAGTAATCCATCGCAGCAAACACGATGTTTATTAAGTTTTATTTTTGAAGTTACTGAATTCGTTTTCACTGAAGTTTATTCAGATGTAATTAGATGGATGCATATTCAAGCAGCAGTCAATGTGCTCCATTAAACCGTATGATGTGGTTTTGTTATGGTAAATTACATCCTGCATGGTGCACAGATCGGTCCTGCTCACTGTACATTATCATGCTTATTGCATAGCTAATTACAAAGACATTCAATCAATCAATCAATCAACCAATCAAAAACTAAAAATATCATAAATAATTACAGTTTTTGAGGTATGCACAGAGTAATAAGGAACCAGGAACCCATTTTAATACCAGGATTTTTTTAAAACCATTTTTTAGTTCCTACTGCAGGGTAGGTACTCTTCCATGTTTAGAACCTTCTGGATCTTACTCACAAGATCAAGCATCCACAGCGCCCACAGCCCAAACAAGTGGACAACCAAATGTTTAAAAACCGTAAATAGCATAATTTCAATTCTTAAATGTCACGTATTCTTGCTAATTCCATGTAAATGACAACTGATGCGTCTGACTGTTTAATAGTAGAGCTGCATAAAATTAATGCAGTCATATATTCTATCCCAGTACACTGTTATTAATTAGCCACATAATATTCTGTTTTTTATTATTTCATGTCTATCTTTTTCAAGTAAATTAATTTCCCTCGCATCCAGCTCTTTGTGTTGTTAACATTTAATGTTGTTTCTGCCTTGTTTTTTTATTTTTTCTCACATTTCATCCCAAGGGACACAATCAAATGATTTATGCTTCCAAATTAAAACTAATATTTAAAAACTCGAGCAAGACAGTTACAATAAAACTGACCAGACATCTCAGGGTGATACAACTGGGTGAAAACTGCCCATAAAAACGAGAACATAATTCTTACCTTATCAGTATTTATATTCAGAAAAGCCGTATCAGAAAAGCAATTCCTCTGGTTATCACCTTTGTTGGAAATGTGCTGACATTATTGATATCAAAGCTGCAGTTTTTTCAATTAATATCTGAGGACTGATTTAAATGTTCGCATAATTATCGGCATGATTCACATAATTGTTATGTTTGCTTGTTTTTTGTATTTGTAGCCAGCTTGCTTTGTTCTCCGTTAGATCGTCTCTCTGCTTAAGGATTCCAGCCGTTTCTCTGTTTACCTGCCTGCCTGTATCCTGACCTATGCCTGCTTTTTGTTTCCTGTCTTGCCCTTTTTTGGGCTTGTTAACCAGTCCTGTCTGCCATCTGCTTTTAAATGCGAGCCTGCCTTCATTGATCGTTAATTATTGTTTATTGCCTGCCCCTTTTGGAGTTGTTTGCATGCCTCGTATATTCAAGTGAAGACAGTTTTCATCTTCACCAGTTTGAGTCTGCCTTTGCATCCAGATTCCAAGAATTTATAGATTATGAGAATCTTAATTATCTGCGACTTACTTCTTTGTTTTTACTCCTTATTACCAAATCACGTAGCAATCAATCCTTACATTGTGGGATCATCAACAATTTGCCCTATATTATGTTCAATCAAAGAGGTCTGCACCTTTTCACACATTTATCTGATGCACAGGCACACATTGTTTCATTAATAGCTTCATTCACAGAGACTAAATCTCTAAAGGTAATACTAAAGGGAACTAAAGGTTCATGAATTAATCTTAACCTGACGAAGACCTTAACTAAATGCTCAGAAAAATCTGGAAGAGTCTCAGCCTCTCTCACTTGCATCCTCTATCTCCCTCTGCCCCTGCCCTTTCAGTAAGAAAAGAGGACTATCTAATATTTTTTCACTGCTTGGGAGCAAAATCTCTGTATTTTTGTTCAGTTTTTTTTCTCCATTCCTCAACTTTAAACTTAATTGATCCCAGTGGGGAAATTTGCACTTTGCCTTTGACCCATTCTAACTACTAGGAGCAATAAGCAGCCACAATGCAGCGTCTGGGGACCGACTCCAGGTTTAAATGGTGTGTAAGGTTTTGATGATGGGAGGATTCAGGAGAACCTGGAAACAAACGAGAACAAAAGAGAGCATGCAAACTCCACACAGAGAGGACACAGGACTTCACACCTATGACCTGCCTGCTGTTAGACAACAGTTATAGCCACTGAACTGCCGTGAACCCATTAGGGTTACGAGTTAGGGTAAGGGTTAGGGTTTCAGTCTGTCCATCCACCAAACGACACTATCTGTCCAAGATATTAGTTCAGAGCATAATTTGTTGGTCCAATCCAGTGGTATTTAATATGGCTCTTCTTGATCCCAAAAGACTTATTGATAATAATTTTAGTGATCCAACGATCTTCCATCACCATCAGATTACTTTCCAGATAAACTTCATGATTTGAGGAAAACACGCGTAAGTGTGACTAAAAATGTGCATAATTGTGTAACTTTCTCCATCTTTAGTTTGGGGAACATATAAAGTCTTTCCCAGCCGGCTTAAGTCCAAGTGAATTCACAAGTCATCGGTGTCAAATCGAGTCTCAAGTTGGCAAAATGCGTGACTCATGTCAGCACTGATTTTAAGTAATACAACTCCAGTCCACACATGGTAAATCATAAAGTCAAGTTTCCCAGGTCTCTGAATGCTGAATATATTACAAGGACATGTCACTCTTCCTAGTGGATTTTAACCTTGTTCTGGCTCTGACATTTTCCTACTTCCGTTTTATTTTATTTTATTTTTTACTTTGGGTCCTTCACAGCTTCGCTCTGCTGCCCTGAGCTCTGCTTCTGTCAAACTTATAGCTTGCCCTCTATTCAACCTTGATTGTTCAGTCTCTCCTTAGTTTTGTCCCTATTCTTTATCGCCCCGCCCACACACACACACACACACACATGCACACTCCTGTATTTCATCAACAGTGTTGTCACCCATTGACAGCACTGACCTTCTCAACTATTTACCAATGCAAAACCCAGTGGGAGAAAAGATCTCCATTCTTTAGATCTTATTGTTTTCTTCATGCTGGAATGAAGCACTGCTGGTACATTTACCCAAAATATACAGATAAATATAGATAAGCTTTATAGATAACCTGGGTGCCTGCTTAGAAAATGCACTACTTTATCTTGTCTCTACCTCATCTATTGTTTGGAATTTTTAATGCAAGAGAATATAGTTCTCAAAAACTTTTTAAATACAAGTAAGCAAATGGAAATTATTCTGTTTGATATCTGAATTGGCTTAAAATGTGATTATTCTGTAAAGAAAATGTCTGTGAAATTTAAAATTACATATTCATAGTCAACTTTTCAATGCATATTCATCATAGAGTAAAGACTTAGTACATACCAGGATCAGACTTGGAGAATGTGTCCACATCCAGAAGACTTCTGTGGAAAGAGAAAAAAGTTTAGGTGAAAATGAATCTTTTCAGTCTCTTTATTTTTATGAGACAATGAGCTTATTCATTCAGTTCCATTTTATTTCTTTTGTTCTTTATTCTGGGAATTTCTACAGGATTTGCCTGAGCCCTAAGTGTGGCTAATGGGATGTTTAAAATTGGTTTCAAAACAGCCATCCAAAATTATTGTTCTGCCAAACCTAATCAGTTGTAGCTATTTCTTTCGGGAAGAAATATCAAAACCCAAAGCTTTTCGCCATCTATCTCACCATCGCAGCTGGAGTTTGTCTAACTCTGGTGTCTGGACACTTCAAGCCTGCCTGATCTGAGGAGGGATGGCACAGGAGCAACAAACATCCATTATTCAGGACTAGAGCGAAAGACAGTCAGCCACAGACAGGCTGCCAGTCTGATTTTTACTGCTCAGTCAGTCGGCAAGTTGATTAGTCAACCAGAATGCTTACCACAATAGAATAGAATAGAATAGAATAGATTGCATTTCTACATCCTCGCACTATTTACCTGCATCATAAATAGTCAACGTGCATTCGGTGAATATCAATGTTAATGGGTCATTGGCGGCTCTTAATAGATCTAAAGTGGAAAAAAAAATCAAAAGTCTATTGGATTTTAATCATGAGGGAAAAGTGATGGGATTAACCATTATCCTGAGCCAAGGGCAAGAGAGAGAAAGAGGTCATGGATGGGTGAGAAACCAATGCTATGCACCGAGGGGTCTGCACCTGTGTGTGTGTGCGTGTACATACACAGGCATGACAGTGTGCATGCCTGTGTGTGTATGTGTGTGTGTGTGTGTAGGGGGTGGGGGAAAGCCTATAAGATCCTGTCTGACAAACACGCAGGTAAAGAAAAGCAGCAATTTGATGTAATAGGAGACCAAGCCTAAACCTTAACATAAATAAATAATATTCAGCTCAACATTAACATGAGTTCAACAATATATAATTTACATATCAGAATTTATAGTTAGATTATTAGATTATCCTACAAATAACAAATAAAACCAAGTAAATAAAGAGAATAAATGATCCTCAGGAGGACAATATTAATTTGCTTTATAATTAGAATATTCTGTAAATAAATAAATAACTTTTTTGTAATTGTCTTTTTTCACATTCAATACATTGATTTTTACAGGTACCTCCACAAATGAATTGAATACAATCACCTAAAAACAACAAATGATTAGAAATTAAAGCATTTTGTGGCACATTTGGGTATGACCTAAAAAAACGTTACCCCCCCCCCCCNACACACACACACACACACACACACACAAGCTTACACTCAAATGCACACACGACACAAACTTGTACCATGTTGGCGGTCTTTGCCATGTAATAAACCTGAACGTCATATCAGACAGATCCTACGTCATACAGGTGAAAACACAAGTCCAGTCACTTTGTGTGTGCGCGTGCGTGCGTGCGTGTTTGAATTCGCAGTAAATGCTGATGTGCTCCATGTGAGGTTTTGACCTTACCGGCATGAAACGGTAACTTCTATTTTAGTTGCAGGGACTCTGGTGTTGAGGGGATCAAATTCTCCTATTGATGCCATCATCTCGACCCGCGACGCTAATGAGCATCTGGCAAGAAAAAAAGCAGGAATGTGGTCATACACAGCGGGGGGCTGACGGCAGCGGCGCGTCCATGGTCGAGCTTCTGCTTTTCTCACCGAGGAAGAGTGATCGAAAGAGCGGAGAGAGAGAGAGAGAGAGAGAGACAGACGGAGAGAGACGGAGGGAGACGGACGAAGTGAAAGTTGTGAGGCGGATTTAAAGTTCATTCATCCTTCGTGCGTTCGCGGTGCGCTCCCTCTCTGTGCGTGTCCGGTGCCGAGGAGGAGGAGAGGAAGAGGAGGAGGAGGAGGAGAGCGCAGCCAACTGGAGGCTCTCAGCAGCATCAACAACATGGTGCTCTCTCTCTCTCTCTCTCTCTCTCTCTCTCTCTCTCTCTCTCTNCTGTAAACCTTTCCACCTCTCTCTCTCTCTCTCTCGTTTTCCCCTGCCATTTTTCCCGCACAGGTGTTTAAACAAATATTTTATTTTATTTATGTTTTATTATTTACGCTGGTGGTTTTTTTTAACCTTATTTTAGTTTTTGTTCATTTATTCATGCTGTAAATGTTTGTACAGCACAAATTGGAAAAAAAAAAAAACAGCTTTGCAGAAAATGTTGGGTTTCTGCATGTGACCCATTTTTATTTTTTAAATTTTATTATTATTTTATCATTATTTTTTATTTTTCTTTTCTTTTATTTATTTTGTTTATTTTTTTTATTAAAACTCATCTAAATTAACAAACTGAAGAATTATTTTCCAGTGTCATTTGTTTCTGACACGACATGCTTCCTCAAGTTTCAAAAACTTGAACTTTTATGAAACTTTATGAATCGGCACATTTTCAGATTCATAAATATAAATCACTAATAGGAACCCTGTTCTTTGGCACGTCCCTTTCTGAATGACTTCATCCGGGCGATGTTTTATCGCTCCGCTCTATAACATACTGTGCCAGCAGACTGCAAACTGCACCCTAAGTGCCAAGCAGCCAAGTGTGCAGGACAAGAATAGCTCTCTCCATTTCCTCAAAGATGACATCGCTTGATATTTCTTGAAGAGCTGGCAAAAAGATGATGTCACATCCTGGTGAATGCCAGGTGAATGCTTCTGGCCTATAAACACATCAAGTATATTTGTACCTTCAACTTGTTACCAAAGCTCTTTAAAAATTAGAAAATATTTGAGTAGTTACATTCAAGGTGGGTTTTCTGGCCTTCTGGCCTGGGAACATCTTGGGATCCCTCAACAAGAGCTGGAGGATGTAGCTCAGGAGGGTTTCTAGGCTACTTTGCTTAGGCTGCCACCTCTGCAACCCCGATAAACGTGAAAAAGTGTGCGTGGATAGATGGATGGATGGATATATGAAGAAATATCAAATTAGAATTCAGTTAGTACTTTCATTAGAAACCTGTGTTTCAACATGGTCGCAAATTACAACTATAATCCAATTAATCTGGGATACATGTGAGATACTTCCTTCACAGACAGCAGCAATTCATTAACAGTTAAAAAAAAATGATTAAAAACTGCAAAACATCAAATTGTTATCCATTCATTTTCACTCAAATCAAGCATTTGCTAGTTCAGCTAATGCATCATAACCAGAATTCCACTATTTCTGCTCCTTCACAGTCCTCTAACGCTCACGCCATAAGCCCTAAACTGGCTAATTACATCATATATTGCAATGTTCACTAGAGCAAGTAATCAAAATGGTGGACTCATACACTCATGGTCAATTAACTAAATACAAGAAACAACCTGTCATTCTGTAATGAGATGCGGAGGGCTCTGAATCTGGAAGAGCTACAAAGTAATTCTGCATTAATCAGCACTGATGAAAGCATCATGACAACAGTT
Organism: Lucifuga dentata; assembly: GCA_014773175.1. NCBI lineage: Eukaryota > Metazoa > Chordata > Actinopteri > Ophidiiformes > Bythitidae > Lucifuga > Lucifuga dentata. The sequence continues at coordinate 236,368 of VXCM01000298.1, forward strand.
GAAAGCCTCCCACAGTGACCTCATCATCCTACTTAGTTTCTAAGATGCTCCCAAAATAATTACATTTTGAAATGCAAATGTAAAAATTGTACAGTGACAAAGTCAATGATGAGAGTCAGTGTGAGAGAGAAGGCTGATAGAATGGTTCACTAACAGTCATTAGTTAAAAATAAATAAATAAATAAAATAAAATAAAAAATCACTTGCCTGTCCGGTGTCCTCATGTAACACTGTGACGCTGTTGTACTAAATTATGAAGAAACATGATAAATTACTGTGAATTTCTACGTTGAATACTACAGATTTTTCATTTGGAAGTTATAGGTCAATACTTCCGGTGTTACAATTTGCCCATTAAACTGAGTTTGTTTAAATCTGTTTCTCTATTGTTGCACAAAGTATATTTTTCATGTAGAGTACTGTATTTAAGTAAGTGAATAATTTGTATTTTAAGAATTATCGTGATTATTTTGACTATACTACTATCGTGACTATTTTACGAGTAAGTGTTGCACTTCCGCTAGCTTAACTTCCCTTTCACCTCATTAGTCAAACAGGATTTGGAGAATTTAATCTCTGGTCCACCATTCCTTCAAAATGAATTTTACGATAAAAAAAAAAAATAGATGTATATAATCCTACATNTCCACCATTCCTTCAAAATGAATTTTACGATAAAAAAAAAAAATAGATGTATATAATCCTACATACCTGGTATGGTAGACAAAACAAGTTTGCAGTTTCTCTCAAAATGTTTCTTTAGGGCTTCTAGCATTGAAATACGGGCAGCAGCTGTTAGCTCACATGCTAACAAACTTTGAAATAAACTTTGGAAATAAATAAAAAGGGCAACTACACAACATAAACACAGTAATAACTTCACAAACTACTTCTTAGCATGATAAAACCACCGTTTACTTCACGAAAATAACAAGAATAATTACCTTCTCAGGTGAAATCAGCAGAAACGGAAGTTAACTTCTTCTTCTTCTTCTTGGTTTTTACCGGCGGTTGGCAACCAACTTTAGGTGCATTACCGCCACCTTCTGCTTTGGAGTGTTTATGTATTTTTGGAATTTTTATGTTATCATGTTGTGATATTGTTACAAAGAATTATTTAGCATTCATCTGCTTTTTTTTTTTTTTTTTTTTTTTCCCTGAGAAAGCACGGGGACCATTTTCAGAGAGAAAATCTGTGAGTGCCTTGTTTTTGTCTAATATTTCAGTTGCCTGTTTGGAGCAGCTCCGATAATGTGATCCTTCTACCCACAAATACAACGCAGAGTCAGACCCACTACATCCTGAGAGTTCATTCATAAAGTAGGTTCCCTTATGGGTGGAAGCCTGATCTTGTGTAAGCTGTAGAATACAGAAAATATCTTCTTAATCTTTTGTCTCGATTTAGAAACCACACATGGGTCAGATCAGTAAATGTCACATCAAACTGCTGGTTGGTTAGTTGTTTTGTTGTTTGATTACTGTTTGTTAGCAGGATTATGTTTGGATTTTGACAAACCTTGCTGGAAGGATGGAGTATGTCCTTGGGAAGAACCTATAAAATTTTGGTGCCAAGATGTATCCAAGGGCAGATAGAGAATTTTGTTTAATGATTCCTTAACTATGCAAGATAGGGTTTTTTCAAGATTTTTTTTTTAATCATTTCTTCTTTTGATAGTTTATGTTTTGTTCATGTCTTCAAGACATACACAAATCAAAAAAACAAAAAACAAAAAAAAAGAAAAGAAAAGAAAAGGTGTACTTGTTCTATGAATATTATGAATGTGTGCAGTTTGGTCTGAATCTGGAAGAAAGATACTGAGGATGTTTATATCACTTGTAGAAGCTCACCAGTACTAGTAGAAATATCAAGCTTATCCTGAGGGTGGCACTGAAAGAAAGGCCATTGCATCATTAAAGACAGACAGATTTATCCCCTTGAGCGCATTAATGTGCTCAGCAAATTTTGTGCCAAACTGTATAAGAAATTATGAGATATACTATGTATGAGATGACCAGAAGGCTCATTCTGCTGTTAAGATTTAGGAATGACAAGAAGGCTGTAAGGTCACGGATCCAGGACAGGGAAGGTAATTTTCCTTTTTGGCAGGACACCCCGTTAGTCTGAGTCCACCATATAAAACAAGGACTCGCTTGGCTTTCTACCGAATCACATGTTAGCTCTCTTAGGTAGAACATTGACTTGAATATTATGTGTCCAAAATAGACTCATTCTCGGTTAGGTCCACAGGTAATATGCAGCAAGAATGACTGAATCAGTTCCCCCTCGGTCTTTTCACGCACCAATAATAAATAGATGCTATTCCTAGTTTTGTGAGTGTGTGTGTGTGTCTATTTGTGTGTAGATCCATTCAATTTTGCAGCTGATCAGGCAGAAATTGAAATTTTTCATGGGCTGAAGAAACAGCGGTGGGAGAAATGGAGAAAGAGAGAAAAATGAAAGGGTTCATAGACAGAAAGAGAGCCTGTGTATGTGAGAGAGAGTGAGAGAGAAGGAAAGTGTACTTATTTACCCATTTTCCAGCTCCTTCCTTTATGGATAACCTAAAAGAGGATGTGTGGTATGATGAACTGGACAGTGGCCTTGAGTGACTGTGTGTATGTGTGTGAGAGAGAGTAAAGTGTGTGTGTGGATTGACAGCTAATTACGCAAGCAGTAGAAATCCTGTTTAGTTTCCATTTCAGTGTGTTGAGCAAAAGAGCTGCCTGACAGAGTAAAAAAAAGAAAAAAAATGGAGGTCTAAATGTCCGTTTCTTCATCTCCAGACTTTCTGCAGGCATTTTTTAATTCTCCAGTGCAACCAGCGTATCCGTTTCAAAGCTAATTATTCGACACGTCTGCCATCTCATCCCACATCACTGAAACAACCTCAGAGACAAGCTGTGATAAATGATGAGTCAGGTTAAAAGAAATCTGCTTTGCTTCTGATCTCCTGTTTTCTGCCGACTGCTACAACTGAGAAATATCAGCCTGCATAGTTAAAAAACTCCCAATATATGTTCTGTGTGACTCCAGAAGCACAATAAACTGCTCCCAGTTAGTTGATTTTTTTTTTTTTTTTTNTTTTTTTTTTTTTTTTGTTATTTTTCCCATTCAGTGAGTTTAACTGTTGCCAGAGCAAAGTCCAACACATTGGTTGTGCCACTTTTTTCAGTGGATAGTTACAGTCAACTAAAAAATTAACACTTTAAAAAATTATAACCCACAAGAACGACCTGATTTGCTTGCAGATAGCATTACCTGCGACTTGATTGTGAGACACATAATTGGGACGCAACTTGCGGAGTTTTCATGTGAGAAACCAGTGGAGAGTTTTTATAGATGTTAAAGGACCATACCATCCATTTTGCATGTTTGAGTGTCAATTTTCATACATGTTACGTTACTGACAATCATTTCCCAAAGGATAAAACTGTATTTCTGTTTTGNTCAATTTTCATACATGTTACGTTACTGACAATCATTTCCCAAAGGATAAAACTGTATTTCTGTTTTGCTGATATTTTGCAAAATCTCTTAATCTTTCAAAATAAAATATTCAAGCAGTACATCCACCTTAAAAATCAATGTTTTGTCCGCTAATAAGTATGCAGCCTTATGATGTCATGGTCATTTAAATTTTTCAATAAAGGTCTTCTTTTGGGACTATATTCTCCGGTGGAGGCATACATTCACGCTTTTTATTGCGCTTAAATGCTAAAATTACAAAACTTAAAAAAAAAAAAAAAAACCCTGAATATATGTCTTGGTCATGATGATGGATTACCTATCCCAAGAACGTTTCAAGTATCAACAAGTTGATTTTAATAGTGTACCAGAATGAACTGAAACCAATGGTGCCAATGGCGGTCTAGAAGGTAGGAAAAACATTTTTAATTCATTCTTCCAGTAGTACGCTTTGGGAAATGATTGTCAGTAACGTTACATGTATGAAAATTGAATATATGAGGCTCAAACATGCTNGCTTTGGGAAATGATTGTCAGTAACGTTACATGTATGAAAATTGAATATATGAGGCTCAAACATGCTAAATGGCGGTATGGTCCTTTAAATATACTGCAGCTGCAAATGTAACTGAAAACTAAGCTGCTCCTTGCAAAACGAATCTTCCCAGCAACATATTTACTGACGTGAGCTGAAAACTGTAAGATTGCTAAGCAGATGTTCATTAGAGCTGGGTAACTTTCTTGGAAGTATTCTCAAACATTTTCATTCCCTTTAGCAAATTAAATGTTTTTCTAACTCACTTCAGCACTTTGTTGCAGATTTTGCAGATAGGGCTGCAACAAACAGCAATCTGCCTCTTTGGAGATCACTTCTGCTGTGTTCACAATTCTCTCTGATTAGGATCTGACAAGCACATCTGAAAGTGCTGAATTGGACACTTCAGAGATCAAATGTGCATATCTATCCACAAACACACACAAATATCCATATGTACTAATAAACACACACAAATATTCATATCTACTCACACACACACACAAACAAGGCACACAGTCAGATATGATGTCTTTAAAAGTGTTTGACTGTGTGACTCTGGAAAAAGAAATTTAAGAAGTGATGCAGGTAATAATGAATGAAAAAATAGATTAAAGAAAAGAAAAGTGTGTACATAGATACAGTACTCTGTGCTGACTATTTAATTATATGCTTCCGTGAGTTCTTTGTGTGAAATTGAGTTTGCTGAGTACAACAAAGATGCTGCAGCCGAGGCACTAAAGTTAAGTGTGTAAATCCAGGGATTATGGCACAAACCCTCAGAAAAACCACAGTGCTACTTAGAGTAAAAATATTTTAGTCAAAGAGAACATCAGATGAATTTACTGGCCTGGGCTGTAGTTGTGTGTGTGTGTGCATGTGTGTGTTTTTGTGCATCTTGAAAGAATAATGTTCCCTCATGCATTTTTCCAGCTTACTCGATAGTTTGGATGCCTTTGATGAGGATGCCAGCATGTTTGATATATGTGTACACGTGCACGCACGCGCGCGCACACACACACACGCGCGCACACACACACACACACACACACACACACACACACACACACACACACACTCAGACTTACTCACAGATCAGAACTGACCCATTGAGAGCAAAGCCAGACTGCATAACTACAGAAAGTAACCAAGTATATTTACTCAAGCACTGTTTGAGGTATGTCTATTTAATTATTACAGATTTGTGCACAATATATTTTTGAGAATATTGTGCGACTCCACTACATTTGTCTGATGATTTTAGCTGTGGCTGCCAGGGCCGGCTCCTAGAATTTTGGGGGCCCTAAACAGATTTTGAAATTGCTCCCTCTCACAACCTGGCCTCAGCAAAACTTGTAATACCCTAGCTTGTCTTATGAGTATTTTGATGTAAATTTAACAAGTTTTCAGGGAATCAAATAAATAAATATTTCAAATGAAATGACAAAATAGTGCAGATTAACAAGAACTAATAAAATTATTAAATAAAAGGCTTGTCATGGTTGATGGCTGATTATTGTAAGAGCTCTGAGATGATCTTGCGCAACGGATGATCTCAGACTGGTTTAAAATCAGAACACAAACCTCGTTTTCTTTCCTTTTAACTGCTTTTCGTTTTTCCTGATGGATGTTCTTTTTAGTGTCAGGATTCATGCCGAAAAATCCTCACGAAGGATACTCTGGCCTGGTATTATTATTTTATTCTAGATTTTCTATTTATTTATTTATTTATTTATTTATTTATTTATTTATTGTATATAATTAACCAAAAGCTGAAAATACCCAGAACGGGAGATGCAACTGGTAAAACCGCTCATATCTGCATTTTTATATGAAGAACTTTGTATCTCTTATTTTGTGAATTTTTATAATTTCATTCCAATCTCATAAAAAATTTATTCTCACTGTCAGGTGAAAACCTTGTATCCCCATTTTAAGGATGTTCATTATTAATTAATGTGTAAATATGTAACAGATACATAAAAGTCTATCAATAATTTAACACTTTGGCAGGAAACATTCTTCACAATACATAATTTTACTTTTGATACATACATTGATTTTTTTTTTTAAACAGCTTTCACTAATTAGTTTTTTTTTTTTAAGCAGACAGTCATGTCAACCCAGCCAATATTTCTGAACTGGCTGTTATGCTTCTTGTGTCCATATTTCTTGTTTCAGGGTCAAAGGTCAGTTTCTGATGTGAATTTTGATGAAATCTACAGTTTTTACTGTAGTGAAAATCTCCCAGTCTACCATCTGAATGTGTGAGATTTATTTTATTATAACACCTTCAGAAGTGGGTAGAGTAGCCAGAAACTGTACTCAAGTAAAAGTATTGTTACTTTTTGATAATAGTGACTCAAGTATAAGTAAGATAAAATAATTACTAGAGTGAGAGTAAGAAAGTATTAAAAAGATTACTTGAATAGTGAGTAACTTTGATCAATCTTCTTTGAAATAATCAACAAGCTATAAAGTGTTCATCTGAGGAAAAAAAATAATGAAACGTAGCCATATGTAGTGTCTAATACAATCCAAATCATATCATATAGAGAAACAGTAGACAGTAATAAATCAAATATTTACCACATAACAAATCATGACAATTCTGGCCTGGCCCCAAGACAGTTAGCTAGGTTAGCTTCATGAATTTACTCAGAACAGGAAAACTTGAGTTAGCATTAGCAGCAGCTGCTAGCTAAGTAGCTAACATTTCAGCTTACTGCCACGTTTCCTCAAGTTCCATGTTGATTCTTAGAAGCTGAAATGTTGCATTTTTAGCAGACAAAGACACCAACTTATTGTGTAGCTGTTGGTTTTAGTAGAAAGAAAACAGTGTTTGAATGTGTGGCCACGGATGTGCCTCTTCTAAACCTCCCGCTGTTGATTTCGCCATGACTGTTCTGCTCCAGGTGAAACCATGGAAACGGAGGGTGGAGGCGTGGCTACTTTGGAGCTGAAGCAGACAGCGTAGCGTCTGACAATGAGAGAAAAACTGAACATGACTGAATTCAAACAGGTGAAATCAAAAGCAATGTAAAGAGTGCAACCAAATGTAACGGAGTAAAAGTATATTTTTTTCTTAATAAATATAATCAAGTATGAGTTAAAAGCATCTTGCTTTAAAACTACTCAGTAAAGTACAATTTTGTGAAAAAAGTTACTTAAGTAAATGTAACAGAATAAATGGAATGTGTTACTACCCACCTCTGCACACCTTATTGTCACAATATGACTCTTCCCACTGAAATCAGATTTCCCACTGTTAGTTTAACAGAGTGTAAAAATCAGCAATAAGTCTTACCTTCATTACACTTAATTCAACACCATAGGACATTTTGACAAACTGCCCTCCAGAGCAAATCGCACCATGAGCACACAAGCGATCTAATCAACGCTTGTCAACTCCAAATAAATGTCACCCTATCTTATTAACACTGGGAAATTTGCTTTGGAGCCGAATTTCCAAATGTCAATTTTTCCCTTTTGTTTGCACAAGCCAAGTAGCACTTGGGGATCAGGCAATATTTACAAGTGCAATTATAATGTTAGTGTCCTAACAGCAAGGAGTCCTGGGTTTGGATCTGAATACAGACTTTTTGAGTGGAGTTTTCCCAGCGGTGCAGCATATTTACACTACAGGAAAAAATGTTTGGCAATAGCTGAAGAAAAGAAAAACACAAAAAAAAACCCTTTTAAAGATAATGAAACATAACAAAGTAGGCTCTGCCAATGGTTTTAGTACATTCCAGTACGCTATTAAAATCAACTTTAGAGACTTCAAATATGCTCAAGATAAGTCATCCCTCAGAGTGAACACGATGTTTATTAAATTCTTTTGTTGAATTACTAAACTAACCCAACATGGATGTGTATGGATGAATTGCATGGAAGAAAATGCATGAGTACTTTTACTTTTCCACTGTCAGGCCGAACAGTTCTGAGCATGGAGAGGACCGGTTTTAATGGTAACAGTTTGGCGTGGAACGCTTACAAACCATGCCCAGCACAGTTTTCTCGGCACAGACAACCAAGCTCAGCCAGCAGAACCGTTTCGGTAGGCAGGCATAATGATATAGGAGTTCACTGTCCTTTTAAGCACAGGGACAAACCAATTTCCCCATTGGGGATCAATAAAGTTACTATCTATCTATCTGATTGGTGTACGTCAGTTTTGTGACTCTGCATCTGATAGGTGAGTCGCTGGCAGCACAAGGATTCGTTGGACCTCCAAACAATGTAGAGAAAAAAATGAAAAAGCTGTCAGGCCGCTGGGAAAACAGACCGATTCTATAAACTTTTGGACAGTATTTTAGGATCCCGTCCTTCCATGCGGAACGATGGTACACTAGATTCGTCCTACTCCGCGTCCTCCATGGCTACACAGCTTTTGGAAGCAATGGTGAATGATTACGATAGGTTCTGGCAACTAGTTCCATACATACAAACTTTCATGCACACTTATTAAATAGCAGGCTAATCAAAGGATAAGTCAGGTATTTTTTAAGACAAGCCTTTTATTTAAATGTCTGTAATTTTGTTGATATGGAGTATAATTTTCAGCGATTGGTGTAGTAATCTCATCTCCTAGTGGCTGCATTTCCAAAAATGAAATGTGCTGCTTTCACTTGCGTCACTTGTCTGGTTTTAGCAGCCCCACAGATGGAAACAGAAACGGTAACCGTTCCCATGAGTCCAGAGCAGCGAGGAACAGTACGAAGCGACCCTGATAACCGTTTGGCCCTACAGTGGAAAAGTGCCCAAAGTCTTCGCCCACGACTATAGTTTCAGGAGAAGTCAGTGTCTTCTACAAGCATGCATACCGTAAGTTAGCAGGCGAAACATTGAATTTTAAGGTGGCTGTATCATCTGAGCATTTGATTTTGAAAGATTAGGGGATTTGGCAAAACAACAAAAACTAGAATATGGTTTTATGTTTTGGAAAGTGGCTGGCAGTAACGTAAGGTGCATAGTGATTAACATGCAAAATTACAGTTATGGTCCTTTACTTTAAAGCAGTAAATATTTTAAAATGACTAGTCATCAAAACACATCAACAAGATACTGTAGCTATTTTTAACCCAGATACATTACAACCCCCCTCCAACTCTATCACAGTTGGTGCATTCCCCCAGGAACATCTCCATTTTCAGGAAATGAGAAAAGAGATCAGTTTGGTAGTTCCTCTAACCAGAGCTGATATCCAACACGCACCTATGCATTTAAATAAATACATCAATAAATAGTCTACATGTCATCGTTTTTAACAGTGTAAAGAAAGTTAAATTAGCTGGAGGGGTACGAGGTACCCTGTGAGACTCCAGCCCCCCTATCCTGCAGCGGATCAGTTGTATGGAGAATAGCTGAATGTCTGGATCTGTATTGGAACATGGAATCTTTCCTGTTACTGAAACAGGTTTGATGAAATGCTCTCCTCTAGTGTTGAATACATGACATTGCAACTCAAGTGTTTGCAGAGATGTTGGTTTGTATTCAGTATGGTATTTAACATTGGGACACAGCATCAGAGCACTGCAACACATTTCAAAGCAGAGATAAAATATAGAGATAATCAGATAAGCATTTATTTCTAGGACTATAGGTAGAGGATGCCAAAATACAGAAATATGAATGTCAAAGCAATAATTTCAAAAGTGGACAAACTGGCTAATTTCAGTACTCGCTGCCATGGTTCTCAAAAAGTGGCTTTAGGCGAAATGGTTATTTTGGTTATTTATTTTTTCTGTACTTTAATCTACATGCAGTAACACTTTTGAAACTGTAGATGTAGCAGTCCATTAAAATTAAATCAATTATAAAAACTGGTCTAAAATCATTTATTCAGGTTCTAAATGTAAAACTTTCCATATCCAAACTCAAATAAGCAACAGGCACTTTGAATATTTTACACATGCAGTTCTCTCTAATTCCACTAGATGGCAACCAAAGACAAGCCACTGTGATGAGCGGTGTGCTAAAAACATGCTTGGAAAAAAATGTGAATGTGTGTGTGTGTTTGTGTATATGCGCTCTAGGCATCCTGACCGCCGTCCTCAGCTTCCTCACGGACCTCAGTGTAGCAAAGATGCTGAGAGGTACACACACATACTCACATGCACACACACAGACAAACTTGTCCTCAAATCAACTATAGAACTGCCTGTCTGATTTCCTGTTTCACACACACACACACACACACACCACACCCCCTCTGGAAACACCTCTCATTCCTCAAGAGGCGTCCCCTTGCTGTGCACAAGTCCGTTTTCTCTTAGTGACATGTCCTCACTTCAGCCTTCGTTCCTCTCGCTTTGTCTATTTTAGCGCCCACACTCACACAACACAGGCTCTCATACATGCACAGACATTTTGCACATGTGGGGACATGGAAACACATATATAGAAACACGCACACGCACAAACATATTCATACATACACAGTTTGCCAGCTCCCCTGCTGCTGTAAACAGATGACAGGAGGCCTCGGGGATCAAGAGAAATAGTCTGAGTGCCGATGTGGAAGAGGAGGGTAAAAATACATGTTTGTTTAGACAGGATCTGGATTGCGGTGTGTTACATACAGTATGTTATGAACAGCCAAGAGATGTGACAGAATGAATGAATCAAGTGCATTATTGGTTGGATTTGTGTGGACCCTGCAGCATGTGGAGAGAGAAAAGGAAGAGGTAATTCCATTCATGCCTTTTCATTTTGTTAAACTGAAACAAAAATTGCTCACACACCAAATTTGAGCACCATAGTAAATATCATATCTGACCCTCTTTGTCTGTCTTGTTCCACCTCAAAAAGACACTGTACGTGCTCTCACACACCACTGTCTTGGCCTAGTTTCCCATGAATATGCTAGTTTGAAGGCAAATGCATTTCTCCCTGGAGTGACTAAGAGCTTTTAATGGACAGAGTGAAATCTTCAGTGGTAAAGTTCACATCTGGCCCTGCAGAGAAAAGCTTCAATAAAGAGGAAGTGGCTGCTGTTAAGTACTCTACTGTAGTACATCACAGTTCTAGTGCAACTTCCCAGATAATAAAAAAGTGTGACTCTTATATTATACTTTTCATGTGGAGATAGTTGTAAGAGAAAGTAGTTGCTGCATAATTACCATCAATAAGGCAGTATGTGTATATCCCTAAAGGACAGCACCCATGATTTTGCATGTTTGTATGCATACATGTTATGTTACTGACAACCAATTTCCAAAACATAAAACCATATTTTAGTTTCCATGTTATATTTTCAAATCCCCTAATCTTTCAAAATCAAATGATCAGGTGATACAACCACCATAAAATTCAATGTTTCGCCTGTTAACGCATATGTCTGAATGTAGAAGGGACGCTCATTTTTAGTTTCTTGGTAAAAGTCGTCTTCTCCTGGGACTATTTTCCCTGGCAGAGACATATTGTACATTTTCTGCCTTGCAGTTCCATGTTGAATTGTTTAAACAAAGTTATTTTGACAAAAAATTTAATAGACGTCACGTTTGCTGTGATGGATTATGTATCTCAAGCATGTTTCAAGTCTCTAGAAGTTGATTTTAATCCTGTAGAGCACTGAAATGAACTGAAACACCAATGGCAGCCTGAACAGGGGAAAAAAAAAAATCTAATATTTACCGCTCTAGTAACATGTTTTGAAAATAGTTTGCAGTAACATAATGTGGGTTTTATGGGCTCAAACATGCAAAACCACCAGTATGGTCCTTTTAAGGTTTCCAGAGGTAATCTTAGTAATAATCTTTGTAATCTTTAAATTCAAAGCATAGTACTAATAGGAATATATATAATGCCCATTTTATTTAGATAGTACACTGACATATAATCTCATCATACATATATACTTGTTACACTTTACATTAAGGTACTTAGTACATAGTATCTTATAGTACAACAACATAATCATAGTATCACAGAACAAATCAGGAACTAACTTCACATTTTTAATTACTGTAGTACAAGTACTCAATGAAAATCTAATTCTGTTTCTAAATAATAAGTCATATAAGTTACTTATAAAGAGCTAAATAGTAAATTAATGAATCATTGAGTATTGATTACTTTCTAGTTCTCATAAATCTGCATTGTGAGCACTTAATGAATCCAATGCCAAATTAAGTAGCCCTAATAATCAACATTTGCTTATGAACATTTTAGTTTTATTGTTGTTATCTCTCAAGTAATGTAGTCAATCATTTACGTCAGCATTATTTCGATTTTTTGTGTACCATTACATTAGTTAGGCCTACCCAAAAATCATATCATATGGTTTTCCCGGAAGAAAATGTTCATCAAATGAAGCTTCGTGTTGTAGTGATGGTCTGTTTGTGGACACCTGGGCATAAAAACGTATATTACACTCTTTTTCCAACCAAATAGGTGGGAATATTTGTTGGTCTAATTCCAAATTCAAGGTGAACAGAGGCGGAGACGCGTTTTGTAGCAAATTCCTGCTTCTGATGCTGCTGTGCTGTGCCCGCGTACGTGAACGCGCTCAATCGCTGTCATCAGTACATCAGCATCTTCCGGGGGCACGCAGAGAAACGGGAGGAGGAGGACGGAGAAAGAGAGAGGGAGAGAGAAAGAGAGGGAGAGAGAGAGAGGAAGAGGAGACCCACTGGATGTAGGCTACGACAAAAACCATGATGATAATGGAGTCAAGGCGGTGGAGGATGTCGAATTTACGAAGGAGGACTGTTGAAATTTGACAGAGGGCTTGTTGAAAGCGCTTCTCGATTTTTTTTTTTTTTTTTTTTTTNAGAGGAAGGGGAGCACCCCGCGGATGCCCGGGAAGGTAAAAACGGGGTCCACCGCTAGAGCTACAGGCAACAAGACGCATCTAATATCTGGGATGATAATAAAGGGCATCATGAAGGCAGCTTCCTACTGATGGATGAGGATGAAAAACAGCTTTAACCCTCAACCCGAAGACTGTGAAATTAAGAAAATCCTGTTTTGATGGATTTGTTTCTATCATTTGTGGTGTAGCCCTGAGGAAACGAGCCTTAGACAGCAATGTTGAATCATTGGTATTGGTAAATTATTCATTAGTGATAGAGGTGGGTTATGATTTTGAATTGCTTCAATGTAGCGTCCCCCCCGTTTCATGTTTGACCATGTTTAATCTTGTGAGATCATATACATATTTACAGGTTACATTTTTAACGTGTGCTTATTTAGGCCGCTTTGAATAGCCTGTAACAGACACATTAATAGCCAAAGCGGAGGAACCCGCAAGCTTTGATAAAAAGAAAAATATAAAAGCTGGGCAGTGAGTGGTGATTAGGTGTCTGGGATTTTCTTTTTTTTTTTTTTTTTTTTTTTTTTTTTTTTTTTTAGATCTTATTTTTTCTTCTAATAGTCTAAACAGGAGGGGAACGGGGGTGGAACAAAAACGACCAAACATGTTGCCTTCCCAAGAAGCCTCCAAGATCTACCATGACAATTACATGCGCAACTCCCGAGCCATCGGGGTGCTGTGGGCCATATTCACCATCTGCTTCGCCATCGTCAACGTAGTGGTGTTCATCCAGCCCTACTGGATCGGCGACAGCGTCAACACGCCGCAGGCCGGCTACTTCGGCCTCTTCCACTACTGCGTNCTGGATCGGCGACAGCGTCAACACGCCGCAGGCCGGCTACTTCGGCCTCTTCCACTACTGCGTGGGCACCGGGCCGTCACCCAGCCGGGAGCTCACCTGCGTGGGCAGCTTCTCCGACTTCAGCTCCATCCCGTCCGGAGCCTTCAAAGCGGCCTCGGTGTTCGTGCTGCTGTCCATGGTGCTGATCCTCAGCTGCATCGCCTGCATGGCGCTCTTCTTCTTCTGCAACACCTCCACCGTTTACAAGACCTGCGCCTGGATGCAGCTGTTGTGCGGTAGGCAATGCACACGTGTGTATTTACTCATATTTTCATTTATATTATCAGCTCTGTGCTGTCTTTTCAGGGTATGTTTTGTTTGCACAGATTTTACAACATAGGCCTTACCCAAGTAAAAACACGCCCAAGCTCCTTTTATTTTGGGTTTCCAAGACTGTGTATCTTCATAGTATGTCTGGATGTCTGAATTGATCCAGTGCAACTAGTTGTGTGTTCATATGTGATGTTTTAATAAATAACATAATCAATTTTACCCAACCAGTAGTATACTCAATTTTCACTGCTGCACTGCCATCTTTGATGGTGTTTCAGATGCCTTTCCAAGTAAATACACCACCTTTATTATGCAAGTACTGACAACAGAACTAGACAATTAGTCCATTACAGAAGAATAGCATATAAATAACACAGAAAAACTCCAAATTCACAAGGTGTAGTCTATAAGCATTATTAAGGAATTTCAGCTATAAGCTCAAAGACACATGTTCCTAAAGCAAAAATATAGTAATAAATGGGAGATTTCTGGCTCCGATTGTCTTTTTAAAAGCATTTATTCAGTATTTTGCTGTGTGTTAGTCTGTACTGAAATCAATATGCTGTAGTCCAAAGGGTATAGGCCTTGTCTTGTTACACTTAATTAGGACCATTGGACTGATTTACCACTTCTGCAACAACAAGACTCAACAATGAGACAGTAGAAGCTATTAGTCATTCTGCTGAAACGCAATGAAAGCAAAAAGACATGGACATTGATATTCCTGATACACCACAACATCTCTAAAGGAACCAGGAGAATCATAGGTTTATGCAGATGACATGCTGATTTTATTCATTCAACCGCTTGAGCACATCATATAGACTGATGCGGTAGAGTTGGGGATGCATTTACACCTACAACCAAGAGCCCATACATGACTGCCATTGCTATTTTTGATGATGCTAGGTTTATTGGTTTACTATGTTGAGGCAGGTTATATTTTGTCCCTTGTGTTTTTTTTGAGGAGATTACAGTTTGTAGAAATGATTTGGGATGATTTATAGCATCTACACATACAGGAGGACATGAAGCGTGCTACCTTCACTGACCGCTGAGAACCTTCAGTTCAGGGGACTGGAGAGAAGGATTTTATTTTGAATGGGAAATGCTGGACTCTCTGAGCATATATACAGTAGTAGCACTCAGTATGGCAGTAAGGGAAATGGTTTGTAATTCGTAATACAGAAATTAAATATGTATCAGTTTCAGGCTCCTGTTGATGATTATTGAAACACCCTGTTGTTTTCATTGCTGATCTTTCTGAAGGTTTTGTCTTTAGGTTATACCTTTGAGATAAACACATTTACACTGACTAAGCATTCTGAAATGCCAGTATAAGAATATTTGAATTTTCTTTTTTCCAGACTAAGTCTGGCTCATAGAGAGAGTCTCATGTAGCTCACAAAAGGTGGCAAAAAATCATGATCTTTCTCATAATGCACACATTCCGCAAGCCTCCTGTGTATATCCTTCTTCTTTATAAGCTGATCAATGTGATAAAAAGGCCAGGCAGAATAGCGTGGGAGTCGGTTTCTGTACTGAAACAGTCAGCATACTGAATGAGACGGAGAAAGAAAATGAGGGAGGGAGAGAGATCAGCACTTTTTTCTTTATGTATTGTTCTTTTCTCATCCTCATCTGCCCACTCTCTCTCCTCTGTTCTGCCAAGTGTGCTGAAGGGATTTTGTTGCTCTACAATCAGCACAAATTAGACAGAATAGCAGAGCCACAGATTTTACTTTTTATGTGGATCTTCATGAGTTAACAGAAGCACGAATAAAAATCCTGAATCCCCACAACACTATGCTAGTCTTAAAGCTTCAGTGATGATAAGGATGATGCATGAATGTTGGTCCCTCTCAGCTATCAATACCTCCGCCCTACCATTAATTAAACTGCTATTTTGTGTTCTTGTATACTTGTAATTGAAAGTTGTACTATTCTACCCCATATTGTACCCGGTAAATAGTACTAACAAAATGCTTACAGCATAGTACAATACATTTCTTATATCAAATTACAGTTAACAGTAATATTACCAATTGACTCTGTTCTAGCAGTACCAACTGTCATAAATTATATTACTTATCTTTATTTCTAAAGGACAATACCAGTGATTTTGCATATTTAGGCCCAGTAAATACTACCCATATACAAGTTATGGTACTGTCATCCATTTTCCAAAACATAAAACTGTATTTTATTTTTCCTGTTTTCCAGATCCCCTCATCTTTTAAACTCCAGTGTTCAGGTGATACATCCACCGTAAAATTCAGTATTTTGCATGCTAACACGTATGTTTGAATGTAGAAGGGATAGTCATTTAATTTCTTGTGAAAGTCATCTTTTCCTGGGATTATATTCCCTGATGGAGCTGCATGTCTTCCATGCAGCTCCATGTTGGGCCAGTTAAATAAAGCTACTTCAACAAAAATAATAATAATAATAGGCATAGTATTTGCTGTGATGAATTTCTTATCTCAGGCACATTTCAAGTCTCTGCAAGTAGATTTTTATTGCATACTGGAATGAGATGAAACCAATGGCAGTCTGAAAGGTAGGGAAAAAAATAAAAAATGTACTGCTCCAGTTGTGTGTTCTGGGAAATAGTTGTCAGTAACGTAACGTGTATGCGGGTTGTATATATTGGGCTCAAACATGCAAAATTGTTGGTATTGTCCTTTAAACTATTTGATGTGCGTTACCTTTGTGAAACTTCTGAAGGTTTTACTGTCCTTCCAGTGGATGTGTGTGTAATGTGCAGTGGAGGTGAGTTGTCTAATAGGCTTGGCAAACATCCTAATGCTGTTCACCACCTTGGAGATGATCGTTTAATCATCTACTCTGCCCTGCTGGGTGGAGCAGCAGGTCTCCTGGCACAGCGCAGTGACAGAATGTACCACAGCACATACTGTAAGGGCCAATTTGAACCACTGGCGGCCCAGATTTAGGCCAAATGGACCAAGAATCTCAGTTAGGGAGCTGTTGGGGTCTGATCATCGTGGCCTCCTAGTGTGCTGCTGGAATAGGAAGAAAAGACAGAAAATGAAACATTAAAGTTTGAATGTCTACACGGCACTTATAAGTGAGTGGGTCTTAAAGACTTCCAGCTGCAAAAATAAAATCTAGAGATTGTTCAGCATAAGTGTTCTGAAATCAAACAACGTTTTTCAAAGTCCAATAGTTTTACAGTACATGAATATACAGTGCAAACGCATGATTTGACTGACAGTGGCTTTCCCTTTGCAACTTTTGTTTTGAAAATAATGATGATGATGGTTATTGTTAATGGGTAGATACTTATTTTGGGGTGGGGTATTCATTTGTTTCTTATTGGTTCAATAACTTTTGAGTGAAAAAAAAAAAAAAAAANAAAAAAAAAAAAAAAAACAGGTATCTAAGCCAAAACCTGGCAGTGCCGGCCTCTTGGCACAGCAGAGTGACACAGTCTGTCTTGGCATCCATGAGCTGAAAATGGGCCAAAATTGTCCATTATGTATGCTGAAGTGTCCAGATTTGTATAAGGTTAATGAACTTGAAACAGACTGGAATATGCCACTCATAACTCTTAGCAGTACAACCTGAATATACTTACTGCTCAGTCAAAATGAGCCAATAGTGACTTGGTAAAGGTTTACCACAGTTTTTATAACATCCCGGAAATGCTACAGGACATTAGGAAGTTAAAGGAGGATTCTACCTCATTTTACACATTAAATTCAGCTTACTGGTCTTGGCTGTTCAGCATGTGAAGCCAACTGTATAAAAGTTTTTGTGGCTGAAGAGGGTGTTGTGTAATGTACTGTATTTAAAAAAAAACAAAAACCTCCATGACACCTTTGAGGTCCCTGTGTTTGTGCTAAAGACTAAGGAGGTAATTCATAAAAAAAAAAAAAAAATCACAGTAACCATATATGGTGAAGTTAAATATGTACTGTGATAATTGAAGCTCATTCATAAAGCTTCCCTTGCATTAATTAGTGCACCAGTCTCCCATTACTGGTGAGTTGTTGTAAAAGTCTCAGGTAAGAGTCAGTGAAGATACAGGTGTTAATGAGCTGCCTTATATTTAAGTCATACTTTATGCTGCTTCGCCTGCTATCAAAGCAAAATCGACACGTTAAATCAGCAAATGAAACCTAAATTCTCTGCTTCAGAGCTCCACATTTTAAGAGAGGAGAGACAGAAAGGTGCAACAAAACAAACACTACCTGGAGTCCTGGTGCACAGGGGGTTGGGTGTGGTATGTGTTGCATGTGTGTGTGTGTGTGTGTGTGTGTGTGTGTGTGAGAGAGAGAGAGAGAGAGAGAGAGAGAGAGAGAGAGAGAGATGCAGATGAGGCTTGAGGAAGAGGTGAGGTGCCACTAGATCAAGACAAGACAAGATCTAATCAATATTCGCCATTTAAATAAACTGATTGATCAGCTGAGTGGGCTTATCTATCAAGTGTATTGATCACTAATACATGTGAGGCAAAAGGAGTTTAAAACATCACCCAGATTTCATATCAAAGAAATTTACCGAAACCATCAGACCGAAACAGGTCTTAATGTTTGTGTTATGACTCGCTTGCCTGACACGTAAATAAGGAAATGCTGTAGTATCTCCTCTTTCAAGATAAATGCTAAACGATGCTGGTAACTGGCATTTTATGAATGAAGGAACGCGGCTAAATGATGCTGTTTGCCCTTATCAACATACTAAAACTGACACTGTGCTTTATGATTTACCATCTAAATGTGGAAAATGTGTACCGATCATTAACAGTTTAGTAAAGAGATCCATGCTTCTCCTTCCGTCCACATTTTTTTCCGCACTTGTGGTCATTAGCAACACTACAGAGACCTTCGTGACATCATGGAGGTTATTTGCCCAGACAGCACCTCTTCAATTCCAAAAACCTCTTTATAGTTGTTGTCACACCTGAATAGTGCTCCAAAACCATTAAACTAAGGTGTAAAATCGCTGAAGCCCCTCTTTAAACCAAATTTGCAAAGTAAATCACAGATAAATCAGGTTCTACAAGTAAACATATCAGTAGTTAATCATATTTGTATGCTGCATTGCTGCTGCAAGAAGAATTGATTTAGAAATTCTGCAGTGCTAAAGCGGGATAACTGGGCAGAGTCAGTGGTAACAATGGCAACTACTGCAATGACTTACAACTTGTAGGTGAAAAAATGAGCAAATGAGTGAGAAATTCTTATGCAGAAGGCTTAAACTAGGCAATAATGAGGGCAGCAGGGTAAGATGTGGAGCAAATTGAGCTAAAGTGGGCTATTCTGCACCATTAGTGGGCCAACAACCGTCCTAATAGGTAACTTTTCTCCCGTCTTGTCACACCTGAATGGGAAAGTGAATAATGGGGTCGTTTTACACTTACATTCTGGACTAAGCAGCATTTTTCTAAAGACAAAGGAATAAGACAAAGGCTAGGTTTCCCCTTCTCCTGTTTAGATTCATTCTATGGAAAATGCTCCTGGGAAAACTGGCAGAGCTTTAGTTTTACCTCATTTTTTTTTTCCAACAAAGATGAAGGTTTGAAATTTTTTTTTTTTTTTTTTTTTTTCCCACAGAGACCAAGAGGGTTGTTATTGTTTGCTCAGTTTATCTCTCTCTGTAGTTTTCCCATCATTTCTTCATCACCTCTCATCTTTCCTCATCTTTTACTTCTCTTTGCATCTTTCTTCCCTTCTTACCCTCTTCTCATTACTTACTGCACAAGTGAAATGTGGTCAGTGGCCCAGAAGCCGTTGCTGCTCGGTGACTCCCTCTTCTCCTCCATTTCCTCGTGCCTCCATCCCTCGTTCATGTCTGACCCTGTCTGTTGCAATATTAAACAGAACTAAGCAGGACATGGGCCGTGGCACAGGAGAGAAACTGTCCTGAGACAAACGACCTGCCTACCTGATCGCTTGGGGCTGTGTGTGTGTGTGTGTGTGTGTGTGTGTGCGAAAGAGAGAGAGAGTAAGAGACCTTGTGCAAGTATATTATAGAGAAGTTTGATTATAGTTTGAGTCTGTTGTTTTGAGCAGTAATACATAACTGAAAATGTATGTAAAAATTTGAATTAATGACATTTCTAAAAACTATTTGAGTCAGATGAGATTGAGATTGGAGGTGTGACTTTTCTACTTACTGATACACTTTGATCTTCTAATTTCATGTGAACCATGACCCGATCAAAACAACCTTAGAAAAATGTTTTGACGAAGATTGTCAGTTGTCCAGGCGGTAGATAAGTTGTAGAAAACTCAGTCAGGTCAACTGGATTCAAGTTTTTTATTCTGAAATGTTTCACCATCCATCCAAACGGCTTCGTCAGTCAGAAATGATGTTAAACCTCCAGTAACTACAGTAACTATGGTGTCAAATCACAACTAACCTTCAATTCAAATCAAACAGATATTATTCAGATCCCTTTGAATAATGCGTGATGTGAATTGCATCATCCAAATTTAAAACAGTGAACAAATTTCAAACAGCACATTTTAACTTGTAATTTTCAATCCAGAATCCAGTTGACCTGATTGAGTTTTCTGCAACTAACTTTAGAAGAAGAATTGAGGTGCNCAAAAAAAAGCTCCAAAAGCATCTCTAAAGACTTGGGGGTTTTGTTACTCTTCTCCTAGGAGTGGATATCCTTTAAATTTAACAAGCACATAATGTGCATTTATAAAGGAGATGGAAAACAACCCAAGAGTAACATCAGAAAACCTGCAGAAATATTTAACTCTGCTGTAGTCTCTGTTCACATATAAACTATTTAAAAAAAACAAAACAAAAAAAAAAAAAAANAAAAAAAAAAAAAAAAACTGAAAACAAAACACTGAAAAACTCCACATATTGCTGTGTCTCAAGTCTGCAAAAGCTTAAAAACCTGAAAGTTTCATAAGGCTTCTGGGACAAAGTTCTGACAAAAATTGAACTTTGTGGCAGAAATGCTATATTTGGAACAAAGAGGGCACTGCACATCAAATGCCAAACCTCAAGCATGGTGAGGGAGCATCATCATCATCATCATCATGGTTTGTGGCTGCTTTGCTGCCTCAGGGCCTGGTCGGCTCACGTGTTGAGGGATAAAAGAGCGTCAAGAAATTTTACAGGAGAGTATGAGAGAAGCTGCTGAAAACAAGACAGTGATCGCAGAGCATGTTTGATGAGTAATTAATGCAGGAATCCAAGAAATTTCAGAAAATTCACTAGCCTTTTTTCCCCTGCTGTAGCCACACAAGGCATCACTTTGATTTTTTTAATTTTTTTCATTAATACTGTTATATTTATTATACTATACCTATAGGCTCTTTTTCTTTATTAGTGTCCCTCTGTGCCCTATTAATTTCCTTTGTTCTTAAGTTAGTGTGTGTGTGTGTGTGTGTGTGTGTGGAGGGGGGGGCTTGATGCATTGAGGGGAGTGAGAGAATAACAGAGTGTAAAAGAGAGAGAGGCGGTGAAACAGCAAATGAATGAGTGTGTGCAGGATTACGATATGCATCTGTGTGTGTGTGTGTGTGTATGTGTGCATGCTTTTATACGACCACACGCGCCCGTTCACGTGAGGCATGTAAGACAGCGGGTAAATGTGTATATGATGGTGCGAGAGCNCACACGCGCCCGTTCACGTGAGGCATGTAAGACAGCGGGTAAATGTGTATATGATGGTGCGAGAGCTGAATTATTAATGAAAATGTTTTCTTTCTCTTCTCTGTAGCGTTTTTGCTGCAGTAGTAAATGCGTAAAGGCTGTTCACGTGTGTGTGTGTGTTTCTCTACATGTGTGCATATGTGTTGTGCCAATGCGTATATGTAGATAAATGCACCCACGTGTGTGTTTCCATTTGGAGCTAAATAGATGATGCAGTGGTCGAGTTAAATATAGAACTACATAGAGAGAGAGAGAGACAGAGAGAGAGAGAGAGAGAGAGAGAGAGAGAGAGAGANTCTCTCTCTCTCTCTCTCTCTCTCTCTTTCTCTCCCTCTCCCTCTCCCTCACACCCCTCCTCTATCTGAAATTTCTAGATGGCTTTTCCCAACCATCCAACCAAACGCACATGTTTTAATTATCAAGCACTTAATAAATAATTCCAAAGTCATCGGGGTGTTTCTAAAAATATCCTGACAGCTGAATAATGGATTCCTTTGGCCCTTCTCAGCATTGTCATTCTGCATGTGTGTGTGTGTGTGTGTGTGTGTGTGTGAGAGAGAGAGANAGAGAGAGAGAGAGAGAGAGAGAGAGAGAG
This sequence comes from Lucifuga dentata, assembly GCA_014773175.1. NCBI lineage: Eukaryota > Metazoa > Chordata > Actinopteri > Ophidiiformes > Bythitidae > Lucifuga > Lucifuga dentata. The sequence continues at coordinate 258,543 of VXCM01000298.1, forward strand.
AGAGAGAGAGAGAATCCAGCAGTGAAAAAAGAGAGAAGGCCTGAAGTGAAGACATAACATATACATATAATTAAAAATTGGCAGGAGAGAAAAAAGGGGAAATTCCTTTTTTTTTTTTTTACATCATACTGCACATCAACGCATTATTTTGAAGCCTTTTGCACAAATTTTCCCCAAATTTAAGCACATCTTGAAAATCATGCATGCATTTTTTGTAGCCTCTTAATAAAAGAAACTTTAACTTTGACTATAAATCTCCACATCTTAGCTGCAAACGTTCATGCAGCCAGCAGAATCTTCTTCTGGTTAAATGTGTACCAGTGATCAGGACTTAAAATGAAATCCTGAGATTTAGTAACGTGTATTTTCAGTATCAGTGCTGACTTTTCCCTTAATTATGAACTTGATAGATTGTCTGAGGGGAGCCTCGCTGATCCCTCAGCAAATCACCAAACCGACTCACGAGGTACAATGAAAAATGATGCCTGGACTTGTGCGATGACATATTATGTGGTTATGGGCAAACCTCTGTACGCCGGCCAGTCCTCTTTCCACATACAGGACTCATGCCAGCAACTTCCTCTGCAGCCAAAAACAACAGAGAAATCAGCCAGAAACGGAAAGAGAAGAAGAAAAGGAAATAACAGGCAGAATAAGGCTGGTAAAGGTGACTGAGATAATCCTGGCAGATTTATGATTTAAGTAATCTGGCTTTTGTCCTTTAATTCATTCTGTACGTTTGAATCGTCCATCCAGATCAGCCAAATCCTCCAGTTTTGTTTGCTCGCGTTGTGGTGGAGATCACGACATGATGCTCACGATGACAGTTTAGGGTTTTTGGTTTTTTGTTTTGTTTTGTTTTGTTTTTGTTTGTTTTTGCCCATTTCCAACAAAGTTTTATTCCAATGTTCCAACATGCTTTTTTCCAGCATGGCCAGACAAAGGTAGCATTACTTTGACACGTATAAACCTGCAGATTGTTGAGAATATGCACGTCTGTTTATTTTGCAGTAAGAGTCACTGAAGAATCAACAACCAGTAATCAATAATAATCAAAACCACTGATCAGAATCAGAATCAGATTTATTGCTGTGTAGGTTTTCACATACGAGGAATTTGCTCTGGTGCTTGGTGCTCAGGAAGGAAAAGAAAAAACATACAAGATAAATACAAATATACGATCAAAAAATGTGCAATGTACAAACGATGTACAATATACAAAGAATGTATAAAATGATAATAGGATAATAGGATGTACAATATACAAAGGATGTATAAAATATATACTATACAAAGGATGTACAATATACACACATGTAACACATAACTCTAAGTAGCACAGAGTCCAGTGATTGTAGAACTTACATTGTAAGTGAATGAATGTAATGCAACGCGTAGTGACTGAGGGTGTGTGTGTGTGTGGGAGGGGTGGGGGTGTGTTGGTCAGGGGCAGGTAGTCAGAGGCTGATATATATATATATGAATATGATTGAATCAGTCATTTTGACATGCTTAATTGGGGAAATAGCCCATGATTTCTCTCTCTCTCTCTCTCTCTCTCTCTCTCTCTCTCTCTCTCTCTCTCTCTCATTTTCAGTCACGCACACACACTCAAGTAATCTGATCGTGACTTCTCAAACTTCAAGAGAGCTGCACCAAAATTTCTGACATGTCAGGAATCTGTGAGTGAATAATCGAGTGTAACTGTGCAGCAAGCGACAGCTGATGGGCTGAAATTTGGCCACGACTCCTGATTTAGTGTCCGACTGCCAAATCTGATTTGAAGCCAAGGCAAAAATCGTCATGTCTGACTGCCAGGCTTAACGTCTGTCTTACCGTTTAAAGGAAGACCACCATGATTATCTGCAGTTCTACCAAAAAACCTCAACAAAAGAATGAAGCACAAAGATTAAAAGAATGTAAAACGCTGTATAAGGGCGAAAGAAAGAGGATGCCAAGTGAACCCTGGTGGCAGCAACATCCTGCAAAGTGCCCTCTCAGCAATACTTACACACACACACACACACACACACAGGATCCAGTCAAGGTTCTGTCTATCAGCCACGAGGTCNTTACACACACACACACACACACACACAGGATCCAGTCAAGGTTCTGTCTATCAGCCACGAGGTCGTCCATTAGATAGATGGAGGGTGTAAGGAAGAGGTCTGGACACGGCAACAGAGGGAAGGGCGGCACTCAGACAGCTTTATGACATTACACAGTGGACACGGCGATCTCTTAAGCCACTCATGTTCACACCTTTCCACTCTGTTGCGTTGCATGGACTTCAAGCTGCAGCCCTTCTGGAGGAGTTGTGCGGGCGGCCAGGAGGGGGCGATGGCGTGTTTATAAATGTTCAAAGCTTTGTGTTTATACAGAAAGGTTTTAAGCCTGTAGAGCACAAAGTCTATTTTTTTTTTATTTTTTTTTTACAATTTTATTTTTCATGGAATTTATTCTGTATTTTCCACCTAAATAGCTATAGTGTAAAAAAAAAAAAATGCTTTACAACACACTAAGCCAAATTTTGGCTTGTGAAAATCCAAACATTTTTGTTCATTTTCTACTTATTTCCAGAAAAATCTTGACTCTATTTTTTTTAATCTCTAAAATCCTCAAAATCCTTACTCTAAAATCCTTAAAACTTTCTACAAAACAGGAAATCATGTAAAATAAATCACTGGCTGTTGAAGTTTTGAGTTTTTAGAAAAAATCTTGATTCTAATGTTTTTTTTTTTTATCTTCAAAATTTTCACACTTTTTTTTCAAACTTTCCACTCTGCTACACTCCTGGAGGAGTTGTGTGGGCCTAGAACAATAGGTTGAAATTGCTACAATAAATTATTGATAAGTTTTATATAAAAAAAAAATAGGGTAAAATGTGTAAAATAATTTATTGATTGTTAAAATTTTGAGTAATCCTGCTAACAAACTAAATGATGCATTGCGTCTTTGGTAAAACATTTTGAACAAAAAAATAAAGATACAAGATTTTCACCTACACAGAGAAACTAAACTTGGGACACAACTTGAATACAATGACAGCACCACAAACTAAAGACACAGACTAAAATTAAATTTTTAAGACGTGTGAATTTAAATGAAATTTCTTCTTTTTTTTTGTTTTTCAAACACATTTTGCTGCAGTAATACAGGCACAATAACATGGACGCTGATTCAAAGTTATTCAGATCTGCGTGTGGATGCATCATTACGCAGTATGTGCACATCTGTAGGTGTGTGTGAATTGAAGCGTATATGATTGGTGGAGTTCACGGTGTGAAACGAGTGTGTGATGGAGTCAGTTTAACTACACGTGGGTGCTGGAGCTCCATCAAATTACTTCACACATATACAGTATATATATAATATACATGGCATGATGATGGTATTTTTAGAACCCTTATATAATCTTTTTTGTTTTGGCTTTGTCTCTCCAGAATGAAAGAAAAAGAAAAGTGTGGATATGAGAGTCTGACAAAATTGTTACATAATAAGTCTAAAAATATCATTAGTGTGCTATAAATAAGCCTTTAAGTCGTTGGATCACATCTCAAAATGTTTTGATTTGCTGCCGCTTGACGTGCTGTGAAAAGAAACAAAGCGATAAAGGTGTGAGATGAGTAAAAGTGCTCCCCTTTCTACGTCTCCATATGATTCCTTTTATCCTCCTCAGCTCTCTGTCTTTCTCCTCCCTCCCATCCTCCCTCTGTGTTCCATCCCTCTGCCTGCTGCCTTTGAAGTTTCTCTCTACAACTTCAGAATACAGTATCTGGAGAGGAGGCTGAGGGAGCAAAGGGAGGGAGGAAGGAAGAAGAAAAACCCCAACAACTTCAAAGAGCTTGTGGGAAGGTGGGGGGTTATTTTTAGCCCACCGGTGGCCACTTAAAGGCTCAGGATGAAAACGGAGCAAAGAGAGCACAGTGACACCATGTGCTGCCATCGTTATGGCCTTTGAACGTAAAACCACAATCACACAATATCTAGGTGTTGAACAAAATCAGCAACTAAGAAATTATTTCACCAAAATCCTCAAAGTAAAATTAAAGGACAATACCATCCATTTTGTTGACAATCGTTTTCCAAAGCATACTACTGGAACCATGAGTTAAAAAAATGTTTCCTACCTTCCAGGCCGCCATTGGTTTCAGTTCATTCTGGTACATTATTAAAATCTACTTAGTGATACTTGAAATGTTCTTGGGATAGGTAATCCATCATCATGAACAAGATGTATATTCAGGCTTTTTGTCAAAGTTTCATAATTTTAGCGTTTAAGCTCATTAAAAAGCACGGAGTGACTGTATGCCTCCACCGGGGAATATAGTCCCAAATGAAGACCTGTGTTTATCAAAAAATTTAAAGGACCATGACTTCATAAGGCTGTGTAACTATTAGCAGGNAAGACCTGTGTTTATCAAAAAATTTAAAGGACCATGACTTCATAAGGCTGTGTAACTATTAGCAGGCAAAACTTCGATTTGTAAGGTGGGTGTATCACTTGGATATTTGATTTTGAAAGATTAAGAGATTTTGCCAAATATCAGGAAAGCCAGTAACCTTAAGTGTAAGAAAATTGAACATATATTTATATTATATATAAAAACAACAAAAAAAAAAAAAGAAAGAAAATTGAATATATTAGGCTCAGACATGCAAAATGGGTGGTATGGTCCTTTAATGTTACCACAAAGCAACAATGATCCATTACAGTTAAACAGCCTGCTTCAGTAAAAAATAAAATCCGCTAGCCAAAGTGGCGTACTCATTGTGAAGAATACAATTTATTTTTTATTATAGGGTGAAACGAAAGATTCTCTTCAAAACTGCAGAAAAAAACTTATGCGTTAGTAAATTTTGTTACTTTCAAGGTATTTTCACCAGTTGAAACTGACTTCAGTCCATTTTTACCCTCGGTACAATCCTTAGTCGTACCCAGGTGCCGACTAAAACAAGCACACCTTTGAGCAAATCTGGAGCAGTTTATTTGGCATGAACATGATCTGAACCAAATCTAAGCTGATGTGTGATTTACTGATTGATCTAGAGCCAGAAAAGGCTGGATGTGAGGGTTAAAAACGCAGACTCTGCAAAAACGAATGACCATGAATTACTATTACATTTGAATTACCATGTTATTGCATGTGTCCAATATGAGCTCCATTCTCCTGTTTTTGGCCATCTGAAGGCAGAATGTGAAGCAACATGTGGTTCTCCAGACATTTTATGACCCGAATAATGACTTTGCATGTTCAGTCGTTGTTCTGTTATTCAGCTGTCGTAACATAGGAAACTTCTTCCTGTCTTGATTTTCTCACTCCTGCTAACAATCATTTCTGACCAATGAGCAGAGCAAGTGTTCTCACGTGACTTTTTCTGACATTATTTTGGTTCTCTTGAAATTTCTTCTCTATGAAATCTAAGTGAACCGAGGGTAAAAGCAACAAAAAGCACACAGCAACAAAATCCACAACTCATCTGCTGATGCAGGCCAGAGCAAACAGATTATGGGTTTGAAAATGACCCTCATCTCTGGATTCCTAGTTAACAAATGTAAAGACACAGGATAATTCCTGGTAAGCGGTTCTCCTTGAACCTGACATATTTTGTTCCTCAGGATTCTTCAGGTGTACCCACATTTTAGAAAAGCCCACATTCAATTACTTGTGAAGAGTCTCTCAGCAGAAGGGGATTCATTTATCAAAAACCCATAAAACACGATACCTGATTCTCATTACTCAGTTAATGATTTTATCATCTTTCATCTATGTTAATATCACACATGCAAAGGTCATAAAAAGAGTTAATAACATGATGATTTCCCACGATAACTGCTTCCATTGCTCTTCCATTTTTTCATTACTTACTGTATTATAGTCATATTCTTTCTCATTATATTCTCTCATTATGTCTGCAATCATTGTGTCAGAGGAGCGGTCACAAATTTCAAACGGAGTGCGTCTCAGCTTGAAATAAGACTCTTCATATTTGCGTGGCGTTCTGCTTCACACAGAGGTGGTGACTCATCTCATCTCCTCGCTCATCTATCGCCACTCTGAGTTCACCACCCACCATTTTCTTGTGATGGATGGTTAATAGGTTAAACAGAGGGTCTTCAGAGGGAGGCGCTAATGTGACAGAGTTCAACCGCATGACTAATGGACTTCACTTTAATTCACGAATTCACGCCCATCAACTTCAGATGCCACAAACAAAATTTCTTAGAATGGTTTAGAATTTTTCTACTGCAGCGATTTGAAAAGTGATGCATGCTTAGCGGCTCCAAAACAGAGCATTCACATGCCATGGCATTCACGTTTCTCATGCTATCATGATGAATGCGCGTGACAGACATACACTGTGACTGAGGAAGTTTTGTCACTGTTTCTCTCTGCTTCATGAATTGTGAGAGTCGGGCACTCTAAGAGGCTCTTTAGCGTCGCCATGATCCCCACTTCTTGGTTTGGTCTTCTTCCCTGTAGCCCCCTTGTGACAATAGTAGCCTAAAACTTAAAATATTTCCTTCTAAAAGCACCAAGTCTTAAGTAAAATGCCAGAAAGCTGCTGCAGTACTAGAGTAAATGTACTACATTCAGCAGCAGATGAGCAGCATGTACAGCAAATGAAATGGGGCAATATTATTATTTCTTTCATTTTTATGGTGCAATATAACTTGAACTTAAAGGACCATACCACCCATTTTGTGTGTTTGAGCCTAATATATTTAATTTTCATACATATTATGTTACTGACAATCATTTCCCAAAGAATAAAACCATATTTCAGCTTTCCTGATATTTTGCAAACNTTATGTTACTGACAATCATTTCCCAAAGAATAAAACCATATTTCAGCTTTCCTGATATTTTGCAAACTCTCTTAATCTTTCAAAATCAATTATTCAGGCGATACACCCCCTTAAAAATCGGTGTTTTGCCTGCTAATACTTAAGCAAAATTATGAAGTCATGGTTGTTAAAATTTATCAATAAATGCAGGTCTTCTTTTGGGACTGTGTTCTCTGGTGGAGACATACATTCACTCTGCGCTTTTTATTGTGCTTAAACGTTAAAATGACAAAACTTAGGGAAAAAAACCTATACAGTACGTTGCTCATGATAATGGATTACCTATCCCAAGAATGTTTCAAGTATCAACAATATTATTATTAATATTATCAATAATATTATAATAATATTGATTTTAATAGTGTACCAGAATGAACTGAAACCAATGGTGGTTTGGAAGCAAAGAAAAAAAAAAATTAACTCACCGTTCCGGTATGCTTTGGGAAATGATTGTAACATTAAGTGTATGCACATTGAATATATTAGGCTCAAACATGCAAAATGGATGGTATGGTCCTTTAACTAAAAAACCTGGACTACCCTGAAAGCTTTATATTTGGTTAGTCCTTTAATTTCTTAAAATGTTGACATTAAGGAATTAAATGAAAATAAGCACATGGAAATCTGTCCCTTTTAAAGCCAAATCCTGTTGTCCTGTTGTGACTTTGTTGCTCCCCACAGCAGCGATGTTTAAATGCTGCCCAACATCCACACACACACACACACACACACACACACACACACACACACACACACACACACACACACACACACACACACACACACNNNCACACACACACACACACACACACACACACACACACACACACACAACCCTTTAAACTTTCACAAATACACAGCAATTGTTCCAGACGGTAAATCTTTTGAACATATATTGGACTGAAGCGTAATAATCACAGACTCAGCCTAATCTGTTTGACTTTTTTATGTGTATCACAAGTGCTGTTACTCGTGGAAAAGAGATGTCTGGTCTGGAATGAAGATTCAGTGTGACGTGTGTCATGTATGTTCGTCGTCCCCCAGCGGAGCCCACGTCTTTACTTACAGCCTCTTAGGCGCAGACTGAATGCTATTTAAGCAGAGCTGGTGAATGAGGGAAATGACACCATCAGCTCCCCAGCGATGCTCGCTTTGATGAACGAGCAGAGGTGCGAGGTATAGATTACCGTTTTTGTTGCAACATCAAAATTGCATGTATGCATCTCCTTAGACAGCTTCGTGCATATGCATCTGATCCTTCGTGTGGAACGTGTTAAACAGGCTGCGTTATCTCCGGTGTCATCGCGCAGGAATTGTTGATACTAAAGTTCAGATTCTTATGATTTTCCTTTTGTTGCCATGTTGAGGCCAGAAAATGGTGGATCATCTCCACCAGGTAGGGAGGGAGTTGCTGTCCAAAGTGAAGAAGTTGAAGAATGTCAGGTCTTGAGGGCAGAGCTTGAGATTGATAGATGGACTGTTGTGGAGCATTGAGTTTGAAGTCAAAGCTGTCAATTTACCAATCAATCATGTTCCATCCTTCACTTAAATTATCATTAGCTCTGGCCAAAAGAATGACGTTGCAGATTGTGACCTAAATGAGTTTCCATCTCACAATTAGTCTTAAGTTATGTTTACTTTATGTCTACTTGAACTTAAGACTATACAGTTATATTTACTTACCCTTTTCAAGGCAGTTTCCTAGATTTTTTTTAAGTAAGATCAACTTATCACATTTTACAGCGTACCTGCCATCTTTCTTCTCGTCCTCATTTCTATACTCTTTTCTTTTCTTCACCCTCACATCATCCATCCTTTCTTTTGCACTCCCTCCTTTTCTTCTTCTTTCTTCTCTAATCTCTGTCTAAATCACATGCATATCTCTCTCACCAATCCCAAACTTCACTTTCTTTAATCTCATTTCTTTCCTCCTCCTCTGTGTTCTCATGCAGGAGTGTGCCTGGTGCTGGGTTGCATGATCTTCCCTGATGGATGGGATGCCGAGGTGATCCGGGACATGTGTGGGGAGCAGACAGGGAAGTACTCCCTGGGGGACTGCTCCGTGCGCTGGGCCTATATGCTGGCCATCATGGGCATCCTGGACGCCCTCATCCTCTCCTTCCTGGCCTTCGTCCTGGGCAACCGACAGACGGACTTCTATCTGGATGACCTGCAGACAGATAACAAAGGTAATGAAGGACTAAATGGAACAGGCATGTATTAAAAAGGAGTAGCAGCCTAAATATTACAGTTTGAAGGATATGATCAATATATTGGTCTTATAATGAACTTGTGCAGTCAGCTCAAAATGACTTTTCCTTTTTGCTTGTTTTTTGGGTAAAAGGCATAGTTTAATGAATATTTGAACTAATAATAATAATAATAGTGATAATTATTTTATATATAGACTGCTTTTCTGGACACTCAAAAATGCTTTACAGAGAAATAAGACATTAAGTAATAATAACAATGGTTACAAGAAGTCATCATGCCCCAAAAAAATAAAAAGGGGGGAAAGATGGAGACTGAGGACTTGGGGNTATAGGACTGGCTTTTGGTGGCTTCTTACTGCTTTTAGTTTTAGTTTTCTGCACCAACAGGAAGTAACTCTTGTGGTAATTTTCCCTGACTTTCCACAGAGCCCTCTACAGTTTATAAAATACATGTTCACATGTTGAATAATCCTCTCCATAAGCAATGAACGGAATCTGATGTTTGAAATCGGAGTAAATAAACAAATATTTATTTAATTATTTTATAAATATGATATTAATAACGTACCAGAATGAACTAAAATCAATGGCGGTCTGGAAGGTAGGAAAAACATTTTAATTCACCGTTCCAGTAATATGCTTTGGGAAATGACTGTCAGTAACATTACGTGTATGAAAATTTAATATATTAGGCTCAAACATGCAAAATGGATGGATGGTCCTTTAAAAAAAGGTACTTGCAAAAACAAGAGAATAATGCAATATGAGTGGATTAGTCCATCAGTCTTGATGAGGAGGCGGAACAGGATCAATATTTGCTGGGTTCAGGAGCGACTGCACTCTAACCTGACCTGAGCAACTCCAGCCAAACCGCTCTGAGTGCTGCATCAGAGAAGAGGAGAGAATCCTCCAGAGCCTTTCACACACTTTGCACTGTGTTGCATCAGAACCGTTGAGTTGCATCGTTTTAGCTGTGTGGAAAAAGAAAGGGAGAAGAGAGGGATGACAGAGAGGGAGGAAGGTGATAAAGGGATAGAGGGATAAGGGTAAAAGATATAGCATCAAACAATAATTATAATAAAAAAAAAATGGGGATTTTACAGTTGGTTTGACTCTATAAAGCCAAAGTACAACAGCAAAAAAACTGGGAAAGAGACAGAAAAAGAAAGATTTATGACGTGACAGAGTGAGGAAGGATAGATGCAAACTAGGAGAGGAAGCGAGTGAGGGTGTGAGATATATAAATAAAGTAAGATATAAAGGAGTGAGAGAAAGGGAGGGAGAGATAAAAAATAAAAGAGTCAGAGAGAACGGCTAGTGACATAAGATGTCTCAGTGCCTCTGACAGTTTATCTCTATGATGGTTTCCATGGTAACTGGAGATATTCCAGAGCGTGGGTGTGTTTTTCCATTCTTATCTGATTAACCTCACTGGTAGTCTCAGAGGTTTTACACATTTAACACGTCTAAGGCAGCATCATTTGTGTGTCAAGTTTCAAGTTATCGTGTTAGATTTTTATTAATGTGCTTTTGCCTTCTTTAGATCTTCCACAAAAACATCTATGTCCAGTCCACAAAAACATCTACTCCTCGAAACACCAAGAAACAAAAAAGATGAAAAACAAGATTCTCAGTTATTACAAAATACAAAACCCTTGTCGATAGATCAACTTAAATCCAATATATCACAATGTATCTTTTATGTTCCTATTCCCCAGATTTCCTGCTTGCAACTTTTATTAACATTTATTAACATTAAAAAAAAAAAAAAAAAAANAAAAAAAAAAAAAAAAAAAGTGCTGTAAAAAAACAACATTGCGTGCTTTTCCTTTTTAAATGTGAAAAGATAACATAATCAACCTGAGTATTAAGGCAGGGAGACAGGGTATGACTTCGGCCCGGTTTGTCACAACATCTTAAAAGCTACTTCATCATTCCTAAACGTTTGAGACTGAATTTTCTTAAAAGTTCTAGAATTGGCTTTGGTGGCTTTTTATTGTGCTTTAGTTTTGTAGGGTTTTTTTTTTTTTTTTTTTTTTTTTTTTTGCACAAATAAGAAATAAACCTCGTGATGTAACAAGGGTCATTTTTCTTGACTTTGCACAGCATCTTCTTATTTTCATTATTAAGCCATGACATAAATGCTAAGCTGATACCTACAAAAGGATATTTATGTTTTTCCAAAATATGCATCTTTTCTGATGTTGCTTTACGATGCATATGCTAACGCTTGTGTTCCATTTTGTCTTCGCAGATTTCGCTGTGTCAAGGGTAAGCTGATGTTGACTTTATACATTTCAAATGCTTTTTTTTCTAATTTGAGGAATAATTTGTGTATATCTGTGCATCTACTGTTAACTTGTAGATTTGATGGTAATTCATTGCCAATAATGCTTTANTGTGTATATCTGTGCATCTACTGTTAACTTGTAGATTTGATGGTAATTCATTGCCAATAATGCTTTAAAAAAACATTTTTTTCTGCAGATTGAAGTCCGGGACAGAAGAGAGCCAAGGTATGGAGTGCAGCGTCTTCACTGAGGGCAACAACGGCTCTTTTCTTCTCTTCTTTTCATTTCTCTTCTCTACACTTATCCAACCCTCTCTCCCTTTCCCTCTTCTCCTCTACTCTCCAATGATCAGGATATCACCCCAATCTCAATGCAGACACCAAGTGTACAGCATTCTGTAAGATAAAAAACAAAACAAACAACAACAACAACAAAAAAAAAAGAAACACGCTGGGATAAACTATATTTTGAAAAAAAAATTATACAAGGTTGTACAGCGCATTTAACACTAGACTTTCTCAACAAATACCTTTATTTAAAAAAAATATTGTATTTAAAGTCTTGATTTGTGTGGCAAATTCAATCCTTGAGATGAAGAACCATATGCCTACTATGATGTTTTGTTTTGTTTTTTCAAAAGACCATTTCTTTAAAACATTGTTATTTGAAGACTTTTGAGTTTGCGTGTTGTGTGCTTTCATAGCTTCAGAAAGCAGAGGTTGTGTACTTCAAGAACATTGAGACTCCTGGTACAGTAACAGAGTCAAGACTCAATTCTGTGGCACGTACATTAAACTTTCAAACCTATTCAACAGGGACTTGTATGGCTCTTCATCTAAGGACTCCAAATGTGAGGAATTTAAAGGAGTACCCCCATTGCAGCTTTACAGAACCTAACATCTCTGGGAGTTTCTCTAACTGTACATACTGAACAATGTAAATAGCATTACTGCTGACAAACAGCTGACAACAAAACCTCATCTGACTCTAATGCATTCGAATATTCTATTTCTACCCTTTGGTTTCAGTGTTCCTTGTACAAGAAGAGCATCAGATTATGTGCAAATTCATTGTGTTGATATACAACTCCTCACTGAAACGTGCTCATTCGACTGAAATGAGGGAATCTCGTTTGATATTCTAGAACAGCAGAGCACCGTGAATCAAAGCAATCACGTGCCATCACAATATTTTTTGAACAATGTTGATAGGCAAATATTCTGAGTTTAGACAATGGGGGTGACTCATAAAAACGCATGCTAACTAGACAGCACTGCGCTAAGGCACCGCAATTTCATTCGTAAAGCTCCATGTGTTAATTAGTGCACATTGCTGTAGATGTCCCAGGTAAAAGCCAATAAAAATCACCATATTGTTGAGCTGCAACATACTTAAGCTACTACTTCCTCTGGTGTCAAAGCAAACTAGACATGTCAAAACAGCAAAGGAAGCCTAAATTCTCTGATTTAGAGCTTCACATTTTAAGAGAGGAGGTACAGATGAATAATTCTGAACTGTTTGGCAGCAAAACAAACACAAAAAATCTGGGAAAATATAGCAGGAGCTATCAGTGTGGTTTAACAAGTTACGAGAATGTCAATAAAAACAGCAGAATCATAAAAGAAGGAGGAATTGTCACTACCGGAAGTCTCAACACATCACACCCAGATTTCATTCCAGTGAAATGTGTTAGTTTTTGCAGGATATTTTGCTTTCTGAATTGCTGATCCTGCATGTAAATGAGGAAATCCCATGGTAACGCCTCTGTCAACCTACATAAAAGAGGCCGGTACAGACACTCATGCATGAGGGAACATGGTTGCGTGATCTGCCCTTACTGGCACGTTAAATCTGGCACTGTGTTTTATGAATTCCCCCCCATTGCTACTTGCTATTTCCATCCGTGTCAGAACGAAACCCTTCTGGTAATATTCTACCACCCTGTGGTATATTCTGACAACTCACGTTATTAAACTGAGTAGCAGCTTTCTAATTCAGAATTAGAAATTAAAAATCACGGTTTGCGTCAGAGATTAATTGCTTGAAATAACTCACAAACTGGCTGGCTCGCAAACCTTCTCGAGTGTGCAGTTTACTCCAGTTTATTGATCGGTGATCAGTTTACTGAACAGATGTCTTATGACTGTGTGAATATGGCTGTATGTGTTGGCCTTCTCTCAGAGGGAAGCCCCAAGTGCTGCATTGTCATAAGGTGATGTCACTTCCTGTATTATTTTTCTAGGTGATGGGAAGAAGCGCTGTCATATGCAGTAGTTGTAGGAACTTTAAAGCGGCAAAATCTTGAGCAAAAACAAAGAAGAAGTCAATGAAGAATATTATATTGCTTCAAAGTTATGCCTCTAAAACATGGCTATTAGGCCCTGTTTACGTTAAATTAAGACGTGATTTCTGTATCCGGAAATCAGGATAATGACATCAGATGACTGGACTTGTATTTACATCTTGCATTAAAAGTCATTATCTGGATTCTTCCTGCATTGTGATTGGATCTCAGTCGTGTTTAGGAGGCTATTAAAGCCTAAAGTGTTTCCATTTTGCTGTGTGGATGAGCTTCCTGTCTCGCTGTTCTCGTTCCAGGTACAGAAACCCAAAATAACTTTATTCAGGAACAAGCATTTTTTCTCATCTGGCTAACACATCTGACTTTAGATCACATTTTAATGCAAGGTGTAAATGGGACCAGAATACTTTGACTTGGTGTGATACAAAGAAACCCCTGCGGCCATGTTAGATATCAGTTCTATGCCATTCGGGGCTCAAAAGTTGAAAAAAATTATTAGAAATGTAGCATCGTTAATAACCATTTGTTACTGTCACATGGCCAGAGACACGATTGTTTCTTATAGCACCGCTGACACTGATTATTGTTGCTCTGACAACCTTGATGTAGCACCTGAAACAATGACAAGTGTCAATGGTTGTAATCATAACACCCGTGAGATTAATTGTTGGCGATACATTGGTGATAGTGATCATGACATAAATGTTCTTGTAGTTTCTACAGGAATGATCAACCAAAACAGCCATGATTGGGTTAGTGGGTTACTGTGGTTGCTGGTTTGAAATCTCTCCTGCTTTTCTTGTTTTAATTCATGCTGGTGTGTACTACAGTGATGATTTTTCAGTACTGGCTCTATAAAAGGGCATTCTTTACTCTGATGGTCGGGGGCAGTTTAAGATTACTGCCTCACTTTTATATCCATTAGCACAGTAAGGAATGTCCTCTGATATTGGTATTGATATGTTGGCATGACGTGTCAGTTGTTACGTTTACAGGCATGATAAAACTTTGATTCTACTCTGATTAAGGCAATAAGTCAATTTCTTTTTTTTTGTAACAGTATAAATCGACATTTCTCAAGCATGTAAACACTCCAGCATTTCGTGCACACCTGGTGCACTCCCTCTCGGATGATGGTCAAGCGACAAGTCATATATCGTATATACTGGACTATAAGCCGACCCCCTGATTTTGACCTGCAAATTTAGATTTTTAAAGAAACCCACATATAAGCCNACTATAAGCCGACCCCCTGATTTTGACCTGCAAATTTAGATTTTTAAAGAAACCCACATATAAGCCGACTCCCTAATGTTGTTCCGTCAATTTATTTGTTTAGCAAATTACCTGTTTATCTGGGTATTCTGATTTTCTTAAAATACTTCACATACAGTACAGTAAACATATTTATTTCAGCAGCTGATTACCATAACTGATGGATCACAGCTTACTGGCCACTGTAAAATATGCTGGATAAGACGTTTAGTCAGGAAATACATCATTCTAAGGTATGATTTTACCTATTTTACATGGGTAGTGTAATGGGTAGTATTTCCACCCCTGGAAATTTCGTTCTCTGGGATCCAATTTGAATTACTCGCATATNAATGGGTAGTATTTCCACCCCTGGAAATTTCGTTCTCTGGGATCCAATTTGAATTACTCGCATATACACACACACACACACAAAAAAAACTCGGCTTATACACGAATATATACGGTATGTTCAGCAAAAGACAGAAGATGGTCAAGTCATATACGTTCAGCAAAAGACAGAATTTTATTATTTCTATCAATGTATACAACTTACACTTTTTGCCTTAATCGCAGTAAGACAAATATCAGAGTACAGCGTGCACGTAAGTGGAGCGACTGAGTTTAGCAGGAAGCTGTACTCCAGAGAAGCATGGGGCCGTCTCCCTCTCAGAGCAGTACTTACTTAAAATGGAACGCACTAAGCCACAGTCGAGTAATAAAGAGAATGAAATTTGTTGTGTAATAAAAGCACAACATAATTTGGGGAAAGTCACGGCCATTCATATCCTGAATAAAAGCAAGTCAATTTCATTTCACCGAGCACTGTAACCACACAAGGTAATTTGGCGTTGTGCGAGAGCTGTGAGCCTCCAACATCTGTAGACAGAAAACCAAAAACATCACAAAATAAGGTCTCACTAATTATGTCACGAGAGGGAGTGGTTACAGTGTGTTATATTAAATGCATTTTGCGCTGTATTAGGGATGTTCTTGTGACATTTTCCATGATGACAAAATATTAAGTTAGACTCCAAATGAAAATATGATTGAAATAAAATCAAACTTTCCAATGTGTCACAATGATAAAACATCAAGAAATACACTTTGTGTGTTACACATGGGTCTTCTTAGTGATGGATTATGAAAAATCCTCTGTCATAATATTTCAGGCTAGTATTGGTATCTTATAGAAGAATGCATGATTGGTGCATCCCTACATGATACATATATAAACAGAGCAGATAGCTAGATGTGCAGTGTGTTTTATAGAATGGTAGCTAGCTAACTCTCAGGAAGCTGTACATACAGTAATGTATTAAAGGCTCATTACGGAAATGACCGAACAAATCTGGTAGGAGATCAAAGGATGTATCAACTATTGCAGGACTATTAGTTTATGCTTTTGTGATGTGGTCATAACCCTCTGAAGTCACAGCAAATCAAGAGAATGGCACTTTTCTTCACACATCATTCTAGTTTTTTTTATTTTATTTTATTTTTTTTTAAACGGGGTTTGAAAACATTCTTAAATCTCAAAAAGAGATGGAGAAAATCTAGAAAAGTCTGCCAAAGTGAATTTTCAAATACCCATATTCATATGAAAAGAAATGATGTAACAGTTAACTTGGGAAATTCGTCAGTTCTACTAAATTTTGTAACAATCCTAAAAATCAGGTGAAAGAAAGAAAGTCTAAACAATTATTCCACTCCCTTCTACAACATTTGATTCTCCTGTCGATTTTAAACATTCTTAAATCTAGAAAAAATATCTGATGGAAAAAATTCTAGAAAAAAAATCTGTTATTGTATTTTAAAAATACATATTTATATAGAAAGAAATTCTAGAAAATTCCAAGAAATTCACAATTCTGTATTTTTTCCCTCAAAAAAATCCATAATAATCAACAAACGAGGCATTGAAAACGATGTTTCTGCCATTTTCGAGGCCTTGTTTGTTGTTTCCAGGCTTTAGACTCCAGAGGGTTAAACAACTCATTACTCTACAGCTTCTCTGGTTAATCAAGTTTGAGTTGAGACAGATGGATAAAGAATAAAACTGTTCTTAGTTTCCAGTTTGGGCCTTTAAGACAATATGAAAACATCCCTTATGCTGAATCTAATGATGCTGTCCATGCAGGCTCTGAACAGACCTGGTTTAAAAATGTGCCCTTGGCCTCCATCGATCAGTTATATTAGGGTAGGAGAGCTCGGCCCTCATTTGAGAAAAGTTTCTTTGACTTTTATCCTTGAATTAAGTGCACACATGTTTAAAATAATAGGTGAAACCACTGAAAAGGCATCTACAAACCTGACACTATGTTTTTGCTTTTGATACATACGTTGGAATTTGAGGACATCACTTTGCTGAGACGTCGGCATGGAAACTTTATATCTAAAGTTTGCATTAAGTATAGAGTAATGTCTTGCATACATATTGTGACTTAGATATCTACAGTGATCCTATAGTGTGTATCTGTCATTTGGGAATTCTATCATGGGCCCAGGACATATTTTACAACAAATAAAGAAAATCCCTGAGGACAGATTGGTCACATCAGGCTTCCAAGCATCACGACCTGTGTGATCACGCTCTGGTCTCCTTTCTGGGTTCTCTGTTCCTGAGGACTTGATGATGAACTGAGTAATACCTTAACAATGAACTGACAATACCTTAACCCTGATGAGCACATATTTGTACCACTCCAGGTGCCTCTAAGAACTCTTGATTTAATTCAGACGTGGTGCAGAACCAGCAAAACAAATAGTGACGCCGTAGTTTTTTTCTACTAAAGACTACATCCTCTGACTGAGCTCCACAGCAAGATGGATGTTACTGCAGAGTTGAGGTCAATTCAGTTTCAAGCTGATAGCCAAGAATAGCATTTCTCCCAACTTATTTTCACTTGATTTGTGGCAGAGGTTGATATTTGAAAGAAAAAGCATCCCTTATGTTTCTATTAGTTTGCAATTGGACTGCATTTAAAAAACAGTGAACCTGAATTCACCTCAATCTTTAATTACTGAATCATATAAAGAGATGAAGATGAATGAAAAGATAATAAATGTATACAGAGTCATTGAGAAGTTATTTCCAATCTCTAGCGGCAAACAAGTGTTTGTTGACTATGTAAATGTCATTTAATTGTCAATGATTTAATCATAGTTTTTATCATGCAATATCATGTATGAAGATATAATGTTGGGGGAGGGGCGGGATGGGGTTAAGATGAATAATGTCCAGTGACTTATGTTATAATAATAGTTGAATTTCTGTTACACCTAAAAATCAGATGTTGCCAAAATACCATTAACTATCATGTGTTAACATGAAAAAAACCAAACCTTTTTTGTTTTGTATAACAAAAGAATGATATACTGATATTTGTCAAGTATTTCTGATGAGATCTTCGTTTTATGTGTTATTACAGAATCTTTCCTTTCTGTTATAGTTTCCTTTCAATGTATTTGGTATGATGATTGTTGTTCTGTCACATCAGACTTAACATCTCAAATTCAATTCTGGCTCACTAATGGATGACTGCTCGTTGAAATCTCAACATCCAAAAATGTATAAAGCCTATTTCTAAAGTCACTTAACAGTGGACAGAGACTGAAAGAGGCTGTCGCTTTTCATGGATTCTGATGACATGCTGATTTTGATTTGAAAATTATAATGTCTGATTAATTCCTATTTGTGAATAGTAACTCACCATGATGACAATTTCTGTTACTGAAACACATTTTGAGAAGGTCAAATAAAAATATTTTACATTCAAAAATATTCTGATGAATCAATTTGTGAATCAGTCACAAGGATGATCCAAAGCAATCGGCATGATTATATATACACCTGTGTCTACCGCATACACAGGAGATTATTTATGCCATTATGCATCACTGAGGGAATAAGTTATAATTGAAACCAGAATATTTATGCAATTAGCAGCAAAGCCAAGTCTGTTTTACCATTAAAAGTAAAACCAAAAATATCACATCAGGACCAGGATGCTAGAGGGTGGCATCGCCTGAGACCATGACCACTTCCAAATCCACAGCTTGTTCAAAGAGCCACATACCTGGAAGTCTTCAGTGGGTAAATCCTCTGTGTGGTCTTCTCCCCTCAAACCTAAATGCGTTTACAAAGATACAGGAATCTGGGTTACCAACATCAAAACTTTCAACAGTTACCATCATGTCAAGCCAACAAAATGACTGAAGTTGTGTTTATCCAATTGTAATTGTAAAGGAGGAAAGTCATTAGTTACCACAACTACAGCAGAAAGTACTACTTAGAAACCTCAGAGGTTTCATGACCATCAGGCTTGAGCTTTCCAATCCTAGAAATGAACTTTAAGGGCCCCTGATCATTATTAACCAGGTCACAAAGTACCTTGGCTGTATGGAAATCTAATACGTGTTCTAATAAACATGCATATGCCCCTATACGTAAAAAGTAAGCACATGTTAAAGCATTGGTCATATATAAACAATATTTCATTTATTAGTTTTTGTCAGGGACATTGCTCATTAATCAACAGTAAAACAGTAAACTGTGAATGAGCCAGAGTTAGCCCAGAAAGCTTCATCCACAGTCCCTGGCCAGATGTTACAAAAAAATAAAAATTAAAAAAAATAAATAAAAAATTTTAAAAAAGGCACCCTCAAATCAGATAAAAACAACATTTGTACATACATTTACAACTTATTACTGTAGTTAAAAAAGATAAAAATACAAAACATAGCTATAAACAGTGTAACACCACAAGCAACATGCACAAATCAACAGAACTGTGACAGGTGTGGTTAGGACCCAAGTGCAGCACACAGTACAACGCTGACAGGTTAAGTTCTTTTATTGAGTCCACTATCCAGCACAGAAGCAAGCAGATCAACAGGCAAGACAAAGTGCTCACACAGAGACTGACAGACAGGAAATCCAGACGCTGGGACAAGAGTCAAGGTCAGAGACAGAAGGCAGAGGTGGTTACCAGGGAAACAACAAGCAGGTTAGTCCAAGACAGGCAGGTTTGGTAACAGAGTATCAGTCCACAGAGAAACACTGGAAAGTCTTGCATCAGGGATAGCAGAGAACAATCTGGCAATGGGTGAGTGAGAGACTGAGGCTTAAATCCATGCTTAATTGGTGCAAATCAGTGACAGCGTCCACACCTGAAGTGAATCGGGCTGATGAACTGAGGTGAGGAGCTGAAGACCAGGCAGGCAGAAATGACAGGTGAGAAGCTGAGGACCAGGCAGGCAGAAATGGCAGGTGAGTAGGAGACCAGACATGCAGAACTGTGACAAGAATATTTTAAATATTCTAATTAAATAAAATAAATGTTTTATTTTATAAATATTTTAAAGGTCATTCTGAAATTGACCCCTCATTTGTTTGTACTTCATTTATGCTGGTTTGTGACCTCCAAATGAGCTATAAAATATTCTTTAATTTTAAAAAATATATTCTCTAATATCTAAAAAATGATATAAGCACAAAATTTTAATTGCACAAATCAGCACAAATGACTGAGACAATTTTCCTAGAGTTTTGCGTTAGTCGGGGGGCAAACTTCACTCACTTTGGGCAGGGAAAGGTGTTGCATTGTGGATCCCTGCCTTGTCATAAACACTGTGATCATCAGCAGTTGAGGCGTCTGTGTGGTCCTCCGACTCATCCTACCACACCATTCCACTTCAGGGCCAAAAACCTCAATCACGTTTACTGCCAACCTACCACAGTCAGCCCAGCTCATGCAGAAAGAAGCATCTGCTGACTTTTACCTACCAGCTGCATGACGCTCAGCCATTTACCGAGACATTTAACCTGAACATGCATCTACTACACAGTTAAACCAGTACATGACCTGGAAGGCTACTGGTTGATACTGATCAACAAAATAGCAAATGTAATTCCCTCATTATTGATTATGCAGAAATGCCTTTTAGATTCTGAGGGAGAAGAAATAGTATTTTAAAGTACAGCCTGACTGATGTATCACCAAGCTGACATTATCAGCCGGATTCCCTTTTGGAATGGCTTTATGTCAGCAGACATGCAAAAAAAAAAAAAAAATNAAAAAAAAAAAAAAAAATCACATTAATCTGCTGATTATTTGACTGAACTTGAACAACAGTTGAGTAGTAAATTTTAGGCTATTTTTATTTTGGAATGTTCCTAATTTCCAGGCTGCCGTTGGTTTCAGTTCATTCCAGTACACTATTAAAATCAGCTTATAGAGACTTAAAATGTGCTTGAGATACGTAATCCATCACAGTGAATGTGACATTTATTACATTTTTTGCTGAAGCTAGATAATTTAACCAATCCAACAAAGAGCTGCATGGAAGAAAATGTATATCTGTATATCTGTGCCAGGGAATATAGTCCCAGGAGAAGACGCCTTTTACTGAAAAATTTAAACGTGCGCCTTTTACAACAATTATACATAAGCATAAGCAGGCAAAACACTGACTTTTAAGATGCTTGTATTACCCAAACATTTGATTTTGAAAATTAAGGGATTTGGCAAAATAATGTGAAAAATATGGTTTTACGTTTTTGGGAAATGGCTGTCAGTATGTAGGTAGTATTTATTGGGCTCAAAGATGCAAAATCACTGGCATGGTCCTTTAAAGTTCCTGAAAAATTTCCTGTGGTGTGAAAGCACCTTACGTGACTCAAGTAAGTCCCAGTTCCACCATAACTTCCTTCCAGTCTCCTCATGTCCAGTTTGCTTTCTTTGTGGGCAGAAGGTGGTGAGCTGACGAGTTTCTGTCAGGAAGGAAGAAACTGACCACTAACTGTCATGTGGTGACTCACACATCCAGTAAAATCTGTCTGTTCTTAGTGTGTGAGTGTGTGACAGAAAATACAGAAACACACTACAGCTTTCCTTTGTTAGACTCTGAAAAAGCAGGAGTACATGGGAATAATCTGGCCTTCATATGCTATTGTATACATTTACTATATACTGTATATATATTTAACATTACACAGTCTTCACATGCATATTATGATCACAGATGGGAATTTTCTGCCCTCAAATATTTCAGAGATTTTCTGCCAGATGTCAGACGACATGTATAAAGTGTAGCTCCAAAAGATGCATTGCGCTTCCTTCGCAAAAGCTATACCTACTGCAGCATATGTAAACAGTTAAAAGCACAAAATGTCCTATGGAAATCCTGGCACACCCCTCTTTATGTGTGTGTGTGGAGTGCACCACATTTCAATAACAGCAGAAAATACATTTGAAGTTTTGCAATGCTTTTCATGCATTTATGTATTTTTGTGATTGTTTGGCTTGAACCAATTTATTCACACAAAGGACAATGTCAGCAAAAAAAAAAAAAAAAAANGTCAGCAAAAAAAAAAAATAATAATAATAAAATGATGTTTTGGCAATGTCAGCAGTCACAATAATAGGTTTGGTTTTAATAGTCAGCATCTGTTTGTGTGTGTGTGAGTGTGTGTTTGTGAAAAGGAAAAAATGTATGTTTAAAAAGAGAATAATGGTAAACAAGGACAAAGTTTAAAAAGAACTATTCCAATACACTCAATTATATGCCACCGCTGAAGCAATTGAGCATCACCTTACAGCGTTGAGGAGCTTTCGCCCACGCAGCCTCACACAGCAAGACAGACCAAAACTAACGTTTAGGGACGCATGGACACACGGCCAAAATCCAAACATCCTCGCTCTAAAACAAAAGTTGGAGGCGATACTGCAGCTGGGATGAACTCAGGGAACATTTGGTGATGTGTTTTTTCTCTCTGTCCGGCATGTGTGTGACTATAAATACAGGCTGTTGTCTATTAGGCCGTCAAACGTCCTGAACTGGATTTTACTGGACGAGAGGAACCACCTTCAGTCTTTTGCAGATTTAGAATTAATTGTTAACTTCAACCTGCCTTTTATTGTGTTAAAATATTTTTTGAAAGAGTGTAACTGAAAGGCAAAAATTTAACACAATCGCACAAATATATTTTCTACTTAATTTCATTTTTTGGCTTAGTTTCTTGTTTCTGAGGCGGTGGGACTGTGCAGCAATGTTACATCGAACAAATAATGTCCAAGGATGGCCACTGTTGCTGATATTTACGATTTGCTGGTCTCTTATTCTTCTGTTGAATAATGGATCCTCAGAAGCTTCCATATACCATTTAAAAGGTAAGGGCTATTTCTGTCCCCTCCCATGCACACACAGACACACATATTCATTCACATTGTTTGGAAAGTGTTTCACATTTGTATAACCTGGCCTTGCAAATGCCGCTCTACTGTAGTTTCTGCCTTGGGAAACATAAATCAACACTTACAGTGTGACTCATGGCTCGGGTAGGTATTAAATCACCCTCGCTCCCTGACCGTGGACTATGTCCTATCCCTTGACCTTGCTGCAGCCCCCCAGGGCTCTTCAACTGTAGATCAGAATGTTCCTATTGATCCCCTTCACAAGGTGACAGGGAGAACCCATCAGGCTTGTTCCCACAGCCTGCAGGAACCGGAGGAAAGTCAGCGTGGATGCTAGATTTAGTTATTAATGCGTTGACCTCTTACAGGACTTTATGTGTTTTGGCACAAGGACAGACATTTATAGTCAGGGAAGGGAAGGGAAGGGGATTAAAATTTGGATACACAAAAAAAGATATACAAGAAATAATTCAACTGTGTTATATTTTCACAGGCACCTGCTCATATAAAGACAAGTACTACAAACCAGGAGATACTTTCCGGAGAGGTTGTGACAAGTGTTTCTGTCACGAGTTTGGTTTCTTCTGTTTTTCGTGAGTATACCTCCTCTCCTCTCCTCTCCATTTAATTACATCCATAAGGAGATGTGTCTACTTCTTCCTTCCAGACCGAGGAAGCCCACCTCCTGGCCCAAGAAGTGTCGCCGGCTGAAGACAGAATGTGGTTATGTGGTCGTTTACAAGGAAAACCCACAGCTGGAATGCCGAGCCTACAGCTGGATAGGATGACATACTGGAAAACAGGACTTTATTATCTAAAACTTTTTAATATATAGATACCAAATTATCTCCATAGTGGATAATATCTATAGAACTTCTATAGATATGGGTTTCTGGAAGCTTTTGCAGCATTATCACCCTAATGAGAAATTGGCCTCATTTTGTCCCTTATACTGTATTCCATAACTATATACATATGTTATAACTTTAATGATATTACAGTAACACATTTAATGAGAACAACTCAGCTTGTAGTATGATTCTTCTTTGTAATCATACTGATCTGATGATTTGATCACAGCATAAAGCTTTATTGTTACTATTATTAAGTGCAATTTGACGATGATCAGCTGTATGATCAGAAACACATTGTAAAGGCTTTGATACAGGAGAGAATGAAAATGTTTGTGCTTCTTTACGGTGGCCCTGAAGTGCCAAACACGACAACAGTAAGAAAACACGACAACATTAACAAAACACATCAAGATCAACACAACGCAAACACAATATTAAGAAAACGCAACATTACAAAAACACATTAAAAAAAACACAAAAACATTACAAAAATTCAACATTAAAAAAAAAATATTACAAAAATGCTGATGTGTTGTGTTGCTTTCTTAATGTTGTTGCATTTTTGTAATGTTTTTGCGTTTTCTTAATGTTGCATTTTTGTAATATTTTTGCGTTTTCCTAATGTTGTGTTTTTGTAATGTTTTTGTGTTTTCTTAATGTTGTTGTGGTTTTGTAATGTTTTTGTGCTTTCTTAATGTTGTTGAGTTTTCTTAATACTGTGTTTGCGTTTTGTTAATGTTGATGTGTTATCTTAAGGTTGTTGTGTTTTCTTAATATTGTCGTGTTTGCTTAATGCTGTTGTGTATGGCACTTCAGGGCCACCATATTTCTTATATACAGAATGAAAATGTTTCACAAGGTGCACGAAATTAAACAAATAAAAGAATGATGGAGACGTATTTGGCGATAAAAAAAACTTTATGTTACCAAGAATTTAAGCATCAGTGTTTCAAATATTTCTGACACCTTGTGCTATCTCAAATGAGTGATTTGGTACAAAGTAGCAAAATAAAGCACCATTAAAACATCATCTTTGATGTGAAACATCATTATATGTATACATTTTTGATTTTCATTGCGAACATTCATACTTACTACTCAAACTTAGCATCAACATTGATAATTTAGTGACCTTGGATGAAAATGCTAATACCCTAAATGAATCATGCATGGCAGTGCAGCAAACATTCTTAATACTACAATATAGGAATCTATATGTAAAATCACATCCTTCTTATCAGCCTAAATCACAGTGGGGAGCGACGCATTTCCATTCTCTTTATGGGAGCCGGACATTTCTTCAACAGGAATTTACACATTAAAGTTGGAAGAATGACAGTCTTTCAGTTTCTTTATAAATCTTTCTAGTGCACCTTTAACATCTTTCTCACAGATTAAAGTTAAGGCCTGTAGGCTTTGGGAATCAGGTTATCAGGTGGTCAGCAAGGTCAGCCAGGGGTGGCAGAGGCACTGTGCGGCGGTGAATCTTCTCTCTGGATGATAATCCAACATACAAAGAAGGAAGTCAGAGAAAACTGAGGCCTCCTCCAGCAGAAAGTGGTATTTCTCCACCAGGATGTCATAGAGGCTCCAGAACCTCAGTGGCTCCACACGACGCAGGTCACCTACGTTAAAATACAGTGCAGGAGGTAAAGTAACATGTCCAGACTTTTGGTGCCATCTGAGTCGCCGCAGGGTTTTAAGAGGCTAGCAAACTGTAAAAATAAATTTAATTTCATGAAAAGCACAACTTCCTCACCTCTGTGGATGAAGTACTCTGCAGAGTATTTACCCGACAAGGCAACATCTGGTGGGATTTTACCAAGCAGCTCCATGATCTGGACTATATGGTCTGAAATGGATGAACACACAAACAATACAGAGATGAGAACAAACGAATATACATTACCATACACTTTATACAGCCACAGTGTGATCTTATTTAATCAGTAGTTTTCAGATAAACTGTACCTTCCTCCAGGGAAAAAGTGTCTCTAGATTTGGGTTCAAACAGTGAGTCTCCAGTGATCAACTCAAAGGCCTGAGAGTGAAAACAAGAAAAAAAAAAATGGAGGTCTGTCATCTGAGGCTTAATAGAAGTTGAATCATACAAGATGAACATTAAAAAAAATACAAATACAAATAATAATGAAGGCAAAGACAGAGTCCTTAACCCAACAGAGATCCTGTGGCGTGACCTGAAGAGAGCCGTTCATGCAAGAAATACTGGAATGTGATGAAGTGAATGGTTTTGTAGGGAGGATGTGGTCACCGTGTGGTTTTTTTCTTACCATACAGGCTACACTCCAGATGTCAGCAGGAGGGCCGTACTCAGATCCCAGTAAAACCTCCAGCGAGCGATACTGACGGGTCTGGATCTCCTCACAGAAATGTTTGTACTGCATAGAAAAAAAAAAAAAAANAAAAAAAAAAAAAAGAGGGCAATTTCTTAAATCTAATCTTTCAGCATTAGATTTTTCTGGGCATTATGTGCAAGACAGTAATTCATTTCTTTTTATGTGGCAATTTGGAACAATTTTGGTAATAACATTTAAAATTTCAGTTCCTTTCAAACAGTTTCATGAATGTTCATGGCTATTATTTCTAAAGAAAAAAAAATCCAAAAACAAGTAAAGCTCTACTGGAAAAAGGTTTGATTTAGACAGACAG
The DNA here is from genome assembly GCA_014773175.1 of Lucifuga dentata. Classification (NCBI taxonomy): domain Eukaryota; kingdom Metazoa; phylum Chordata; class Actinopteri; order Ophidiiformes; family Bythitidae; genus Lucifuga; species Lucifuga dentata. The sequence goes on from VXCM01000298.1 coordinate 285,178, forward strand.
ACAGAGTTTGATTTAAAATATGACTAATATAAAAATGGCCCCCCCCTTTTTTTTTTCTTTTTGCAGGTGTAAGCTATGTATGATTTTCCCAAACAATTTCAGCAAGATTAGTGTATTATTGTATTATGCATGTGAAAGTTAGAGCTCTATAATAGCTATATGTACAGTAGGGAGAGAGAGACAGAAAGAGAGAGAGAGAGAGAGAGAGAGAGAGAGAGAGAGAGAGAGAGAGAGACTGACCACCCAGCAGGAGCTGCCCAAGTCAGCAATCTTCACTTTGATTTCATTTAAACTGTGTGGGTTCACCAGCTCCTTCTCTAAAAGAAAAAAAAAGCATAAATTATGCATTAAAACCCATTCAAAAACCTACACAAAATAATGTACACTTTGTAGAAAAATATAGATATTGAAGAAAAGAAATTAAATATTGGCACAAATGTCTGCGGATACCAGAGTCAATAAAAAATATAATCTGCCAGTTTTTTTCATTCTTTAGAACAGAACAATATTCAGCATTTATAGAAAAATAAAAACCAAATTTACCTCTGGATTGGTTCCCAGTCAATACAGAGGAGGAACTACTGCCCCCTGCTGGTAGTTTGTTGTGCTGCTCCCCCAAACACAGCATGATGTTCTCCGGCTTTATGTCAGTGTGGATGATTTTACACTGAGTGTGTAGGTAGTCCAGGCCCTCAAGAACCTAGAAAAAAGCAAAATGATTATGCTGAGCTGCAATATTTAGTATGACTGTCCATTAAACTCCCACGCGACGCTTTACCTGAGTAAGTATTTGTTTGACCCACAGTCGGCTCAGTCCCGGAGTCCCAAAACACAGCTGCCAGCTCCTCAGATCAGGCCCCAGCAGCTCCAGCACCAGACACATGTCTAACCACCAGGCATTAAGGACAGTTTTATAATATTACGTTTATTATTAATAGTCACAAGCTCGCAAGAGTTTCCTCAATCTAACCGTATCGAGTACAGCAGAGAATTTCAGCTGAAATGAAATAACCACCCAAACTTCACCTTTAGTCCCTACCTGCATCCAACAGATGCACTTTATCAGATCAGATCACAGATCAGTACTTTATTCCCACAGACATTACCATCCTGAACTCAAGGAAAAGATGCAGGTCACCTTGAAGACCCTGTTTAGATTGGCTGTGTTTTGGCATTTGATACTCTAAGTCTGATGATGATGATGATGATGATGATGATGATGATGATGATGATGATGATGATAACAAGAAGCTGACACTTTAATAACAAACATCTCTCATTGCTGGTTCGTGCCTTCTGTTTTATAACTTAGTAAAAGAAATGATTTCAAATATTTATTCATGCATGCTGTTCTGACTCTATCTGTGTCTGTGTCGGCTTCTGTGTTGCTTTTTGTGTTTTATGGCTTTTTGTGTCTTTTATGTTTTTTTTATGAACACATAAGCTGCACAACCAATTGCCCTTTGGGGACAAATAATGTTGAACTTTATTAATATACTTAGACTTTCATTGTCTCTCACTAATCAGTGTGTTCAGTGGGTGTTCAGAATCTCTGTCACACATGCACACAGACACACACACATACATCATAACCCTCCAACTCTTGGTGTCAGATTTAGCAAGAAATGACTGTCTGAATAAAGGATACGGACCCCGTTGATCCCAGCCAGCTTGAACTCGTCTAACAGCTGAACTATCCTTTGACTGGAGGGATGACGGATTTTAGGACCAGTGGCCTGATGGAAAAAAAATATGGTAGAAGATGTAAGGAAGAAGGGAAAAGTGGAAAAGAACAAGGAAGGAAATACAATGGAAACAGACAAGGAACAATATGGAAAAGAAAGCTTGTCTCTTAAATTTACAGAGTCACACTAATACAATTTCTCTTATCAGCTGTAGGCATCATTCATGCATGATAAGGCAGAAAATAATCTGGAGTAAAAAATTTTGTAATTTTTCTTTTCATTTAATTTGCCTTATATTTGCATTTAAAACACTAGACTCAATAAAGTTTATTTTAAGTATTTTCTTTCATGGGTTGCTTTTTTTTCTATTTTTTTCACATTTTTGAGACTGTCTGATTTTTTATTAATATTTTTATTTTTTAGATTATTATTATTATTATTATAGCATTTTTCTAGTTTATTTAGTAGATGTTTTCTAAAATCAACTACAAATTTTTTGGAATTTTTTTAAAGATAATTTTTACTTTATTATATTTACTTTATCTAGACTTGATAATTTTCTAGAAACAAGTAGAAAATTGGCAGATTTTGCAGAAATATCATGATTTTCATGAGCCAAAATAAGTTGTCCTGCTGAAGGTTGTTTTTTTTTTTNNNNAAAAAAAAAAAAAAAAAAAAAAAAAAAAAAAAAAAAAACCTTTAGACTTTACAGGTTTAAATCTGAACAGAACATTAAGTAAAAGCACATGCAGAAATATGTTAAGAAATAAAAATAAAATATGACAGGAGGAGCAGCAGAGAGGAGAAACTGACAAAAACAAAAGAAAAAGAAAGAAGTCACTAACACAGCGGAGAAGCAGCAGTTCATCCTGTCCTGCCTGAGTGAATCCAGATCCACTCTTCAGCACCTTCACAGCGACACGCCAACCCAGCCTGCACACACACACACACACACACACACACACACACACACACACAAGCTCCACTAACAGTACAAGTCACAGCAATCATCCCTCTGTTGTGAAGCCATTAGAGATTATTATAATATTTTGTAAATTGGGCCTTTTCATATCATGCAATCAATTATTTTGTTAATTAAAAATATGGCATCGACTTTTTAATCGTATGATGACATGATTTAATTACTTTTCTTATTTATTGCATAAAGTGTTTACAGGTTTTTACATTAATCTTCTAATTCAGTGGTTCCCAAACTATAGCATGAGTACACCAAGTGGCACCTGAAACACCCCCAAAGACAAAAATAGACCCAAACCAACTTTACTTGATAAAGAGTCCAAATGTGTAGCATCAGCAAACCTACCTGAGGTCTTGACAGAGCCAAACCGTGGAGAAGAAACCCCAGCCAAGCTTAGAAACCACCTGATACCTCCTGTTGAGAGTGTCGCCTACCTGGACTGGATGGTACCCACCTGAGGAAAGACATTCATACACAGATCATACAGGGAAATTAAAGAACCAATTGTTTCAATGATTATATAATATATATTTAAATGATTATATAATCCTATCCTGGACGAGCCCCCAATATGTCATGGCCCGGCTCTGGGGCCACAACAAAATAAGGGGATGCAACAGATGAGCCAAAGTGACATTTTTTAACAAAACTAAGAATAATCAATAACGAAAAGATGAATGGAAACACAATGCTGGGACGTCCAAGCCTGGTGAGCATTGGAGAGCAACCACCCTCTAGAGTGGGCAGATCTTTATACTCTCCCCATCATGTGTTGCCAATCAGCAATCACTTCTCCAGCTAGGGACCTGAAACATAAAACACAGCACATGCACACACACACACACACACACACACATACACACACACAGGCCCAAGGCCAGAGGAGCTGGAGCCGTCACAGTCATTTTCATTTTAAGTAGCTTCAGTGGTCACATGTTCCATACCAGTTTGTCTATCAAATAACTAACAATCAGCTAAAAGACTACAATACAAACCATTTTCATAACATACTTTTTTTTTTTTTTTTTTTNTTTTTTTTTTTTTTTTTTAATTTGATGCTCCCAGAAGACTATAATATGCCACTACAGCTATTTCTGGAATTCCAGTTTTTCTTCAAGCTATAACAAATCTGTGGTGAGTAATACAGTTAAATGTGCCAGTGGGACATGGAAAATGATGACGCATAAGCCTGTGTCAGTTCCCATTCAACCACAGTGACATACAGTTCTTGGACATCATCAGAGATCTTGAAATTGAATCTCTATTTCCATTAAAATGAAACATGGTATAAGCTGGTGGGTGATTTATTGCTGTGTCAAGTCGAGTATCTATAGCACACCCAGCGGCTCGTCTGATTTCAGGAGATACATGCAGAGACCTGCAAAGAAGGCAGGTGAANGCACACCCAGCGGCTCGTCTGATTTCAGGAGATACATGCAGAGACCTGCAAAGAAGGCAGGTGAAGATGGAAGAACCAAGGTCAGAGTAACGCATTAGCAAAAGATAAAAGGCTAAAGTGATATGAGAAGTGAGAGATAAAGGCATGAGTGTGAGACTCATTTCTGTACATTTACAGGTCACGAGAATCTGGCCCGTTAGATTCTATAACAAAAGTTAAGCCTCAGTCACACGTCAAGGCTGTTCACGTCAAACAGCTGGACTTCAAATGGTCGCTGTGCAGTCAGAGTCATATAACGTCCCGCTGTGACGAGAAATCATTTTCTCATTCATCCCTCAACTGTTTACTGTTGAGACAACTAATCTATTGCAGCAAACACGACCTCTATTACATTTTTGTAAAAGTAACTTTATTTAACCAGTCCTACGTGAAGCTGTACAGAAGCAAATGTATGTCTCTGCCAGGGAAAATAGTCTCAGGAAAAAAAACAAACTGCTTTTACATAGAAATTAGAAACGACCATCCTTTCTATATTCAGACATACATGTTAACAGGCGAAACATTGAATTTTAAGGTGGTTGTATCACCTGAACATTTGATTTTAAAAGATTAGGGGATCTGGCAAAATACNTGAATTTTAAGGTGGTTGTATCACCTGAACATTTGATTTTAAAAGATTAGGGGATCTGGCAAAATACCAAGATTCCAAGAAAATTAAAATGTGGATTTATGTTTGGCTGTCAGTATGTTTATGTTTGGTCGAAACATGCAAATCCGTTCATGTACTTTTATGAAGTACTGTCCAAGCAACAAGTGTTTGTTCTCCTCTAATCAATTTAGGGCTTTGATCAACTTATTTATTTATTGATTTATTAGGCAGAGAAAATGCACATTAATAAACATTTCTGTAAATGTGCCAGAATTAGCCAAAAGGCAATTTTTCATCTGCAGTGCCTGGACAGATATTAAATAATCACTGTAAAAGAAGTAAAAAAAAAAAAAAAAAAAAAACTCAACAAATTGAAAATTAGTAATACATTACAAAATTTTTAATATCATGTTCTCAGAAGGAGAACATGATATTAAAAATCAAGATACATTCCAATTCATGAGCCAAACTTAGGAGACAACGTCGCTTCTAAATCCTGATCCTTGAGGCCTCAGCACTGCAGATTCCATCTGTCCCTGCTCTGTCCATAACCTGCTACTGATCAAGTAAACACACCAGATTTAGCTAATCATGTATGTAAAACAGGGGAAAATGGCTAATAAATATATGAATTGTTGTGATTTTTGCTAATCAGTTACCAGGAAGATTGCTAGCTACAGTGACTTCATTCAAGATAAATGGACAGTTTAAAGTCTGAGTCCATTGTTTTGGGATGGTCCTCTGCAGCTTGTACTTGGTGTGAAATCACTTAGTGTGATGCGTGCTGCACTGAGGTTCACTCTGAAACTGTTCAGATGATGGAGTGAGCAGGGAGACTCTGGCGTACCGTAGCAGTATTCTCTGGGGTCCTCAGAGTCCTGACTGTCCTTGGGATCCAGCTGCTCGTGGCATCCTAGAGCTTCTAAACTATAAGATGACCCAGCTTTATGCCTGTAACACAAGCACACACATGAAAGCGCATATTCATAAACACAAAAACACACACACAGCAGCCATGAAAGCATGATCACTATGAATGTATGCGGAGACAACAAGAACATGTAATCTCCTGCATCTGTTGTCTATGTGTGTGTGTGCATGCAGGTGTGTGTGCATGTGTGTCTTGAGTTGCTGGGGGCAGCGAAGAGAGTTGGACTACTTTTAGAATTTCCCATAGATTGCAATGGAAACTTGTCCCACCGCCTGCGGGCTAAGAGTGGATATGTAACTTCGGAAGTTGCACTATTTATGCCTCGGCTGTAAATCATTTCACATTATGTTCATGCAATGTGATAACTGCTGCTGCTGCTGCACGTCATCTCTGAAAATACTGAATCCAGGTCCAGTTTCTATGTAACTAGCAGAGGGACATAAGTCTACGAAGTCTATGTTGTTATATCTGCAAAGTATGTAGTGTAAAAGTAGTTATCTTATTTTTAATCATTTTTACCTGCAAATTGTGCCAATGCAATTATGACACGGGGATTTCCTGTCTAAAACCTTGAAACTATCATGTAAGTTGCCTCCATGATACCTGAACTTCTGCTGGCATGTTTTGTGCTCTGATCAGCGATGCAAGGCTCCAAGGAGAAAAACATGTTGATGAACTGAGCTGATCAGTTTTATTCAAGCATCAACAAAAAAGGGACGCAAGACATATTCATGCTTCATCTTTGACTGAACACGAAATAATAACCTAACCAGACATTTTAACAGTTACAATTTATTTGCTTCTTTTGTGTTTAGGAGTGAATACTGTGGAACATTTAGTTTATTTAATGTATGTATGCCTGGTAAAACATGCTATATTATGCGTACACTGTAAAATGTGACAAGTTGGTCTTACTTTAAAAAATCTAGGAAACCAATCGCCTTGAAAAAGGTAAGTAAACATAACTATTAGTCTTAAGTCATGTTTACTTTATGTCTACTTGAACTTAAGACTATATAGTTATATTTACTTACCTTTTTCAAGTCAATTGGTTTCCTAGATTTTTTTTAAGTAAGATCAACTTGTCACATTTTACAGTGTACTACAATTGCCTTAATACTTCCAGAGAAAGTATTAAGGCAATTGCGACTATCCAGAGGAATAAGTAGATTCCAGCTGTTCACCATATATCACTAATCCCTCAATTAAAACTGTTTCTAGGAAAGGTGTTATTAAATTTTGACTTTCTGACAAAAGTCTTATAATAAGTAATAAAGTGCAAAGTGCATCTCTCTCTGCATCTCTCTTTTTTTTTAACACTCTGCATCTCTATTTGTTGATTTTAACATGACATTTTTGGCCTCGACATTCATCAGAAATGGTCCTAATAGAAAGGTCTGTGTTCTCAACTCTCTTTTGAAATGTCTAAAGAGAGACAAAGGAAGTGCTCTACTCACATGTGATGCTGCTCAGCAGCTGTATCAGCCGAACAGGGAGATCTCTGCATTTTGGTTCAGCAGATGCTTCCTGCAGAGGAGAGTTCCAGCTACATCAATCAATGAGCAAAGAAGTGCTACCTTGAAGAAAGATGCAGGAAATCAGTTTGCCTGCAGAAATCAAAGAGCTTTATTAGTAGCCAGGCTGAAATGGTCTTACCTTGTAAACAGTCAGCGGTGAGTCGTTTGGAGTTTGGGGAGGAGAGTGGGAATGGCAGCAGCAGCAGTCAGCAGGGCTAAACATGGAAACCCTCTGCAGCCTCCAAACTCCCTGCCTGTCAGAGCTTCTACCTGGAAAAACACCGGCTTCCCTCCCTGCTTTGTTTTCTTCTCTCACTCTCTTTCTTCTAGTTCTCTCTTTATTCCTCAATTTCTCCTCCTTCTTGGAAGAGTCCAGGCTGAAGCACAGATAAAGATGAGAGGAATGTCACGTGAGGGCAACAGAGAGAGAGAGCGAGAGAGTGGAGGGGTGTGAGGAGAACCGAGTGACAGCTGTTAGTTTTTTTCTCTTGGCGTTTGACCTGCAGGCCAAAGGGATCACTTTGCTAAAACCAGCTTGTGAATGGGATCTCCTTTCCAACATGATATAAAGTATCACAATAACACAATACCATAATGAGAATGGAGGTCAAACAAACAGGAAGGCCGGTTACGCATTCTGCTCTCAAATCATTAAAGTGCTCATTAGCAAGGCATTAAGCTCTGCTGCTCCGGATCCCATGTTGGAATTCTTCCTGTGCTGAATAAAAAATACATGCAAACATTACATGCATGCATACAAACTTTACATGCATGCATACACTCTCTGTCTGCAGGTAACAGATGAACACAAAGAAGCATAAAGAAGCAACATGAACAACACACTTCTTAAATTAAATTCATAATTTTTGTCCCTTTATTTAAACACAAGCAGACCAAATTCTATTAATGCATATATACAACTCTATATAAGTTGTAGCTAATCACTTAATTAATATTAATAAATCCTTTATTAACGTTTTATAAATCAGGATCAAGAATTTGGTTGCCAGGTTATGGAAAAATGCCTGACTGGTGAATATCACCTTCTCCTTCCTGTTAACAATATATTAACATTTTGAACTACAATCTTATACTTGACCTTCACCACTTAATTTCTGTGTGTGCGTATGTGTGTGTGTGTGAGAGAGAGAGTCTGTGTGTGTACTTGATTGCACATGTACATGCTTGGAAAACTTTCCACAGCCTGATTTTCTGTTTTCTGTTGCCAACACCATGCTGTTAACACTCCCTCTCTGACAAGACAGCCTGATGACACGGCTAATACCACCGAGAGAGAGAGAGAGAGAGNAGAGAGAGAGAGAGAGAGAGAGAGAGAGAGAGAGATGTGTGACTGTTGGCCTCTTAACCTCACATGAATGACTCTAAAGCTACATGCTACATTTACACTTTTAGTAATGTTATTTTATGTTCATGTAGAATTTTCCACAACCTGGCAACCAAATTCTTGATCCTGATTTATAAATAATTAATAAAGGATTTATTAACCGTTAATGAAGTGATTAGCTTCCCTCAACAGAAATGGACCCACCACCTATACTGCTGCTGTTGTCCCTTCCAAAGGAATTTGGGGACAGTCCTGCACCCAAGGGACCTTTAAAAATTAGAAGTTGAAATTTGTTATTTGAAATTTATTCATTGTGTAAAATTTGAATAATGCATTTTACATCACACATTATTCAATATTGGAATAATATATCTATTTATTTGGAATTATGATTTGACACCATAGTTACTGTAGTTACTAGAGGTTTAACATCCTTCTCTTCATTTGTTTCTGACTGACAAAGCCATTTGGATGAATGGTGAAACGTTTCAGAATTAAAAACTTGAATCAAAAAATTTAAAAAAAAAAACAACTAAAAATTTCAAAAAAAATTAAAAAAATTAAAAACTTGAATCCAGTTGACTTGGCTCAGTTTTCATATAACATATCTTCCCCGCCTGGATGACTGAGAATCTTTATCAAAACCTTACAATCCTATGTAATGTATGAAATAATATGACATACAATGCTATCAAACTCATAACCACATACAAGTAGTTATGAGTTAACACTTCTCTATTCTCAGATTAAGTCCTGAAAACCCCTAAAACTGCAATTACTAAGTTTCTTTTTAAAAAAGAATCATCTAGAAGCCTTGGCAATAATTATAGGTTTATATCAAACGTATTTTATTTTTTAAAAATAGTATCTCAGCAGCTATTTTCCTGCACTAAGCAACTGTTTTGATGTTTTCCAGTCTGGATTTTGACCTCATCATACAGAGATTGCTCTTTTTAAAGTTTTAAATGGCATCAATTAAACAATATAATATAATTTAATATTTTTTTTATACTTATTCATAACAGAAAATGTGAGAGATTATCATGCTGCAGACTTCAGGCCTTACTGTCTGGATGTCCTGTTTACTGTGTAATGTCTTTTATTTACTGTGTTCAGCCTTAAGCTGTAAAGCTCCTGCTGGTTGTTACTATTTTCTGCTCTCAGTGAGCTGTAATGAGACACTTCCCACTGGGGCAGGAAGTGTGTGTGTGTATGTGTGTGTGTGAGTGTGTGTGTTTAGAAGTGACATCAGAACAGCACCTGCAAGATCTAGATTACTAGGTTAGTAGGGAATAAATATCAGGTGCTAAAAGAAGTAGTGTCTTATTAAAATGTTGTGATTTATAACATATATAACATATATCATGCTATAGTCATGTTATCATTGCATGTCATCATCATATTGCTATTTATAAGCTCTTGATAGCCAAAAATAATTGCTGCTGTTAGCTGTTTGATGAGCTGCAGCATCAGAGAAAAGACCGCCGCTGGCCTGGAAAATCAACGATAATTTCAAGGCTGAATAACTGAGCTTCATCTGCACATGCTTGTGCAAATATTATACATACATGCTAACACATGCACACACATGCTCTCTCTCTCTTTCTCTTTCTGTCTCTCTCTCTTCTCTCTCTCTCCCCCTGACCTTCACTTTGGCTTATCTTAACCCCCCCATTCCCCCTACCAAAAGATTGAAACGTGACCTGAATTCATTTGCTGTGATGTTGCTGCTAATTTAAAACACATCCAGTGATTGTGTGTCATCAGTTTAACGGCCGTGCACACACACACACACACACACACACACAAACGCCAAACACANCACACACACACACACACACACACACACACACAAACGCCAAACACAACGTTCATTTATTTATTTTTTCTTTTTCATCTGTCTGCACGTGGTATACGCCATGATTGGCATAAAGCGTTTTGTATATATATGCAGTTTGATCTTGCATCAGACAGATAACATAATGTAGCATATGAGTGTGTGTGAGTGTGACCTTCATCGGCCCTCTTTGACTAACCTATCACGTTTTATTTAAAACTAATAATTAATTTCTATCAAGGAGGGCTAAACACTTGAACAACAATACAAACAAACACAAACAAAGAAACAAGTTTAATTTGTGAAGTTCCATGCACCAAATCCAGATCACCAGAGTCCTGATCCCCCTCAGAACACTTAGCACTAAGTGGTGGCGATGGCCTCAGACACTGGAACCAGCAACATCCAGAGACCAGATCACTAGTAAAGATTGGGTCGCAATTGTAGCTGGTGTGTCGGGCCGGGACCTAAATACAGAACCTCACCATAACACGGGGACCTCTCCAAGCCCGACAGAAGNTGTCGGGCCGGGACCTAAATACAGAACCTCACCATAACACGGGGACCTCTCCAAGCCCGACAGAAGCCACACGGCTGGGCAGTACACCCTAGACGGAAAGACACCCAGGGTGCAGAGCCCCAGGAGAACAGAGGAGAACCAGGACAACAGACGAGCCCAAGAGCCAGGCTGGGCACCCATGCACACACGAGCAGACCACCAGAAGAGCAGGCCAAGCACACGCTGGGGGGGATCAACCGCCAGGGACAAATAGCAGGGGGCAAGGAGGGGCAAGGGCCGACACACCCATGCCCCACACATGGCCAAGGCCCGCCAAGGTGGTGAGGGCGAGATATAGCATCTAGGCGAGGGATGGAACCCAGAGCCAGACCCCCAGGCCAAGACAGCCAGCAGGACCCAATAATTCTGCCCCAACCCACCAGCTGTACCATCCCCATCCAGACCCACACACCTAATGCCAGGAGGCCCTGCAACCGTGAGAGGAACAGCATCCCCCGAAACCAACCAGGACACCTCACATCACTTGATTAGACTTCTTATTGGAAAGTATTTCATCCAATCAGTGTCTTTGTAACATGCTGGAAAGCCTTCACCTCCTTCTCACATTTGATCAAATCTACAGTTTAGTATATGAGATAAAATATGAATAAACGATCATGAAACTCCAGTTTTGAGCTGATCGGTGTGAAAACGAAAAATACTGTGATACTTTACACAAGGGATTGGAAAGTAGTTTGGGGCCATGTCTGAGAGGCCGGCCCTGGAATTAACCTAAAAACACATTATTCTAACATTTCACCCTCATACTGAGTATGAGGGTGAAATACAATTGCCACTAGATGGTGACAAACTACATTTATAGTGGTTTGTCAACAATTGCCATACAATTGCTATTAGATGACAACAATGCACCGACACACACACACACACACACACACACACACACCCCCCGATATAGTGAGCAGTTACATACAATTGCCACTAGATGGCGACAATGCACAATTAACGTTTTTAGGTTTTGTTAAGGGGCCAAATATTTTTTGTTCATGGGCCCAATTTGGCCTGCGGGCCACTGTTTGCCCATCCCTACACCACCCACGCTTCATCAGAAGCTGAGGATGGATGAGCTATTCAACACTTGGATGATTGTTATTTTTAAAAAATGGTGGAATGTAAAATTGAGTGTAATTCTGAAAATTTTACTTCATAAAATTGTGTCATAATAGCAATGTCAGATTTGTGAGTCTTGAGGAACATGAACAAGTGTAAACAGAAGAATATAATCAGGTTTCATGGCAAAATAAATCCAGACTTGTGTGAACACTGGGACCACTTTATTGCATCACATTAACTTGCTGTTAGGTTTATCCTATTAATTGGTTAGAGAACGCTAAAGTCAGGATCACTAAAGAACAGTATGTATATACAGGAAAATGGTAAAACATTGGAAATGAGCTTTGAATACAGAAGTTAGTCACAAGTGCTAACGTTCATGGCAACGAATGGTGTTAACATTTTTTAACTGTACAAGGTCATTACTTATAGTGTTACAGATCAGAATCCCTTCTTGGCTTCTAAAATGGATGTAAAATGTAAAGAGGAGATTGAAATAATGCAAAGTCTTATGGCTACATGTCACTACAGGTATTGATACCCAATTTCAAATTTTTGCCTAGGTTCTGTGTTTTGATAGCCTCTTTCCATCTTCGTCATACCTGTGTTTACACTGAAACAATCTGCATCCTGTAAAGCAGACGCAAGTAAACAGAATGCCACAATGGACGGAAACAAAGCAAAAATAACTACACAAGCTGTTTTTTCTGCAACGACTTAATTACATTTTAAGGTGGAGAAGATCATTTCTATGTCACTCGTATGCAGACAAAGAAGAGTGATGCATTTTATCATGTGCAAGTTGAAATGGCATATCTGATGTGTGCCACTCATGAGCAAAAACTAAAATAAAATCGGAATTGTGTTGCTTGCATTGATGTAAACGCAGCATATGAAATTTCATTTTGACTCACAATAACTTCAGTCATCTTACAGACACGAAAGCAGTTTAAGAGGATCAAAAAAGACGAGAAGAGGTACCAAATTAAAAGAGGACAAACCATTTTTCTTTCTTTTTCTGAACAGAACATGTTAAATGATGCCAAATCTGACCTGGGACTTAGGCAACATTACCACTGATATTTTATATATATGAAAATATTAACCAAAAAGATATGCAAAAAAATAAATAAATAATAAATTAAATTGGAAAAAAGCTAACAAAAGACTTTCACATGTGGCGTTAGCAAGCAAAGGGAACACAGGCACTTTTGTTTCATGATCGCATTGACTGGGTTTTACATCTTGAGAGATCTGAGAGAAAAGAGAGAAAGTTCTCAGGGGTCAAAACAACCGACTGCAGCTTTTCTCAGTAAAAAACGCTGTCAGAATCCTCAAACACCAAAACGTAAATGCTAATTAAAGCTTAAAACTGACAAATCTATATGCTGTATTTGTATGAACATTTGTTTAGTAAGAACATCAAGAAGAAACAAAATTTTATGTGATATCTGTCCACTAGAGGGCGCACTTTCCCCAATGACTTTCAGCCAGAGAGACCAGGGGCCCTATTAAAAATTATGTAATGTAGATGCACAATGTGACGTCACAGCAGTCATCAACTTCATGCAATGATGGAGGACCAAACTTGACTCATGAGGAAAATAAGTTAATGAATTAATCAAACAATCAACAAATAAAACTGAAAAGTAATAAGAAAAATCAATTAAAAAAAAAAAAAGCTTATAAAATGTGGATTTTTTTTTTTTAATTCCGACACCCTATGATAATACAGATTTCCACATTTAAGGAAAATAAATCCAGTTAAAGTTAATTTTGTTAAAAGAAACAGTTAAAGATTAAATTTTTAATAAATTTGCTACACATTTATAGATGATTTTTCAAATAGTTTATTAGTTATTTATCTTTGATTTAATTATTTCTCAATTTATTTGACCATATGTATTTAATTATTTCTTTAAAAAAGTCAGGATTGGTCCTCCATAAGCAGCAAGATCATTTTTAAAGGATGCAGAATAAATTCTATGGGTTTTATCAGGTTCTATGCATTTATAAAATTTTAGTTGATGGTTTTCTTATTAGGACGGATCCGTTTATGACAGTCACTGTTGTCAGACTGTCTTGGTTCACAACAATTTTTTAACAATCATTTAAAAAATCAATATCAGCATTTGCAAATCAATACCAGAATTGGAACATTTACTAAAACAATTAGTGGCCATGGAAAGATCACAAGATGATCACATACTGCGTCATTAACACAATAAAACAATGAAATCAACACATAAAACCCTTTTATCAAAAGCTGTTTTCAGTTCAAACTAACATGAAGCAGCGTCGCATTACTGCAAAATGACAACTGGCGATGTGAAGCTAAAAAAAGGTGAAAAAGCAAACATTCCTGGAAAACAAACTGAAAATTGTCCCTTTAAAATGTATTTTAACTCCCACATAGTAAGACCTGGAAGAGCGATTTAAGAGAGCAAAAGTCAGAGGGAGCGGTGAGTTTTCACAGCACGCCGACAGCATCGATATCCGTCTTCTCCTCCAGGTAAGACTTTGACACCACACGGTAAAAAATCCACAGCTGTCAACTTTAGACTTCCCATTCTTTCCCCTTCTCCTCCTCTTTCACTGTTTTTCCCCATCCAGCGCTCATCTATACAGTAGTTTCCAAACTTTGGCTGAAGACCGGTAAGTGTAGCTGTAAATTTGGTGCAGGAATGTAGTATGCGAGAAAAATAAAATCACGCCTCCCTTTGAAATAAATGGGAAATCCTGCTTTAAAAAAAAAAAAAAAAAAANAAAAAAAAAAAAAAAAAAGTGGGAAAGGTTTGCAAAGCTCCTTTCTTTTTATGTGCTTGATTTCACCTTTTCCTCCTTTTCCTTGCAGCAGAGTCTTCTCTCTCCCACTGCTAAGACCTGTAGAGTTTTAGAGTTGGAGCTCTTGGAGACAGAGAGGAAAAAACAGCCAATGTTATTTATCCAAATCAGTCTGTCACCATGACAGCAAAATCACAATAAGTACCAAAGTGTTCCATTGTTTCTTTGTCAAATATCACTATTTCACAATTTGGCCTTCAAAAAAACATCAGGGTCTATCCCAGTCTATGTCATCTCTTCAAGGGTCAAATATATCCCATCTTTGGGGTCATAGGTCAGTGACCTTGTTTTCTACGGCGGCAGCGATCTGTTGAAGCCTGTATCCGAGCTGCATCTTCTGGGCGGTGGNCCTTGTTTTCTACGGCGGCAGCGATCTGTTGAAGCCTGTATCCGAGCTGCATCTTCTGGGCGGTGGAGTCCTCTTCCAGGGCCGTGATAATCTACAAAAAGGGAGAGGGTTCAAAATTAAGATGCAACACATTTTTTAGAATTGGAGGGTGAAATGTGCAAAAGTCTGTAAGAACTTTTTTCTGGTCATTATGGGACGATCCCAGTGGTCTAATCTTTCTAAATAATCTCATGAAAGTAGCTCAGAAGAAACCTGAGGTGATTCTAAATGACTATTTACCAACTGTGATACCATATTTACAGTTTTATAAGTCCAGTCAAGAGTAGAAAAACACAACACAACACACGACGTAACCCATCCAACATGTTAACCTACTTACTTGATCATAGTATTTGTTAATGTACTTGTACAGCTCATGAAGAGCCACAAGGCAGTTGACCTCTGCAGCATAATTCTGTGTTGGGAGAATAAGATTCATAAAATGTAGATCAGTTACATCAGAGAGTAGCTGGGTTGTTAAAAATTTTAATGTTGGACATTCATTTTTCATTTCAAATCCCAGATTTAGCATGTTAGGCACCGACAGAGATAGAAAATTCTGTTATCTCAAATCTTTCATCTGTTCAACCGTAGTTTTTTGCCTAAAAAAGGTATTCTGGAAAAAAAATGGGCGAACAACAGATTAACGTACACGGGAGAGTTCCGCTAAAGCAGAATTCATTTCCTGGTCGCTGGCAGAAATGGTCTGACGGATGTCTGCATAGTACCTGAGACAGAGAGAGAGGACAAAAGAGAGACGAAAGGATATGTGGAATAAAGAGAAAGTTGTATAGAATCATTGCTGAAATGGAGACTATTTGATAACAAATTCTCTATTCTATTATATTATGTTATTATCTTTGGCATTTAGTGACATATGCATATTGGAGGACACAGCATCATTGGATTTATGTCAAACTAACTAACTGTCAAACTAAATACTAGATGCATTTCTATACCAAGGCTTTAATATCCTTTTTTTCCAGTAATACAAAATGTTCAGAAATTCTCATTCTTCCTTTGTATCTGGATCAGAATCAGGTTGTGTTTGATTGTTGATCTTACTCTCCTAATTTCATTTAAATATATGAATATGCTTTTCAGATATCCTGCTAACTAACAGACAAACAAATGCATCACAAACATAAGCTCAATGGTCTTTCTCAAAATCTGTTACTCAGGTCGTGCTTAGAGTGCCCCCTGGTGGTATATTAGATGACTGGAAATTTCTGCAGAGAATCAAAACTCAATTTCTGTAGATGTCAAAAGCTTAATTATTATTCTCTTCTAACTAATTTCTAGGTTCTAGAAAAATTTTGCAATCACAAGTATGAAAAAGTTTTGCATTTGAATCTAATAATCATGCATGTTGATTTCACTAACCTGCACATTATAAAATCATGTTTATCAGATATTGGACTGGCAATTCTTTATGCAACAAGATAGCAAAGGAACACAAGTAAAAAAAAAAAAAATCCTGTTGCTAAGTGTAGATTTGTATTTTGGAGAGCAAACAGAATGAAACTGCAGCATCTCAGCTAGTAAGAATAATGAAGCTTACTTTAAACAGCTCTTTCCCAAACAGTTTTTGAAAAATGCTGCATAAAACAGCATAAATACATCAAAAAACTTATAGTTCCAATTTCTTTTGTAATTTAAATCAGACTAATAAGGCTTATAAAACCGGCATATGTGTTACATAAGAGTCTTGCCTTATATGTCAGCAGTGTAATGTGGTGGGTTTATTGTGCAGCAGACAGTGGTAAGTGTAGCAGTCTGCTCTCACACCATCCATGCATGGAAGCCTTGCAGGCTCAGTCGCTGTCTGCCACTGACAGATTGTCTCAGGCCTCAGTCTGTCTTCCCTCCCTGCCCACTTTCCGTTTGCCAGAGTGGTTTTAATGCCTGGGGTCAGTGGGGCGACTGGCTGCCATATTCTTACCTCTCCACCATCTGTTTGTAGCGTGGGATGTCTCTGGCGTACAGCAACTTGTTGATGGGTGAGTCCTGTGGAAGACAAATGGAAAAACATGTTTCAAAAGGTACAAAAAGAAGAAATAAAACCAACTGACTTAACCATTCATCACGAAGAAAACACAGCTTGCAGGATCATTAAAGACAGGCTCCAACATGGGATGATTTATTTGTCATTCTGTTTTACATGTATTACAAAACTTAATCTAGATCAGTGACCCTCACCCGTCCCAGTTTGTGGTCGGCGATGGTGCAGGAATCCATAAAGGTCTGAGCGATGACGGACAGGACGGCATCCACATGATCCGAGGTCTGAACATCAAAGATGAACTGGGGGTTCTTAAGGATACTGATCCAGAACCGCAGTGGTAAACTGTTTGGCAAGATCAGGAAACACAAACACAACGCTGATTTATTGTTATTTAATTAGGCTGCATTCAGACTACAGGTCTTAATGCCCAGTTCAGATGTTTTGAAGGCCTCTTCTTCTTTTTTAGTATCTGATGTTTGTTTTCAGAGTTGAAACAACACGTGCGCAAATGGAGGTTTAGTTTCCAAGATGGACATAAACAAAATGCTGCAATGGATGCGTATGACCTGAAATACCATATTCATACATGATTTTGTTTTCTGAGCATTTTTAAAAGTCTGAAATAACTTTAGTATATTTTAAGATGGAGAATTAGTCATTCATGTGCAGACAAAGTATGACATGCAAGTCAGAATGGCTAGAATATTCCGATCTGTGTGTTTAGATGACATGTAGACAGTATTCCAATACATATCAGACGTATTTCCATATATGAATGTGGCCTAAAGCAAACTGAGAATATGAGCTTTTACTATTTACACACACATCAAATGATGATTACATGAAACAAAGTCAAGGGTTATTTAAACTACGCCAACGGCTGTCGTCCATATGTTTAACATGGGTCGGCTTACTGATGCAAAGGATTCTTAAACTTAAAGCATATATATAACTTTTCTCATATGGCAAACCAGCAGAAGCTGGCCTGAGCCCCATTCTGGATTCCAAGCTACAGTTTGAAGAACCGGCAGAGACATAATGTCAAAACATTTTGGAAGATGCTGCTGGCCAGACCTGTTGGTCTTCCAGATGTGAATGGTCTCAGGGTCTGCGATGTTGTGCTGCAGCGCTTGCTCATCCAACAAGTCAAAAAAGTATTTGACAGCCAGAGGTACAGGACGACTGGTGCTCAGGATTGCCGTGAATAAATCATCCACAAACTTCTGCAGTGTGCCCTGAGACAGAGCAGAGTACGAGAAAGACAAGTAAACACAACAAAATGCTCTCGGTATCCAAAGGATGATTATTCAACATGAAAAGATCACTTCGCTATCCTGCAGCTGTATACTGGAGCCATGTGTGAAACATATTAAAACTGTTTAAAACAGAGGTTTTTTCTTTTCTTTTTTTTCCATTTCAAATGTTTTCATTCATTCATATATCTTTTTGTTCATTTAAGAATAAATTGATTTATAAAACTGCTTGATTAACGCATGAATTATTCTGTAAATGCTGGCTTGAGCAATCACCCAGCATATAAGAAAGTTATTAAAGCTGAAAAGTAATGCAATTTCATCTGAAGCCTCTTTGTTAGGCTTTGCCACTGTTAGCATGCCTATTGCACATTGTGTTAAAATTGTTGTACATTATTAGCTTGATGCTAACATAACATGAAATTCCCCATAGACAGGGTAACAGAAATTAGCACTGATACATTCAAATCCATCCATACATTCGTCACCATCAGTAATGCTTGCACTACAGCAAATACAATACATTTTCATTTATGATTTGCATGCTCAAAATTTCTTTCACCACTAGGTGTCACTAGTGTACTCAAATTCAAATTCAAATTAACCAAAAAATACAAGATGGAAGCAACACACAATTGTAATGGGCAGCACACTGTTGAAGTTTTGATGTATTCTCAAAAAAAAGGAACACTTTTGTTCAATCGCCAGATTTGGCCCACGGGCCGCTCTCTGCTGATCCCTAGCTGAGAGGAATCTTACATACAGTACTATATGAAAGAAATGTATACAGGCAGTCCCCGGGTTACGAATGAGTTCCATTCCCACAACTGTTCATAAGTTGTAACAGTTACATAAGGTGTGTATCTAGCATATATATTTTACCTTTCTATGCATAAGAAACCGGATTTACGCTTTGGAAGCATGATTATGAAGGTTACAAAAAAGAAAAAAAGGCAAAACATGAACAACACACACAACACGGTGTTTACAGCGAGCGTGATCTGACTTAAAATAGCGATGGCCGCTGCACTGCTGATGACGCACAATGTTTTGACGTGCATCGTAAAGTAGGGTGTCGTTCATTATTACTAATCATTGTATGTAACTCAAATTTTTAATTTAATAGGCTTTATGGTGGTTGGTTCGTAAGTATGGGTCATTCGTAAGTTGGACGTTCGTAAGTCGGGGACTGCCTGTATTTATGTCTGGTGTGTGCTTGTGTATGAGTGCAAAACCCTGAAGTGGTGAGGTGAGTCCTGGCGTTAGTGATGTACACCATCCACATCACATCGTTACCTTCATGGAGAGCAGTCGTGTGAGGTAGATCTCGGGGATGGCCTTGGCTCTCTCGCCTCCCCTCTCCCTCAAACTGCCTCTCCTGTGTTTGGGCAGCTCAGCCTCCTCACTGGCCTTCACTAAATGCCAAAGCCTCACACCTCCTTCCTCCCCATCATCCAGCATAGGGGTCTCTGTTCAGAGAAGACAAGCAGCTCGCTGAGTATTTGTTTTCAGAAATTTTGTCAAACAGCGACTTCTCCTGGTTATTTAGATGCAGTTTACTGCATGCATATTAGTGTTATGTATAACAAATGCATAAAGTGCACCAAACTCACTTTCTCCAGGCATGTAATCATGGCTGTCATGCAGGTGATGTTTGGTGTTCCTGGGGACCAAAGCAACCGTTGCTCCATCAAGAACCTGCATTGCATAATTGTATCACAACTTTCAAAACCAAACAACTTTAAACACATGAAATTTTGGAATCTAGATGTTGTGTGATGCGTGCTGACCTTGTAATGCTGTAATGTATTAAGACGCTTCCAGGAGCCTTGTACTACTGAAGTCAGGTCTTCATCTGATAGGATCAGGTGACCTGCAACACCTGCTCGCCACTCTGGAGGATTAAAAAATCTCTTTATATGTGATGTCATCCTGTATTCTTCCAAGATGGATCAGTATTCAACACAGATAAAGACACATACAGGAGCTGCTCTACAATTCCCATCATTTATTCCATGAAGAAAAACTGCAATGCTTTGGTTTATAATAAGATTTTTTTTCTTCTGTTTTCTAAGATTTATCTTATTTATCTCATTTCTAAAGTATGACTAGGTGTAGGATACTTTTGTGAACTATGATTTCTTTTCTAATTAAAACTATCGAAAATGAAACCGGAAAGTGTGCTTTAGAAATGGAAATAATCCCACAAGTTAGAGGTTTTTTTAAAAAAAAAAAAACATTGATTTACCAAGATGTAATGAATCTATTTGCGGCCTTTGGGAAAAGGAAGTTCCCTTCCAGGTTTGTTCCAGAAGTTTCTCCTTCACTTGTGTGATGGTGTCACAGTCCAGCACCTTTGCAGGCACCGTCTGGGTGGTAGAACCTCCACTGGCAGCTACAGCCGGCATCACGACGTTTAGGGTCTGTGCAGATGTACAGAAGGAGAATTTTTCAACTTAACCTGATTCTGAATTGCGTTAAAGAATTAGTATGAGACACTTCAAAACAGGACAAATAAAAACTTGGCCACTGTGAATGGAGACTGGGCCGATGGTTAGTTCTAAAAAGCTGTTTTGGGGTGTATTTTCTGTGAAATAATAATCTGACAGCGTAGAAGATACATTTAATTTCCATTTTGTCTGGATAAACGGAAAATCTAATAACAGAGCAGTGACAGCCACCATGGTTGAACAGACATGAAAGAAAAGAGCGCCACCTATAGAAAGTAAAACTTAATTATACAGAAGCAGAAGCAGAAAGGCTTCATAGTACTGTTTGATTTACGTATGATCTCCAGAAAATGCAGAGCAAAACAAAACAGAAATGAATACAAAGGACCAAAGGCAGAGATGCTATAGCCTAAAACAGGGGAGCCCTTAGCCCCGCCCATCTGCAGGCCACGCCCCTCTCTTCCAGATAAGACAACTGACTTACATTCCAGGACAGACAACTGAATTATCTTTTTTGTGAAGACCTTTATAGTACTTGACTTATAGGAACAATCATTGTCTGCAAGCATTTACCGTCTCCACATGCAAAGTTTATTTAGGTGCCCATCCATTTACCTGCACCCAGAAATATTTTTTTGTGTGTTTTGGTATTCATTTGTTTTAAAAGTTTGAATTAAAAAAACATGAATGTCTTAATATGACAACCACAAATAAATTCTCAAACTGTAAGAAATGTTACATAGTATATACAATATAAATAAATAAATATAAATATTTATATAAATATAAATATATAAAACTACACAATAGATTTCCTGGGTTGTACGGTTATGGCACTTCTTTAACACACACTTTCCCTCCATCAGTACTGCAGTACAAGTGGCTGCATGAATACACTGTAAGTCTGTGTAAGTATGTATGTGTGTGTGTGTGTGTGTGTGTGTGTTCTAACCAGTGTCCGGTACTCCACATCCTCTCGTAGCAGCCGGTTGTCATTCAGTGTGTATTTGGCTTTTCCTGTCACAGCGTCCACAGGTCCTTTGTCCACCTGGTGCTTTATGGCCCTAAACAGCATGTAGAACGACTCCCCTGCTGATTCCTGTCCAACATAAATATGAAAGGTCAATTATGTCCTAATGCGACTTTAATGAAGAGATACTGCACATGCTCAGTGTCCTGACAAGTCATATCTCCTGCTGCTGAACAGGCAGGATAGAGATAGAATTCATGTCTCTCAAAGTTTTATTAGCTCCAAAGGAGGTTATGGTCTCACCTGTTTGTTTGTTTATTAGCGGGACGACTCAAATCTTGGAGCAGATCTGGATCTAGGGCGGATCTGGGAATCTTTTAAATGATTCCTTAACATTGTGAAATAGGGTGTTTTTTAAATATTTTTATGAATTTCTTCAAAAGTAAAACTACGCTTTCCTATGACAAATAAAGCAATTATGTCCTTTCTTTTCATTAGGCCAGTATGTTTTTAGGACAATTAGGACAAATGGAGAACTTATGTTACAAGCGCTCTAAATAATTGACTCCAAAATAGTTTTGCACACATTATCGCTGTATTTTGAAGGATATCATTATTAATTTATTAAGTAAAGTAATAATAATGAACCAGAAATATAAAATATAAGTTAAAAAAAAAAAACACAAATATATATATAAAAATGTGAAGTATGATATTAGCTTCACATAGTGCGTGCTTCTGATATTTTCAGGAATACGGAGGATGAGTAACTGACACGTATACTGTATATAAGGTAAGATAGGGCTGTTACTGCAGTTCAGAGGCTAAAATCGACCCTGAGTGCTTAACCACTAATATAGAAAAATACATATATATCAAATGATGTATAAATTAATATAGCCCTGTCCAAAATCTGAAAACTGCAACAGTTGTGGGACTTTTTGCATTAGTACCCCGCCCTGTGTTCAGTATTAGTACTGCAAATAATTTTCTAAGGACATCCCTGAGACAGAAATAACACAGCTATGGCTTAAATGTTGCCATTTCATTATATTATAACTCATTATATTTTGTATACGGTATTTTTGAGGATAATAAGGAACATTTGAGCACAGTTTTCAACTTTAGCACCATCGGTGGCAAACTGAACTACGTACCCTCAGAAAGGTGTACAGACAAATAGACATCCAATTTGTCAGGAGCTTCTCAACCACTGATTCAGTTCTGCAAAAAGAAAAGTGCACAGATAAGCAAGTCATCTAAAGATGAAGGAAATCCCTCACTGACGAACTTCTCCTCACCTCCTGAGCATGAGTTTGGGGTTCTTTGCCACATACTGCTCCACCAGATCGTTCAGCAGAGTCTTCAGGATGTCTGTGAAGTATTCCAGTTTACCGTGCAGCGCGACGGTCAGCAGAGAGGCCACGTAGGCCCGGTCCCTGGGAGAAAATGTCCGCTGGACCTCCAGAGTGTGAATAAACTAGAGGGGCAACAAGGCAACTCATTGGAATGGCAAGTCTGCTTGAATCATTTCACTTATACAGTATTTCAATTATACAGTACATATTTATTATATATAGCAATAACAGCAATGCGTATTATAAACTGTGTACATAGAAATCATCCGGCTCAAATTCTGTTTCAACAGTCTGGCGCCCTCACTGTTTAACAAATTAATCGCCTGTATTTCAGTTTATTTGTCTATGGATCATTAAAGAGAATCCTTCCTCCATTCTTTCACAAACTCTATTCCTTTAATTATCATTTCATAATTATCGCACTCGCACTCTATGTAAACTCAAGCCTCCTATTTGCAGAACAACACAGTTACAGTTTGGTTTCTAATGCAGAGGATCTATTTTATGAAATGTCCTGCCCTCTAATTTCTTTGAATTGTCTCATTTTCATTTCAAGAAGGCTGTAAAAGGGTTGTTATGNCCTGCCCTCTAATTTCTTTGAATTGTCTCATTTTCATTTCAAGAAGGCTGTAAAAGGGTTGTTATGGTCTCAATCATGTTACTCCTATGACTTAAATTCTTTTATTTTTACTTTTTCACTTTCTTATTTTCCACTTTTAACTGTCTTATAATTTAATTCTTTTCATGCACCTTATGAAGAGTTGCCCTGTTCAAGCCCCTTGAGGGTTTTTTTGCAGCTCTCCACATTTTATTTTTACTTTTTTTTCATTTCTGACATTTTGTATTTTTTTGTATGTGTAAACTAATAAAAAAAAAACTTAAAAAAAAAACAACTAATATGCTGTGTATACAGTAGTGTTTCAGAAAATATTTTTATTTTTGCTAAACCAAAAAAAAAAAGCCAATATGTATGACTACTGTAAGACTACTCTCACATATATACAGACAATTTAAGAAAAAAACATAGAAGTGCCTTAAGAAGGTGTTGGTCCAAAATGTACCACCAGAACAGCTTCAATGCACCTTCACATACATTCTGCAAGCCCCGGAGGGATAGAATACCATTCTTCTAAAAGGTAATTCCTCATTTTCTTTTGAAATGGTGGCAGAGGGTGCTGTCTAAAATGTTACTCGAAAATCTCTCTTAAGAGTTCGGCTGGTCTGAGATCTGGTGACTGTGAAGCATATGATTTACATCATTTTCATACTCATCAAACCGTGCCATGACCCTCCCGATGGATCGGTACATTGTCATCCCAGAAGAGAACTTTCCCATCAGGATAGAAATGTTTCATTATAGTATGAAAGTGCTCACTTCTAAGGGGACAAGTGGACTCAAACCATCCCAGCAAAATGTCCCCACAGCATAATAGAACCACTGGACCCCTTCATTGTAGGGGTTGAGCATTGAGGCATCTGCACTCATTATGCATCTCCGCTCATTTATTTATTTTTTCCTTTAATTTGTCTTTGTGAAAATATGAACCAATATCTCTGAACCAAACACAATCTGACCTTGGTAAGAAAGAGTTTACTGTTGAGCAGGTTCGACAGCTGAACCAGCCCCTGCTCCATGGTCTGCCTCCGGCTTTCAGGAACATCCAAATCTCGTCTCAGTGGCGACTCCTGGTGGCCAGGGAAGAAGATGCGCTCAGCGTATGCCCGATAATCCAGGAAGGGAATCCCTGAGCCAACCAGATCACTGGACATGTCCATCATCTCTGTCATCAGGTCTGCAGGAGGGAAAAATGGGATGAGTGAGGAGAAGGGAAGGAAAATGGGATGAGTGGAAGATGAAAATAAGTACAGGGATGATCAATTTGTAAATGGAAATGATTTTGTTCTCTAACAGAAAGCTTGCTGACTATACCTGTGAACTCCTTCTTGCAGCGGTCTCTTACGCTGGTCTCCAGGTTCTCCAGCTGGATCTGGACCTTCTTATAGTCCCTCATGGCCTGTTTGCTCTTCCTCCTGACAAACAAACAGTGATGGATGCACAACATTAACAGAAGTATGTGAAACTACAATTTATTCCTATGTTAGTGGGACAGGAAGTGATGAAAACAACTGCATGTGTGTATCTGTGTGTTTGCTGTGGGTCATCTTGGGATGCACTCAGATTTTATCCATATGTACATCTGAAATAGATCAAAACCATGCGACCAGCAAAGTATATTATTCACTTCTGCTGCAAAATATACATCATGTGGCACAAAATCAGATCCTAAGTTATGCAACTTGCATTTAAATGCTCAAATCAGAATTTGTCACTGTCACCAGGACAACATGTACATTTTTTTTTACATTATTTAACTGAACCAGCTTGCCTTTGTCATGGAGGACAATAAGACAATTAGTCAATGACATTAAGGTAAAGCTCATTTAGCTGGGATTTCTGGAGAAGCCCTAGTTTAATGATAACTCATACTGGAAAGTAATATGTCCAAAAAACAAGCAGGAGAAATAACTGCTTAATTATATGATTTATATACTCAAGGAATATGAGCCATCATCAGTACAAATACAACAAATACAGGCAATAAGCAGCAAATGCTACATTGATTCTGAAGCATCAATTTGTCTCTATAGTATTTTCTGCAAACACACAGCATGTCAGCGAGGATGTGTTTACCTGTATATGAGCACTATGATGAGCACAATGAGAGCCACTATGGAGGCTCCCACTCCAACTCCGACCTGAGCCTCCAGAGGAAACGTGGACTGGGCCTGGCTGTCGTACTGGACCCTGCCGAGAGAAAAGTTCAGGTTCCCCATCTGAACCTACACCATAAAGAAACGAACGTGAACCAACAAGACCACATCATGCGTTTAGGCCAGAGAACACAGATCAGGTTAGAATGTTGAAACTACTGTGATACTATATCGCTGTGACCCAACACATCTCCTAACCAGGATCCCTCACCGTGAACTCAGGCAGACTGTCCACGCCATCCTGTTTCCTGTTGCTGGCCATGACTAAGGGCTGCTGGGCCGGCGGCTCACAGTACAGGTGGTTGTGGGTCAGAGTTTTCACTGCACAAACCCCCTCCCCTATTAGAGCCACCACCTCCTCTTTGTAGATGGCTAGATCCAGATTCTCTCCCTAGAGAGGCAAGATGATATATGGAGTTGTAAGTGTGTGTATTTTTGGAAAAAATTAAATCAAGTTAGGCTCTATGTACTATATTCCGTATAAAGTCCTGATTCCCACCTCAACGGATATGATGCTGCCGGGTTTGTGGTGGTAGGGCTTGCCGGGGTCGTTCTGGTTCAGCTTGTAGAGTATCGGGTTGGGTTCATAGCTGAAAGCTTCATTTCCCACAGTGTTAAAGTCAAAGTGGAGGCTGTCCAGCAGGAAATGAACTTTGACCCTAGCCCTCCTGGCCTCTGGACCCACCGCCGGGGTCGGACACAAGATCAGGGAGGAGCTGCTCACTTCGCAGCGAGACTCATACTGGAACCAGCGGAAGAAAGAACAGAAACAACCTGATGTATACTAATTAATTTACCAAATTACTAGAGGTTTGATAATATTTCAATAAATGTTTTATTTCATAGGATTTATGTAAACAGAACATACCTGTTTAACGTGACAGAGTGTACCCTCAGGACAGTCCGCCTCTGGCACGATCCTCCTCCATCTCTTCAGTGGACCCTGGTGATCCTGCCCTCCATCCAGGCCTTCTTCTTTCCTCCTGCTTGTGCTCCTTCTCTTCCTGGGAGGGAGTGTATCTGGTGGACTGAGGGTGACTTTCATTTTCGGCTCCTGGACGACATCCAGGTTCTGACCAGAGACTCTGATGATTCTGCCTCCCCTGCAGAAGAAAGTAGAGTGAAAAGAGTCGTCACGTAACATTAACATACAACTTTCAGACTCAGCGAGCTTTAACTGTTGAATTCTTGTGCATTTTTTGTGTCTGTGTTCCCTTTCTGATCACTGACAGATTAGAGTCTCAGTTTGACCTTTGACCTTTTAGCTGCCGCTCCTCCTGAGGACACCGACAGGATCTCTGTCTGGTCATTCCTAAATCTAGACTTCAGAATAAATGTTTAGTTTCTCCTTTTGGAATGCCTTCACAATAAAATCAGGCAAAGAAAGTGTCATCCTTTAGTTCATTTCCTGCCTGTCGTCTCTACTATTCCCTGTATTCCAAGTCAACTTTTAACAGTATTTGATTTTTTTTATGTTGGCAGATACCAACCTGAGGAAGCTTTTGGAGGGAGCAGCCAAAGTGATGATGGGGTTGGGGGTGTAATGATACACAATACCCTGAAGGTGGCGTTCTGCGCCACCAAACCGTACAGTGATGCCATGTTCTCCTGTTCTGTTGCTGCCTCTGGTCAGACAGCTGATCTGATCCTCCTGGATCTTCAGCCTGAGAACAGGACAAAAAAAACATTTTAAACCAGAAAAACACTCTATTTTTAATTGTATTTTCATTAATGTGCATTTTTTTAATTTCTTTTTTCAAAAAACTTGATGCCATTCTAGACAAAAAATGATAGATTCTAGCAAAATCTGAAAAAAGCAGAAAATTCTTTAACACTTCATCCCCACAACGTCCATTTTTGATCAAGAACTTCACACTCCAGTCCTTGAAAATGACACTTTTTTCCTTGTTTGTTGGTTATTTACAGGCTTTGCAAAAATTTCAAGAGTTTCACAAGCTAAAATTTATCATCTTTAACTCTCTTTTTTTTTTTAATGCCCTTAGTGTAAAAGCCACTAACATCACACATGAAACTCCTCCAATCAGGACGCTGACTTCACTTGGGTGTCCAGTCCTCAGTGTCTGGCCTCTGATGGTAAGAGCCGAGCCCCCTGCCTTGGGCCCCCTTTGAGGGAAGATACTGCTGAGTACGGGATCCTGGGGACAGAGAGACAAAGAGAAGAAGGACAAGGGGAGGAGGAGGAGGAGAAAAGATATACAAGAGGAGAGAAAATAAAGGAAATCAATATTCTGATACTGAGCTGGTGATGTATTGGAAAGATAAAATACACACCAGGGCATTCTGGGAAACACTAACGAGTTTACGCAAAGCCTGCTAGTATAAGTTAATTAATCTGCTAGGCTTACGCCAATTAATTAAGGCATTTGTCGAATGTGTAGTAATTTTAATTTAATGCAAATAAGGAGAGGAGTCTGGTTCAGTTTAATTTTACAAGGTAGAATTACATGCTAAGCCATGTGAGAACGGTCATTTCCTTATGTGGTCAGACATTTATTGTGGGAAAGAACTTTGTCCGTGATAAACAAACATGAACATCAGCTGGACTGTTGACTGTTTAATTCATTATTCACTTCACTTCCTGTCGTGTCAGGTCACAGCCAGATCGCATTCTCCAAATGAAGCGCTTCAGGGTTAGTTTGCTTAGATCTTCCATCAGCAAAGTCTGAAAGTTTTGGTCCGTACCCAAGAGCCGATTACTGTGCTTTCATTTATCTAATGGAATCCATTTAAGGGGGAAACCTGCCAGAGTTCAATTTAACCACGCCACGTGAACTGGGTGTGAAAATGCCCAAGAGACGTCTTTCTTTTTAACGTGCTTTTTTTACTGCTTCTGCGTAGTTGTAAACTCCTGCTGTAGTAAAGCAGCTTTGCTGTGGTGCAGCTGCAGTTGTTATATATACTGTAGCTACTAAATGCTGGTTTATGCTTAAGACGGATGCAGGCAGCAGTCAGCGAGCAGAAAATGTGACAGTTGCAGTCAAATCACCTGAGCATGGACGCCATATTCGACGGTCACTCAGTTGAAATCTGCGCCTTCATCAGCAATTGTCCAAGCAAAAACAACGGAGAACAACTTTGACGAGCAACTGACACAGGAAGTGACAAAGTACAACACCTACATTATTCCTCCATAAGGGATTATAAAGACTATAAAAAGTCAGGAGGTAGCCTGTACTCTGGTCCAAGAACATTTCTTGTCACATGAAGTGGAACCAACATGTGATAGATAGAAAGAAGATCAAACCAAGAAGTGGGGATCTTTGGAGGAGCTAAAGATCATTTACAGACATACAGCACTGGCCAGAAGTATTGTATGGCCCATGTATTTTTGTGTAAACTTTTCTTTCTGAGTTAAAATACCACTCCAAACATAACAAAATTAATTTTTTTTAGTGTAGAGTAAATACAACTGAAAAAAAGCCAATAATTCTTCATAGTGTTAAGTAGGAAGACACTTTTGGTATATTAAGATTTGAAGAATACCAATATTATTAGTAGAGATCAAACAGGAAGTTAAAACAACATCTTTGAGCAAATGGTTTTCACGCATTTTCACTGAGTTGTAGAAATATTGTAGTCATATTACCTACTCTGAAATCCAAATTTAAGTCAAAAANTTTTCACTGAGTTGTAGAAATATTGTAGTCATATTACCTACTCTGAAATCCAAATTTAAGTCAAAAAATAGTTGAATATTCTGAACGAGTACTCAACTACTTCTAAAACACCAATAAATGAATTTTGTTGTGTTTAGAGTGGTACTTTGGTAAAGTTTACACAAAAATACNACCAATAAATGAATTTTGTTGTGTTTAGAGTGGTACTTTGGTAAAGTTTACACAAAAATACAGGGGGGCAATACTTTTGGCCAGTGCTGTACTGTCATTATCACATTTACCTGGAAGCTGAAGGTCTGAGCTGACAGTCCCAGTCCTCCTCCTCTCACTTTAACTGAGGCCTGGCCGCTCTTCTCTCCTCCGCTGCTTGTAGTCTCACACACGATCCTAGAAGACAGAGAGTTAGTAAAGACTGAAATCTGTTCACTGAACATTTGATGTATTTTAGTCCTAGTCTTGCCTTGAGGAGACTTCGTATCTGCTGTGGATGACATTGCAGGGGACGCCAGCAACTGTGACTGAGTTCTGGATGTCATCAGCTCTCTGGCCAAGGTTAGAGCCGGAAATGGTCACAACTGTCCCTCCTTCTACGGGACCAGACACTGGGTCCAACTAAAATAAGGGGACAACAAAAACAGTAATATTAAAGCAGACATATTGCACTTTTTGTTATTATCCCTTTTTATATTGTAATATAGCAGTAAGTACATGTTAACTACTGTCAAAATTTCAAATTATTTCTATAAGTTTCACACCTACAGAAATGCCTCCAGCAAGACAAACCCATAGGTCCTAAACTGCCCTGAAAGTTTTTATTGTCCTTTACTTCCATAACATGCTGATGTCACAATATATAGTTAGACACGCCCACAAAGCAAGAGGCTAGCAAGTGAGTGTTTGGCCAACATCTACCTGTTTTGGTGAGCCAATTAGACAAGAACAGGTATTTTGGACGAGGTCTTAAAGAGACAGTACCTAAAAATTACATGTTGTCATTCAGTGTGCACAGCAGTGTGGCAGCAGGAGAGAGTAGAAATGAGTCAATGTGTCTTTTTGGATATTAAATCATTGCAAAGGTTTCAAAATATTCCTCTAAATGAAAATAAGAGCATTAAAAAAACCTGTTGAATTTGTTCACTTTAATAATAGGGATTTGATGCCTGAGATGGGAAAATATATTTTTTTGGAAGTTAAATTTATCCTTAATGTTGTGGGGTGTTCTGAAAAGTAATAATTTTGGTAAAAAAATCTAAAAATGTCAAAGTCCAAATCGTACCCGTTTCGTGGAATGACTCACTTAAGTTATCAGCATCATTATAATGACACATTAAACATGGCCAGCATGG
The DNA here is from genome assembly GCA_014773175.1 of Lucifuga dentata. Lineage (NCBI taxonomy): Eukaryota > Metazoa > Chordata > Actinopteri > Ophidiiformes > Bythitidae > Lucifuga > Lucifuga dentata. Next base: position 316,177 of record VXCM01000298.1, read on the forward strand.
GAGTAAAAAGTCTTACAAAGTGAATGACAGGTGCAGGGCAGGTGTGTTTGATTTCATCAGTGCAGGAGTCCTGATAGACGCAGTGAGAGCTGGCAGTGCCGCCGCACCACACGCACCCATATTTGGGGTCAGCCGTACGACATCGGCTGCAGTCCGACCGTCCCACCGAGCAGTTAAACAGGGTCACTGAATACACAGACGGAAAGGAAGTCAGTGAGAAAATGATCTCTCTAAGTAACACGTATCCACACAATCACACACTAGTAGCCATCCTTACCATACAAACCCTCAGCGCTGTCAATCAGGAAGTTGTTTTTTCTCCTCACGTTGATCGTGGCTCGATATTCCTCCATCGAGGCAGAATAAGCATACTGAAATAACGGTGAACAGTGAGACCAGTGTGAGCACTGCATGCTATATGGTACATGAGCTGATGTAATGCAAAGCCACGCTCAAAGCAATTACACATCATGTTATCTGCAGATGCAGCAGCTGTGGAAGTTAATGAAACAACTCATGTAAACACATAATCACATAATCAAGAAATGGCGGTTCATTGATTTTTTAAATGTAATAGGCTATTGATGTAATACAGTGATGTCATGACCTTCCTCAGTTTTTGATTTACAATGATTTATGCACTAAATGGGTGTTGTTAACTCCATCAGGTTGATTTAGACAGAAACAGGTAAGGTGCAAGTTTGAAAGAACACACACACACACACACGCAATAGTGACTCAGGTAATTTAAAGCCATGAAAACTTAATTAGCTGATATAACACTCTGCAGGTATTTCTGTTTTTAAAGAAAATGAAAGCAATGCCACCTCCAGATACGGAAACTGACCCACAGCAAAACCAAGAAGATTGATGTCGCAATTTTAAACACATCGATTCACAATCTCTGGAAAGTGTATCTTAGAAAACAGGCATAATCAGTGTAATATAAGCACAAATTCAATGATTAAGAAAGGATCTGGTAAATATAAATTACCAGTTACTTGACTGATAAAATATTGCAATAAAACCATTATTGATGGGCTTACAGAGTGAGCAATAAAGCACCACATTCTGAAATTGTCGGACCTTATGTAGTTGGCAGGTGATAAAGAAGACAGATGGCTGTTTGGCATCCGTCTCCACGAAGGCTTCCACCACCACTGACTGCTCCTCAACGTCCAGCACACATTCATACTTCAGCTCCTCATCCTGAATAGGCACAACGTGTATATATATATATATTTAAATATACAAAAAACATTACAAAAACATTTTTTAATGATTTTGACCCATATTGTATGTGAAGAGGATAATATTTGTTTTAGTTTTTAAGTTTCATTGTCATATTACCACACAAGTTGACCCAAAACCTTAACCCTCTCGAGTCTGTGTTGTTGTGGCCAAAACCAAATCCATATTTCAATTTACATATTTTCATGGAGACAAGTGGCAAACAAGCATTCAAAAGTGCAGTCTTGGAGCTTTCAGGCAGTATCTTATTTATGTTTGTGGACCAAGTAGAAGCTGATAATGACCAGAATGACTCATTATAATAATGTAATAGAGTGACTGAGTTGATGACTGTTTATAACAAGTTTAAGAACCTTTTCACACCTCTGAAAATTTTTATTAATAAAATTTTGGCTGTTTTTTAGTAACTTTTAGAAAAATTTATAGGCTCTTTTTTAATTTTTTCACATATTTTTTATAGCTTTTTAATTTGACAAAATAATTTGTCACACTTAAAGCTTAGGTTGTCTTTAAAGCAAAAAAAAGAGCAAACATGTGGGGTAGCAGACTGACTTGAAATTAAATAAAATTATCGTGAGAGGATTTATGATGTTGAAAATCTACTGTAGCATAAACCAGAATATGCATCTAAAGTATCTGAGTTTATTTTGACAGTAAAGCTATAAAAGCTAACAGATCATAGGAATGACCTATTTTATTGTAGATTTTCCTAAAAGTGACATTATTGAGCTAAAGTGCTGCTAACCACATGTCCGACTGGCTTTACCTGAAACAGGTCCAGGTGTTGTCCCACCAGCGTGATCTTCCTCTCCACGTTGACAGGCAGGAGAGAGGAACCCTGAACATTCTCCACACATGGACATTCCTGATGACACAATAATAACCATTATATCTGCACATAAAGAAAAACTAAATACAGCCACTTTTCTGGGCTACAAGTGTATTCTACACCAAATGGCCAAAATTATGTGGACATTTTTTCATTTCCATATCACAGCTATCTTATAACAGCCTCCGCTATACACAAAAGGACTTTAACTAGATAGTCAAGTCACAAGTAAAACTGACAAGTCCAGTCAAGTTACAAGTCCTAAATTTTGAGTTTTGAGTCCTAAACAAGTCATAATGCTGTCTATACCAAATTTAATGTCAGAGCAATAAAACTTATTGTGGATGCTTTTTAAAATTTGTATTTATTATTTTCCAGATAATCTATACATTTGCTGAAAACACATATAGATGGCTATAAAAAGTTAATACTTGTATCATTTTAAATTTTGTTTAGGAGTCACAAGTCAATTGTGTCAAAGTTGAGTTGCAAGACTGTTTTGATAATGTCAATTTGAGAGTTGTAACTCGAGTGCAAGTCAAGTCTAAGTCATGAGAGCACACGATCGTTAAAATGCCTTGTGGTAAATATCATCATCTTTGAGGCAGATGAAAAGAATGTGAATTATTTTGAAAAAAAAAAACAAACAAATTAGGCTACAGTGGCCACGACATCTTACAAGAAACTGAGTAATTTGAAAAAAAAACTGAATAATATAAATATAGAGAAAAAGTTAACAAAATATAAAACAACAAAAAAGGCCAAAATAAGCAGTCAATGAAAAAAATAAACCAAAACCTGTTTATAACGATTAAGACTTAAATGAACATTACATAAAACACAAAGAGCAGGGAGGGCAAATGTTTACGTGTCTGCAGGAGGAAATGTATGTTCTGGGTTAGTGCAATGTCTTTTTTTTTTTTTAACTAGCATTACATGAGATGGATAGCAATGAGATGTAGCTTGTAGTCTATAGATGATCGGGCTACAAGGTTGGTGCTTTAAATTCCATCCCACACTGATTATGTTTCATTTTGCTTTGTTGTTGAAAAAACGAATTCTTAAAGATAACTGATGTAATACATCAGTAGTCGGATGTATTCCACATTATATTGTCAACTACATACTGACAGCCACTGTAGAAAGCCCACAACAATTTGTATTTGCATTGCCCCAACAGTCACATCATGTGTGGGCATATTTCAGATTGCAGACTGAGGCTTTAAAGGACCATGTCGGCAATCTTGCATGTTTAAGCCTAATATACAACCTGCGTGCACACGTTATCTTACTGACAATTTAGTTAACCTATTATCTTAATTTCTTGGCAAAAGCATCTTCTCCTGGGACTATATTTCCTGGTGGAGACATACAATGTCTTCCATGTAGCTCCGTGTTGGATTGGTTAAATAAAGTTACTCCTACAAAATTCTGAATAGGCGTTGTGTTCACTGTGTTGAATTACTTATCTCAAGCATGTTTCAAGTCTCTTCAAGTTGATTTTTATAGCGTACGGAATGAAATGAAACCAATGGGAAGCTGGAAGGTAGGAAAAAAATTCCAAGATTTTCCGCTCCCATAGTATATTTTGGGAAAAGTTTGTCAGTAGCATAACATATGTGCAGGTTGAAAAACTGGGCTTAAACCTGCTAAATCGCCAGTATTGTCCTTAAATAGTGAGACTTCTACACTGGCTGCACATTCTCCACTCACCAACAAGTCAGAGCCAGTTGAAAAATCTGATTGGTAGTTTGCTGCAGAGTCAGAATGAGGGTCAGTAATAGTGTGGGGAGAGTTGGTATGGATGATTGAGTTTTCGCTGGCGCCTGTGATAGACGAGCTGGTAGCAAACAGAGGCAGTGTATCCGTCTCCGTCTCAGCGTCTTCCTCTGGTTTCTCCCAGTCCTTCATCCATACGGCCGAATCATTCAGTTCAGGGTTTGCCAGGGAAATAGCCTTTTTGTCATCACCGGTGGCAAAGACTGTTACAAGGGCTGCTTCGCTGGAGGTGGTTGAGCTTACGTCAGAGGAAGAGCCCGTCACATCGCCGGACGGCTCTACAGGACTCAGATCTGAGTCCACCTTGGTGCTAGTACTGCTGGGTAACGTTGCGTCAGGAGCTTCATCTGTGCTATCAATAGATTCAATCTCAGTTACAAGATCAAAACCAACTTTCTCATCATCTGCAGAAGCTCTGGTAGGACCACCAGCTCCCTCCACGTCAGAGAGGAGGTCACCTACAGTGGTTACCTCCATCTGTGCAGTGGTGGCCTGGGTAAAGAGTTTGGGAGAGGCGGAAGTCCTGGCCAGGATAAGGGGTGAGGTGGATGCAGCAGTGGTGGGTTTTGTCACTGTCATGGTGGTTGCTGAGGGAACAGCTGCTATGGTGGTGGCAGCTGGCTCTGTGGGTGGTGGCTGTGTTGTAGTTGTAGCTGCTGTTGTTGTTGTAGTAGCAACCAGGACAGTAGGAGGTAAAGGGGTCAGTTGTCTGGTGGGTGGTGGGATGGTGGGTGTTGGAGGTTTGAACTTGAAGATGGAAGTGACAGAGTGAGGAGAGGGTGAGAAAAAAAAGGCAGGGAGAGCAAATTAGGGTAAAACAGAAGGGTAAGCGATGACTTCAGACACAAAATAAAATGTTCATGCTAAAAAATTACTGGAAAAGAACCAAACTGGAAACACATAGTACATGCACAGACAAATATCAACTACCTTCCACTCAGCATTAACCCTTAAAGGACCATACCAGTGATTTTTGCATGTTTAAACCCAATAAATACAACCTGCATACATGTTAGGTTACTGACAACCATTTCCCAAAACATAAAACCGTATTTTTGTTTTCCTCCCTAATCTTTCAAAATCAAATGTTCAGATGATTCAGTGTTTCACTTGTTAACATGTACATCTGCATGTAGAAGGAACGATCGTTTTAAAGTTTTCTGTGAGAACCTAGGACTATATTCCCTGGCAGCAACATACATCGTTTTCTGTGCAGCTCCGTGTTTGACAGTTAGTTAAAGCTACTTAGACACAAAATGTAATAAACATCACCCTGTGATGAATTATTTATCTCAAGCACATTTCAAGCAATTTCTCCAAATTGATTTTAATATGGGAGTTAACTGAAACCAATAGCAGCCTGGAAGGTAGGAAAAACAATTCTAATATTTACCACTACAGTAATTGCAGGAAATGGTTGTCAGCCTCAGCTTCAGTCTCAAACATGCAAAAACCTCCAGTATGGTCCTTTATACCTGTAGCCCTTCCTATGGACTAAATGTGGACTTACATTGTGGTTGTAGATGGTGACTCCTTGGCTGCAGGCGTGTTTATGGGTGCAGACGTGCTGGTGGATGCACCAGTTACACCCCCAGCGGCTGCTCACACAGCCTTGGCATCTGACAGAACACAGCATGTGTGAAGGAATAAAGATAGACCAGATAATCGTTAAAATGAGTGATAAAAAAAAATATTCATTGCACTTGTAGGAAACCACTTTCCACTTTTATTCACATTTGCTCCTGCAGAACGTTTCTGGAAAAGGCCTGCAGCTACAATAGCGCATATGAAAATATATGGAAATCATGAATTTGTTAGGACAACAAATGGTTCTCAATCCTAGTCCCCCAACAGCGTATTTCGAGATCTTGATTGACTAAACAAATCTGATTTAGTTAATCGCATGTGAGCAGAGGAAGGAGAGATGGAAAATATGGTGCTTTCTGAAGCGTTTCCATACTTCCGTCACTTGCATCTCTTCTTTATGACATGCAGTTCGCTGTATCAGATCAGATCTGTCCAATCAGCAACAGATCTGCAATGAAGGGGTGTGACTGTCAGAAAACAGACTCCAGCATAGAATCATCTCATGTTTCCTCGCTCATGTCTCCTCCAGAAAGCCTCCTCGATCTTTGCTCCTCGATTCTCAGAAATGTAATTTGCAGAAATACAAGCTTTCAAGGTCAGAACGCACCTATTATAAGCATTGCTGTAGTACTTGAGGACCAGGATTGAGAACCACTAGTCTCTGTCAAACATGTAATGGCATTTGGGGTTTCTACAAGCTCCTTGGTAGGCCTTCATTAAGCAAAAATATTTTGGTTGATGTAGTACTACGTGTTCTGACGTGTATTCCGTTAAGTACCTCTGTATCTGTGTGTGGTACTCACGGCCTGCGTCCAGAGAGCTGCTGCACCAAGCTGCAGTTATAGAAGGTGAATTCTGTTTCTGCAACCGTCACGTTTAGGAAACGCAGCGACAGGGTCACCATCACAAAGTCTGCATCAGGACAAATCAAGTGTCAGGACCCAAAAGCCACAAATTATTAAACCAACTATAATGTCGCTATACTTCAATTAGAATGAGTGTATAACAATGGATATTTCTTTTAATGTTCTGTAAGTATTGGAGTGTTTCTTTGGTACTTCAAGGAACTAGGAAAGGAAGGTGCTATTGTCTATTCTGTTTTTGCTGTTCGAGTTTTCTGCAACAATCATTAAAATGACAATTTTGACAGTAATACTGATCACAAACCATCTCCAAGGCCAATCGGAGGCAGACTGCTGGCATCGGGGGTTGAGCATATTACTCCAGCGCTGGTGAACGAGGCAGGAGTTTCTGTGTCCTGGAAGAAGCAGGAGTAGGCTTCTGCTTCTGCAAGACTGGGGAGTCCTGCTACCGAGACCCGGATCTGAGGGAGGGAGGGAAACAGACGTAGCAAAATAGAGAAAGAGTTGGAAAAGGATAAGGAGTTGAATCTACCACTTATCACTGGGCTTCAGACCGTTGCTGATCCCAAAAAGCTGTCATGCTTTGGCTCCACCAATGAGATTAGTTAGCAGATTTAGCAGAGATTTTTGTGAAAGGAGTCAAGAAAGGTTATAACAGTACAGGATTATAGTGCATTTTTCCATGTCTTACATCAGTTTTCTCGCCTCGGCTGATGTTGTAAAGGCTGAGGTGCTGGATGCTGAGGCACTGCTGCTTCTGGTTAAAACTCCACAGCCACTGACCCTGCAGAGACCCTCGCTGGCACTCCCACTGCTGGCCACACCTAGAATACCACCGAGACATGAGCGAGAGAAACAGAGAGCATGGGAAGCATGAAGATTAGCCACACACACACCCACTACTTTTCTCTCTAATACACACACACAGACTCACCGTCCCTCCAGCACACACCAGCCACAGTACGGGTCTCTGGCAGAAAGACAAGACTGACAGTCCAGGTGATCTCCACATTCTGCCACAGGATGCTTCTCTACCTGAAAAAAAAAGACAAATAGATGATATTTACTCATATACTGTAACTCAAAGGCAGATCTCATTGGTGGATATTAATGGTAAGATACTAGTTCTGATCATCCTAATTCCACATTTGCTATCTTATCAGACAAATATAAGAAAAACCCAATTTAAAAAGATAAATGTTGAATACCTGGACATTTTTCTCTGGAATTGGACCAAATAAAACCTAATTTTGAAATTATGATGGTAGTTAGCGTTTGGTTAGTGACCTTTGTTTGTATATATGCTATAATAAATCTTTCTTTACAGGCACCTGTAGTCTCACACTTTGACTCCTGCCTCTTCAAATGATCCAGAACTCAGCAGCATGTCAGGTTAGATGATGCTTGCCTAGAAAAGCAAGTATCAAGACCAGAGCTACCCTTACCTACCTGAGCTTCCTCACTCAGGTTTATAATCCTTCCGGTCACTAACCTTGGTTAGTGAAAAACATCTTGTATTGTCTCCAAAATGTGGATCTAACTCTTCAGCCACACTCCTGTTCCTCACATCCCTTCACACCCGAGGGCCTTCACTAAAAATGTCTTGACTTTATGCACCTGTTACAGACTTCTGGCACTAATAAAGTGGCGGAAAAGAACTTGACACTTAATGTTTTTTTCCTTGATCCTTACTTTGGCTAAAAGCATTCACCAAATATATAAATGTTTATGAAATAAACTTTTGGGCAATCCTTCAAATTAGCAAACACAATGTATTGTGGACTACACAGTGTAACTCAAGCATCAAGCCAGTTGTTTTACATTTGCAAATTAGCCACGGCTAAAAATGCTACGATATGCGTCACCGATTTATTCTGTAAATGATCTATTTTCCTATATCAGTCTCTATCCAAATAAACATGTAAACAAAACAAAGTTATGTTTGATGTAGCTTGGGGCAGCAGAAGCATCCATCAGTCTGGACTTGGGAATATAAACAATGCAGCAGTTCTCCATAACCATTTATCAGCATCCAGCTTCCCACACACACTCTGTAGGGAGTGTGCCAACACAATGGAGCCCACTTTCTCTAATCAATACCATTGTTACATCTGACCTTACACCTCCTGCTGACTGTTGTAGGCCTCACAGTGGGGTTATTGACCTTTGACCTCCACAGCCAGCTGGCCTCTCTGTTTTCTTTTATGCACTCTGCCTCTTTTTCTTTTATCCTTTTTTTTTCGGTGAGAGAGACACAGCTTGAGGAAGTATCAAAACCCTGAAAAAGTCTGACAAACGATAAATTGTCTGATGATGAATGATATGCCATGTTCAGTGTTGTGTAAGGAAACATCTGGGTGAGTTGTTGAATGGGCATAGCAAAAAGGCTATGGCCTCCTGTTGTGTTATATGATGCATACATGCACGACAGATGTGCTGAAAACACATAAATGTTGGAAACAGAAAAAAACTACAGATTGTTTTTATTAATCTGCTACATTATATATATAAAGCCTGTAAAAGTTCATTTCTACTAACATAACCTACAGCCACCACACTCAATAAGTGGATTTTGGTCCAAAACTCTGAACCAATATATAATTTAATCCAGATCCAGACTGAACCAAAACACAATTTAGTCAGGACTGGGAAAAAAAAATTTCACAGCAAACCTCACTCGGACAGGAAAGTGAATCAGACATTGGTATCCTGTCCCTTTATTATAATTATTGTGCTTTTATTTTATTATTTTCTGTCACAATGAAAAAATCTTATTTTGAAAGAAATGTAGTATTTAGTGGTTGCAGATTTGACAAGAAAAGGAAAACAACAAGATGGCTAGAGCACACTAATTTTTGTGAACCATGCTGAA
>VXCM01000299.1:0-19725 GCA_014773175.1 Lucifuga dentata
ATGGAGGCAGATGATTCGCTGTGGTGACCCCTGAAGGGAAAGCCGAAAGGAAAAGAAAGAAGAAGAAGTCTTTTAAACCCTCTGGCCATGGAATACACACACCATAACTGGGGGATGGGAGTCTGAGCTAAGGGAGTGAGTGAGAAAGTGATGATAATGTCTTCCTGTCTCCCACATCCGGTTCTTGAGAGTTTTGAACAAGAAAAAACACAGAATTTTGTTTCCAATCAGCTGAAATCATTCATGTTTCTTGACAGATAAGACCTCCATAGTAAAGCAGACAACAGATAACTTTAAATGACAATATTAACCTAACCAAAATGATGTCTTGTAGAATTACAGCAGACCAAGCCTAGCCTAAAGCATAAACCAGTTTGTCATGGTGAGGTTTATTGTTTAGATAGTGGAAGTTAGTCCTGGGCTGGGCAGAGTTACTTCTCACGAAGGTGATGAAAGTATTCCAACAGTGAACAAGTAGAGATAAGATCTTTATCTGAGCCATATCCGGGATGATCTGTTGACTAGAGTCAGGGCAAAACCTAAAGAGCGCAGATGAAAAGACACTGCAGAGCAAAAGACAAGGCCAACAGGGAGGGGGAAAGAGAGAGAGAGAGAGAGAAAGAGAGAGAGAGAATGAGATCATGTAATACCTAAAAACACAACCTGGCCCTTTTTAGTAATACTATGGCCAAAATCTGTCTGTTGAATATCAAACATTCTCTCTTCAGAGCTTGAAAGGTGATAGTGGTGTTTATTGGTGAAACATTCTGAGCGTACTGACGGACAGTGGAGGAGTGGATTATGCTGCAGGAGAGGATTTTTTTTTTTTTTTTTTNTTTTTTTTTTTTTTTTTCCAGCCATCTGGTCACCACTGAGTTCCAGCGCACCACAGCTGCTGTTATCCACTAATGAAGAAACTGCAAAGTTTGACAGCAAATCTTTCAGGCTGACAATAGGTGAATGTGTCACACTGAAAAGATCCACAGTCTTCTGGTCATACTACATTTGTGTTTTCTCCTAAAGCACAGACACTCAGAGGAATCATTTATAAGGCTGCAGGGTCCAGAGGGTATCTGATGGATGGTAATCTCTGTCTTTGATTACTAAAGATTACTAAATGTTTCTAGCCTGGTTGTCTGGATGCATTCAAGTTTGTTGTGAGCTGTGAGGCTAAACATCTCATGGTATCAAATAGAGATTACACTGGCTTTCCATGCTTGGGTATGACAGAGGACACTGAGGTACTATAGCACTACCTGGCAGTGGGTTAGGTGTGTTCACTTGATCAAAAACGGGTGCCTCCCAGCTCTTGAATGGCTGAACACACCTGATTTAGTTCATCAGGTGTATAGAGAGTGAGTAAAGGCAGTATCCAAGAAGTAGCATCTTTTTGGCGAGTGTTGCGAATTTGTTGGAATCAAAATCAATCAGAGTTTTAACTGTTGACAAGAATGTCTAAAGAAGAAAGATCACTTATGGTTGAATAAAAAAGTCTTTTTTTTTTTTTTAATATATCTCTCCTGGTAGACAGCTTTGGTAAGTGTGGTTGCCATTAGTTTGAGTGGCAGATACATTGCTGTAGCAGACCCTGATGATTACAGGCTGAATGAATGGCTATTCCCATGGTTTTGTGGCTTTGTGCAACAGGAACAGTGACCCCACTGTAATCCATTGCTGTTTACATTCCAGCAGATCAGTTCCTACTGGAACCATGGGGAAGGAAGGGTATGGGTTAAAGAAGGCTCTCACGCACCATATCACCACAAAACCAATGCATGCTTCACCCAGGACCCCCACTTAATAAACAAACTACAATGAACCACTTATGTTGTTATTTTTCTTCACCGTCTTTCCCCTCTGTTATTTGCTTCTTTCTCCCAAAAGGATCTTCCTATTTCAGTTCCACCTTTGTTTACATCTTTCCATCTCTCCAGCTTATACTTTAACTCTTAACTATTTTAAGTAATTTCCTCTCTCTTCTTCTGGGCAAAATCTCACTCCAGTCTTTACTTGTCTCTCTGCTCAGTTTCCTCTAGCTCAGTGTGCATGAAGATTGGCCCTACTTACAGGAGTAAGTATCCCTAATTTGGTGGGGTGGTCAGCTTCCCTTGTCCCTGCATAGAATGCCTGCAGGCAACAATGCAGCACAGAAGCCCTGCACACTCATCCATTCCCTAGAAATCCTTCTAAAACCAACACAAGACTTTCAAAAAATTTGTTAAAAATAGCCTTCAAATTCACATTTCATGGAGGTAGGGAAAGGAAAGGTTTCTGCATGAAAACACAGGCTAAGGTTTGTATACAATCATATGTGAATCTGAAGAAGAGGAGAGAGGGTGCCTCAACTTCAAAGAATGCATAAATGTGTGGAAAATGGTAGAAATCTTTCTTTGTCAAAACTGTTTCAGCTCTTGGACAGTGCAATGTGGCAGGGGTCCACGATGTGAAATCCAGTAAACACAGGAAATGAGGTGATCTTGAGAATGACCCTAACAGTTGAATCATCATCAGAATGTCATGTTCTTGTTGGAATAACAACAGATGTAGCTGTAATGCAGAGAACACACTGTCAGCAGAGCCCAAGAGCAACACTCAAATGTCTCTGAATGAGCCTTTTGTGTACTACAGCTCAATAAGTGGCCTTGATTTGCAGGTACAGTGTATACTTGTATAATCTCGGCGAAAACTACATAAACCGAACAGCGTGAGAATTCAAAGTGTGCTGCTTTTTACAAGCAACCACAAATGCCTCCAAATAAAATGGGAAGAAGCAGTACACAGCCTCCCGCCTACAGCATACCAGAGTTTCAATGCAAAAGCCTCCTGACATGTACAGAAAAACAGAAACACCTGTTCATTGTGACACAATTCGACACAGCAATCCTGTAATAAATACTAACTGTATGAAACTAATAGTTTTTACTTGTTGACAGTGTTGCTTCTGCTCTATGGTAGTTTTGAAGCAAGGGTCTGTGTTTTTTAGTGGACCGCGTTATATTTCAAGGTGTTTTGAATATTTCGTCCACCACATTCACTCACATAGAGAAGCCAAAATATCAGAAATATGGTACAATATAATGTACCAGTAAACAGGTGTTTCTACTTTTCTGGTCCATAATTTGAGTATGTCTAAAAATTTGAGGCCGTGATTCACTATGAGCTCAGAGAACAGAACAGACACTGCAAGGAAAACAACTTCGGCTCTGATCATATGATGAGGAGTCATTTGAAAGTAGCTGTTGGACTTAATCCCTTTCTGTGTGTGTGTGTGTGTGTGTGTGTAAGAAAAGGCTGCAATCAGGCTAACGCAGGGTCATGGCAGCTAGGTGTTGCCTGGCATATTTGGGACAGCGATGTGAAGCACTTATTAGGCAGTGGGTGTTGATGGTTTTAACCAACAGTGAAGTCATCAAAGTGGCTTTGAGGAGAGTTCTTTACACCTACATACCTGCCCTCGCCGCTGGGTGATAATGGATTGTGTGGGTGTGCGCTTGAGTGTAGAAGACAAAATGGGCAGTTGTGTATACGTCAAGTGAGTGGCTTGTTTAGGTGCTTCCGTACGGTCCAGTGCAATGTAATTAGTCAATAACGCTGCATTCAACCCTACATTTGTGAAGCTTTGAATGTTTACTGTTTGTTGACACTGTGTCAGAAGTGTTGATTCCACTTTATGATCATTTCAGTGCTGTACTTGTCATTGGTGGTGTTCTATTGAACTAAATTATATTAAAAGGTGCTGCTAATTTTTTCCTTTATCCATTGCTGCGTGCATATGTTCGGTGAGGCGGACAGAAAGCACTTCTGAGTCTAATTCAATCCGATAAAACACCACAAAATTATGCCTAAAATGCCACAGAGGTTAACCAGCACCTGTCTGACACAATTTTGACAAAAACTTAACATTATAAGTTTTGCATTGCATGGTTACTGCATTAATTTGAGATAGATTGTACAGATGTACCTAAAATAAAATGGCAATGGAATGCTGGAATTGGAATTCACTCCTCTAACTGATTCACTGCTCTAACTGATTCTCATCAGTGCATAGTTAAAATAAAAATTGCTGGTTAAATGACATAATTAAAATGACAGTTAAACTACATTATACTACAATTAGAACTCCAGTCTAATTCTACATTATATTGCAATTTTGTTTGTTCATTATAAGTTATGTGAATGATATTTGCCTGTGCTATATAAATATGTGCTTTTTCTTTTTTATTGTGGGAGTGTAACATTGGGAGTAACTCAAGGTCACATGACTATGCTTTTAGACCAGCTGACCACACCCTGTCATATATAAAGGGTGGAACCTTTGATGTTCCTAAGACCCTAGGAAGATGTAATATCGAAATATTTGTCTTCAGGTGTAACTTTTTTTGCACTTTGCACTGTTTGCACTTTTTGGTGAGCTGAATAAATGTTGTGAGGGAGTTTCTCCTTGGATTTTTCTGAACGGTGTGTGGATCTCTCACTTGTGGCCATTGCTAAATGACCACAGAACAATTTTTCTGTTAAAACCCTGGAGTTTCTTAAACCTTTCAACACCTGTTCTTGACACGGCCTCTGCAGTCAAGAACACTCTGTCCCTCTGTCCCAGAGAGTGAGTGATCTCTCTCTCTCTCTCTCTCTCTCTCTCTCTCTCTCTCTCTCTCGGAGAGAGTTAGAAACGTGCAGCTCAGCACAAATAGGGACTAGAACTCTCTGTCCTATCCTGCCTTGCTCTCGTTTGTTTCAAAGCTGTGTGTGATGTTTTTTCTACAGCTGCAGCATAATGGCTTGCTCACCACGACTGATACTAAAGCCAACTACGTGCCTAGAGTGGAGAGACAGCGAGAGCACTCCACAAAACAGAGAATATCTCTATGTACTATGTTTTCCATGCCATGGTCAACTGCTGTTGGACAAAGGGACAAAAACATGTTGCCTTGACAACGTTGCCTGAAATAACTGCGTTAGGTCCTCTGGGAAAATCTCGCTTGTATACTGAACACATATTGTAGAGAATGTCTGAATTGACAGAAGTAATGGATTGAAATGTTTATAATATTTTAATCTGCATGTGAAATAGAGCCACATATCTAATGAAGATGAAGTGACAAACAACCTCTCCACACATGCTGTAGCTTGCAGTGTTTAGAAATCTTTTAAAATTTCTGGATCCACAACTGGATCCAGATCTGTGCCAAAAACGAATTACTTCATCAAGCTGAAGTCTGTTAACAAGCTTTTGAAATATCCAACTAACTGTTAGACAGGATCAAAAACATAACCTCTTTGATTAAGGTAAACATATGCTGTTCCGTACATATGAAACATAAATGATACAATACTACAATGTATTGGACTGGCTAGAATGTATTACTCCTTTCTTTTGAGGCTTATGCCAGAATCAATCCATTAAAGCTCTTTCGTGGATAATACAGTGCAAGTCTTCCATAGTGGTTCATCGCAGTTTGTTTACTAACATTAACTTTGCATAGCAGCACATTATATGCAGGAAATCACTGCACCCTCTCATTCCCCATCCTTCCAACGAGTAAACATTTTCTCTTTACCTCACTCTCGCTGCAGCTACATTTTCTTCTCTTTTCCATTTGGTTCTTGCACATGTCGTTTCTTCAAAGCCGCCACTGTCCTTAACATAAAATGGTGGCAGTGGTGTGTCACGCTGGGTGTTCACCCTAGGTGGGCAACCCCAAAACGATGGCTCAGAGAACTATGATCTCTCCCAGACCCTTTGCTAACCCATTCCTTTCCCCCAGAGCTGTGCCACATCCTGCAGGTTGGGACCGCAGCCCATCTGGGTTTGGTTACAGCCAAGACACCAAAGCCATAAAATTAGTCTGGGAGGAAAACAGAGGGGCACCTCCTCATCTACAACCCCAACCAGAGCGCTCAGATGGGGGCTCTGATGTGGTTTGAAGCAGCAATCTACTCTTTTACATTGAAGAAAGCTGACAGCCTTCAGATCTGACCTGATGTCATTTTCAATACTGAATTTTAATTGATGCCAATGTCAATCTCCTTGTATTCGGTATTGACTGAAATTTTAATACACTGCCACTGAACATCTGAAATCAAATTTGATTCACCAGTAAAGACATACAAAACACCACTTTCTTACAAACAGCAGCGACTTCAAATGGTGAACTTTCCATCATCCAATAAAGTCTATTAATCAACATCATATGAATTAAACAATGTGGGTTTAGACTGTGATGTTTGTATCACAAAAATAAAACCCTGCAGTGATGGCAAAGTTGAGATGCAGAGATCTCTTTGAAAATGGGCATAAACAGGATCAAGGCTTCGATTGGTGATATATTTTGTTTTAAAAATGGTTGTTGTGTGCCTTATGAAGACACACATCAAGCACTCATCAGCGCCATGTGCCTCATGTTTAAAATAGGCCCTATTTTAATCAAGGCTACCTGCTGCACCACATCAGCTTCACCTCTTTGTACACTAAAGATGAGTCTCGGATATGAATGCTGTTTAGCCGTGTGCAGCTGTTTATTAAATGCAAGACATTTACTTTGGTGTAATTAAATGCAAGACTATTATTTCAGTGTGCTTGATGTGACACTTGAGGTTCTACATTTAGTGTCACTTGAAATTTCCAGCTCCAGTCAACCCCNCCCCCCAATTTGATCCTCTTTTTGGAAAGAGAGCGGATGGCGAATGGAAGGAGGATATCTTCCCTCTTTCCTTTGTCTCTCCTTATGTAAACATTATGCTAGTCATGATGTCGTCATTATCTACCAAAGCCTCACACAAATACAACTTATAGGACTCCAGTTTGAAGAAAATCTTATGCACGGCATGTATTTCTCACAGTATTTTCTAGAAGTGGGGTATGACTACAGTAGCTAAGGCAACTCTTCCCTGCTCTTGGGTGCTCGATGCAAACAGTAGCCCAGCCATTTAACATGTGACAGATTTCTAGAGGAGGAGTGCGACCCAAAAGCACACACACACACACACAAGTCCTTATTGCTTCTTTTACATCAAACCTCTTAGCAATCTCTCTCCCCTGCTAGAGAATGCTGGCTACAGTATGAAAGGCTTGAAAGCAATGAGACAAGTGTGCTTTCAGCTACAGCTGCTGCTTTCACATCATCTCAGAATACAGCCTGTGTTCAGAAAAAAGCTGCTGGATACAGCAGTGACTTACTGTAGGTCAATCAATATTCAGCGTGCCTACTTTATGCAATGTGTTGGATTACGAAAGGACTGAATGAATAGTTTTCAAAAGTGACCTATGAAAATGGTCTACACATTATGTTTATGGATATCCTGTGAATGCTGCACCGACATTCAGACGCCTGTGACGATCATTCTGAAGACGTGAATCTACCTGGCACTGAGTGGTTTTTCCTGTTGTTATTTCAGAATGGAAACTGCCATAGGGCTCTTCTGTGATGATTGTGTTAGACACTTAAACAAACACACAGCCTGGCACATGACTTCAACTATCAACACCATGTGGTGGCACTTCATTCTTTTTTGACACTGCTGTGCTAGTTAGCTAAGTGTTTGTTTATTCACAAAGTGCCAAGCTGTACGTAGCACAGAACTAGTGTAAACAGTATGGTGATTGGTCAGGTGGCATAATAATAATATACCACATAACCATCTCATTGAATGGTTATGTGGTGTATTATTTATAGTAAAATAGTAACAGTGAAAAGTATTCAGAAATTGTTACCCAGAGCAAACAAATATCAGCAGCTAACTCACCATTTCATCCAAAGCGTAGCGAAGTAAGCCGTGCTCGTAAAGGATGAAGAACCTCCTTTGCCATTTCTGCATGAAAAAGGAAGTGCTCATGTTACTCATGTGGTCACATAAATAATATCAGTGTCAGTCAGTACAGTAAGTCACATGATTTAAAAAAAACAAAAATAGATGGCTGTGATATGAGAAAATATGTAACTATCCAGCCTTGGTTTGGAAACATACTCTGAATGTTTACATGTAAAATCTTGTATCTTAAATATCATACTATTCAAAAATATCCATGGTCTCCCAAAATGAATTCTACAGAAGACTGACTCAGCATATTCCAGCCACACAAACACACAGACAAACCCAGACAAAGGAACTAGCGAGCCTTTGGGTAAAATTTGCCATGCATAAGCAACCAATACATTAGCACACTTTTAGGATATACCACATAACAAGGCCTTCGGGCTAGCTGGACTATATTTTATCCCCATGCTTCAGTTAGGAAACCAATTATCCATTCAGAATTCATTGTTTTTTCTTCAAAGTTGTACAAGCAAAGTTGGTCGAAAAACAGGAAACGATTCTCTTCTCTATGCTCCATTTAAATGATACAATAACCAAACTAAGCGGAGAAAGCCTTTTGCCGCAGTATGCAAGACAACACAACTGACAACAGTAATAAGCCTAATGATGATCAAATTTTTATTATTATGTCAATGTTTCGCCAAAACACAAGTAACAAAAGACCCCAGCCTACTAATGGAGATAATTATCATATTGGGGAAAGCTAACAAAGGCTCATCTCATTGTAGTGACATTTGGCCAATGTCCAGTCATCACACCCATCACCACTTATCTCCCTTGTTATTGACTTGATCTGCCCTCCACTGTCCCTTCTCTTTTACTGGACCGTTTTGTCTCAGTATTAAATTTCCTGGTAGTGTTTGCAACAGAGCCCTGATCCATAAAATATTGAGAAGTGTTTTGTAAACTAAAAGCCATCCGACGATATCAGCAGGGGTCTGATAAGCCTCACAGGTCACGCTAAAGGGACATCATCATCATCATCATAGTCACAGATCCCATTAACAGGTGATATGAAGCTTACATTGGTCTAATAAAAAAAAAAAAGCAATTATAGTCTTCGAACTCCTGTCTAGATTCTGCAGCTCTATTAATGGAGANAAAAAAAAAAAAGCAATTATAGTCTTCGAACTCCTGTCTAGATTCTGCAGCTCTATTAATGGAGAGAACAAGACAGAGCCACAGACACAAACTGTTAGATCACGGTGGTCATAAAACACGACTTATCTGACACATCAGCTCTTTCTCTCTGTCATTTGCTCGATGTTGTCGTTAGAACCCGACCAACCTGCTCACTTCAGCACAATGTACAGGGCACCAATTATCTGCCCCACAGTAAAAACCTGTGTGTCAGAAGACGCGGACCGTGTAAGTGATGATGTCAAAGCGGGAGCAGGCTGCTGACAGTAATCGTGCTGATGGAAAAGAAGGTGCTTTTCCCAAGCCCATGTGGAAGACATCAATGTGGCTGTGAGCGCTTGGACCTTCTCTTCTTCCTTCTCCTCCCACACGTTCTCGCTGCTCCTCTTTGGGATGTACCGCCACAATGCTATCTGGGAGCTCATACAGGAAACGGTGCAACTGAATGAGGTTTCACGTTACATGACGCTGGGGGAGCAAGTTTCATGCAGCAAGGTCGATATTATGCTCATTAGTGTCCGAGAATGAGGCTTTGTTTGATGGAGGGTCAATTCTCCCACGGGAAGCCGGTGACTCCATAGCAAGCAGGCCTTCTTAAGATGATCTTCAGCTGCCATTTTCTTTTATACAGCTCTATCACAAGTTCTCTCATTAAAGTAAAAATCAACACCATACAAAAACAGGTGAAGAACCCAAATAATGCTCACTTCTGAATATAAGTCACTTCAAGTCCAGCAAAGTGATCCACTTACCCGAGATCTGTGTAAGGGATTGTCAAAATTCGTTCCCTCTGGTGCAAGTAGCAACCATCCTCCATATACAGGTTTTGCCTGGTGAGAAAGGGAAAAAAAATACAGTGTGTTGAAAGAAAATGTTTAAAACAAGAGCATTTACAGTTCATTCAAGCACTCATTTGTTGTAGAAACGAGGCAGGCTTTCCTCCAGTATGTGCTACAACCTTTGACCTCATATCAGACAATTACAATATGTTTCTTGGTTTTCAGGAAAGTATGTATTTGCTGCCTACACTCCACAGCTGGCTCCGTTCCAGAGCACCATGCTGTCCTGGAAAACAGGAAAGGCTAGCGTGTATGATTTGGTTTCTGATTCCCCGAGTGGGTGGCTTGGTGGGTGGAGAGGGCAAGAAGCATGAGATAGTAGGAAAAACAGAAGATGAGCGATAGGAGAGAAGTAACACAGGGCTGGAAAGCTTCCTTGGCTGGAGATTTGCAATTCAAACTTGTACTGAGACTTGGAACTTGATCTGGCAGTAATTTTTTAAATAGTTGTGGTACATACTCGAGCTCCAGCCACACGAGCAGTCAGCAATTGTTTGCTAAGCCAAAAGCTTTGCACGACAGCACGACAGTTTTATTAAATGTGTTCCTGAGCAAATCCTATCTACATACACCTAAAATAACCTTTTAAAAAAAATTAAGAACCTTAGATAATTCAATTTTAATCAATGTTTATGGAACAGTAGCCATCAAATAAAGTTCAAAGGTTCTGACATTTAGAAGTGCCTGGCACCCTCATGTCCTGCTATCAGTGGTTTTGATTACAGTCATAACTTCATCCCACACAAAGCTCAATACATCCACCATAAATCCTTTATGATTGCAGAAATGACAGAACATTTTCAAATGACTGATGGCATGGCACAACAGGAATTCAGAACTATATTGTAAGTCAAACTCCCAACTGTTACCTTGGACAGTCAATTGTTTCTGAGCATTCTTCCAAAAGAGACAATATCCAAGTTTTGAAAGACAATGAGCTATTGTAGTTCATTATTATTACAGAAAGCACCTTGGTACACAGAGAAAGCTCCTGACTGACTCAATCAAAGTTATTTAATAAAAAGACACCAAATTTGATAGGTTAATAGGGTTTCAGAGGATGGAAGGGAGATCAGAGTGAAATTTGGACACTTGCTACCAGTTTAAAACTCAAGGAGAAATACAGATACTGAGGCATAGTTTAGAGAAAATGTCCCATCTCTCCTCACATGACCTGACAGCAGGCCAAGTGGCAAGTCCTCCTGGAGTAGACGAGATGAATCTAGGTCAGGTTTTACTCCTCAATGGTTCAATATTAATCTGACTCATTTAAGCGTCTCTGTGTATGTTCATTTTGTAACCCTCTCCAAACTTCTTATTCCCTCCCACCATAATGACTATGCAATACTGCACTAATAGCAAGGGTCTTGCAGTATTGAGTCAGTGGGGAGGAGAGTAAATACTAAAGGAATGACAGAAGTTCTGGCTGAAAATATGCAAGGAATGAAATTTCCAGCCCCATCATATCTTTCTGTAGCAGTTCTTTGCAGTATCTGAACAACATAACTGGCCTGTCACAAGTCTTCAGTCTCTGGCAAATGATAAACTTTTACCAAGCGTAGTTGTCGTAGAATAAGTTTGATAGCCTGTGGGTCAGAAATTCCACTGGGAAGCAAAATACACCTCAAGTCTATTTCCGTCCCTGCAGAGAAAACTTTAGCATTGATAGATGTTACAAGAAAATATGCAAAATATTAGTTAAGCCATCACCCAGCTGTGTTGAAGATATTAACAGCCAAACAGGCATAAATCTAAGTCCTAACATAATCTTTACTTTGTGTGTGTTGGAGTGTCATTTCTATAAACCATCATCCTGGATCCAGGTGAGTCTTAACCAGGACCTTGTGGTCACACTGAAGGGCAAATGAGTGCAAAGTAATCTGATGTCACCATTCACATGCCTATATCCACAATGCAGCATGTTATTTGGCGCACCTCTGTTTACAGTACCTGCTTACAAATGAAATGGGTGCATGAGATGTTTTGACAGCCTGTAATTCTTCATACTGTAGCTTTACTTTTTGGTCATTTAGGGCATAGGAAAACCTCCAGACTAGCAAAGTAAACAGCAGTAAGCCTTTACTTGGGATAGCATGGCAAGTTTTTTTTTTTGTTTTTTTGAGAATTGTCACCATGATAGATATAATCTAACATAATCAATAAAACGGTTGATAGTGGGCTACTGTGCAGAAAGGCATGCAGTTGGGTAGAAGCCTACATCTTCATGAATTAAGGTCAATATGCGCCCATGGCCTGGAAAGTAATTACGTCTAATTAACCAAACCTTTGAACCTTGGTCTAAATTTGACACGAACACACCGTTTGGCATCAGGCTTAAACATGAAAACATGCTTTCGCTTTTCAAAGTATAAGTTATTGCAAACAACATCAAAAGCATTTACTATGATAAGTGTTAACCATAAAAGCAAAAGTAAGTGTTTTTATTCACCTGATTTAAGTCTTCGTCATTCAGCAAATGTGATTCTCTGGGCTTAAAACAGTTCTGGCATTTACTTTTGTTGAAAATATTGGCTTGAAATTTCCGACAGGGATTGTCTTTGAAGGACATGGTGATTTATAAGGAGATACTTAGTCTAGACAGCCAAGAAACAAAACTATTCAATTCCTCCAAGCGACTGGAATCAACTTGCTAATGGCAAATTGGAAAGTTTCTAGAACAAACCCATCCGAAGAATGAAGCGAAAAGTCCAGCGGAGTATCGCGGGTTGTCCACCTGTCTGTCCGGTTACCTGAAGCGGTGAACAGCTGAACGTTAAGTCAGATCTACAACAGTCATCTTCGCGCGAGGGGGCTGCCTCCCGCAGCTAACGACGAGTTGCTAACTTTTGTTTTTCTCTTTTAAGACTCACTAAGAAGTTGTCAAATAAACCGACGGAAGCACAGAAGGGTGTATGCAGGATTTTTTTTCCGTTTTTTACGCTCTCCAACGNTAAACCGACGGAAGCACAGAAGGGTGTATGCAGGATTTTTTTTCCGTTTTTTACGCTCTCCAACGAAGTGCGGACGTTTCACAGGTGACATTCCGGCCTCGATTTTGCTGCAAAGGTCCCGTCAACCTCCATCGGGCGGAACGGCACTACCGAGAGAGGGGAGTCCGCTTTCGTCCCCCTTTCACTTTGTCTGAAAAATTATATCGAATTAATTGTCGTTAAAATTGCCACACGCTTCTAATGTTGACGTTACTTTCTGTGCAAAACAACCTTATCCAACTTTAGACATGCCATCGATTCGGTTGTCATGCCGTTAGGTCCGAGGCATTAGGTCCCGTTCGTCGTATCGCCTACGTAGCTGGGAATGCTACGCACTCTGCAGTGAATGTTTTCGTGAAAATCCTGGGGCCGGACATGCAGTCCGAAGAGGCACGAGGCGGTGCCGAGGAGCCGATGAAGTGTGATTGACAGCAATGTAAGCCAATCATGATCGCGGACACGCCCACAGCCGAGTCATTACGTGTCCAATAGAACATCAACAACATTTCCAGCACTGTGGTGGATATTAAAGAGTCCATGACAACAAAACTATCTTCTGTGTAAAATAAGTGAATACTTCTTGTACTCAGATTTGTCATTAAAAAAAAAAAAAGACAATCTCCGGCTTATATAACTGGTCATATTTGCTTGACATTAGGTGTGGAAATATTATTAAAAATCCACAAGAACAGGAAGCACTGAAAAAGATAACTGATGATTGTGATTTATGGTCTGTATTCACCAAAAAAAAAAAAAAAAAAAAACGTGACAGGAATTAAATCCAACATATATTTTATTATTTTACTGTACTAAAAACTGAGGGACTCCTACTAAAGCATTTTAAAACCATATTTTGCTGTGCATTTAGATGTTTAATTTAATTGGCTTTAGTGATCTTATAATAAAAATAACTCCATTAAGTAAGACAGACATCCATATTCTGATATTCTGGAGAGGTCTGTGTGGGTTTGCCACCACCAGTTCAAGTGAAGAAAATCACCCAGAACATGACCGCTCCACGGCGGTGCAAAAACATGGTGAACGTTGACACCAAATTCCACTATGCCACTGGATTTCCTGTGACATTCTCTACTGTCCTTCTCCTCCCACCTGCCTGAGTGACCAAATCAGAGATGATTCAAAAACCTCATTGTCCCTGGTGCTGCACACTGTCAGGTGTGACTGCATGAAAGTAGAGTCCTTTAAATTTGTTTGCCTTCTCGGGGAGAGTTTGCATGCAAATGTTTGGCATATGTATAAACTAATAAAACACAATTTAATCTTATCTCAAAAGCTTTTTCTCTATTACTTTGTCCTACATTTGAATGAGCTTCTTTTTGTGTTCTGGAGAACAAAAGCAAGGCTATTTTTGAACTACTACTCCTCTGTGGCAGATATAAGAGAACACAAATTTACCTCAGATATATCCATGGATATACACAAAGATGTCTCTCCTTCAGACACAAGTTTAAAGGAAATCTGGCAGGTGTTTATGTTCAAAATGGAAAGCACTCCAGATGGAGCTTTTTTTTTAAATTTATTTATTTTTTTTACTTTAGGCTCCAGTGCACCATCTGTTGGTCTTAAATTTCCACTTTCTGGGTCCAAGCTCTGGTCAGGCTCAAGGGATGGAAACAAACATTAGGTTATACTTAAAATGCCAGAACCAAATTAGGTGGGAATCAATGAGTCAAAGTAGGCTATTAAAATTAATCACACTGAAGAATCAAGATGACATTCTTAACAATGATTGCAACTGGCATAAAGAAAATAAAATATACTGAACATAGAAACTAGTAAATATGAAGAGTACAGATAAAATCAAGCATGATTGTCCTCATGTATTCTTATTAAAGAATTACACAATTCCACATTAAATATATTTTTTCTGTTTCCAAGTTGTTCCACACACACTATAAGATTCTCCTTGGAGATGATTTGGACAATAAACATTAAGTTATGCAGAGAAATATGAGCTAAACAAAATTCTTAATTTTACTTTTATCACTTCATTCTTCCTGTCAATGAAAAGTCAACATGTAAGATGTACTATATTTTAATTACTATTTTAATTAGAGGGCATGCTGGGAAAACTTTGTCAAAATAATATATTTCCTTCAGTGCTGTAGCTGTCTTGACTAAATAAGAGGAAATATGTTTCTTAATGTGCTTTATTTGTGCGCATAAAACAAACAAAAAATAATAATAATAATGGTAACAACACAGCTGAAAGCATCCAACAGTGATTCCTTTAAGGAAATGACAAGTTATGTGCTTCTTTCTTTTAACTTTAGGCAATTTTATATTCAACTTGTTAACTCATTTCTTTTTCTTGTGTTCAAATGACCCACTGTACATCAAGATAAAATTATTTGGAAAAATTCTTCTCGATGCCAAACGCCTGTTCTAAAGTCACTAATGTAATTAATGCTCAGAAAGCAAGATGGAAAAAACACAAATGATTTCATCTGTATTATTTTTACAGAGCCCTTATGCTGCTTTGTGGACTCAAGCCTGAGATCCTCCAGTCATTCTAAAAATTACAGCATTAAAACATCTATACATATCATAGGAATCATTAGCCACAGAGCTATATAACAATCTCTGTGGACCAGGATGTAATACTAGGAAAGACCAAAAATAACAGGATATCCACTGAGCGAAGTTCATGTCCATTTCATTAATAATTTAATCATTATTCATCAGCAGGGAAGCACAGTATTGTCTTCCTGTAAAGATGTAGTTTGTCCTTTGCTTAGACTAAATCTTTCTCATTTTAGTGTTAATGTGTTAATTTGTGTCAAGAAAAAAACCCCACAAAGTTTCTCCAGAACTTGACAATATACTGTAATAACTGAAGGCCACGAATTAAAGCACACATTATGGAGCATTTAGAAAAGATTAGCCTTCTTCTTCATGTCATTCTGCTTCCAAAATGGAAGTCTGTCAAATTCTTGTATATCCATGCCAAAGATATCAAAGAATGAACCCGGGGATAGGTGACGCTGCAAAGGAGAGGAGGAGAGAGAAAGAGAATGTTAATGTGGAAAAGCAAAAAAAAAAAAAAAAAAAAAAAAAAAAAAAATGCACAAGGTTATATTCTACCCAAAATCTAAGGATGCTTTCCTCACACATTTATTTTTACCTCAAGTCTTGTTCTGTCAACATCTCTGGGAGGCTTCACATGTCCTCTGTTTGTAACTGTGAGCAGCATTTCATATGGGTAAACCTGTGTGAAAATACAACTTAAGTCTGACTCCACATGCATACACATTTTTTGCACATTTATTCCATGAGTTGCTGAGCTGAGAGGTGGAGTTAGAACTTCATGCACCGTGCAAATATGCAGGCGTTGTCAAACTGCTGCGGTGTTACTGTTAGAATACTTGTTAGAATACTTAAGCTTTGAAAGAAAAATACAGCTTTTGTAAAAATATGTATTGACAGAGAAGATCCATATGAACACTAATGTGATTAAATAAAGGTGAGACTCATTTAGAGGCAAAGAGTACAGAGTGCCTTATATAACCAGACAGAGAAACTCAGGCTGGCTCAAGACTGCACAGATTTATTTCTCATTATTCATGTCTGATTTAATTTTAGAAGTGAAAGAAGATGGATAAATAAACAAAGGACATAATGAAGTTTTTTGTTAAAACCTTAGGAAGTGGACTCCAGCACTATCCCCACAGTAAATCTCTGCTCAATCAGTAAGCTCATGTTTAAAGTCCATCTTAAATTACACTCAGATGTACTGGAAACCTTATTTTAAGCCTGCAAAGTACACTGTCTCTAAATGATATATATTATGAGTAAAATTTTGACCAAAAGTTTTGCAGATACACAATTTAGCCAAAACCAGAGCTATTTAAATCTTGGAATTTATATCATATACATAATAAAATACTCTCTTGCTTTTATTTAAAAAAAAAAAAAAAAAAAAAAAAAAAAAAGCATTTGAGAAAACAGTACAGATTCATTTTTGATTGTACATTATCTTGTGGTGCATAATGATTACATGTTTGCATATCACTGTGTAGTTTATGCAATTTGGACTCATCACTAAACATCACTAAATCTAACATCACTAAATCTTGTACATTAAGCTTCCGCATGTTTTCCTACTGTGTAGTACATTTATACTGCTGTCAATCCTGAATTGTACTGTATGTATGTGTTTATATGTGCAGAACAGTCTTTGCAGTGACACAAGACAAAAATATATACTTGCTTTAGGTTCCAACAAATTAGGCATTGACTCTCCTCTGTCCGTTCGTGTTAATGGATATTGACCATTATGGCTGAGCTGCAGAATGAAGCAAACATATATAATTAAGCTAAAAGCCAAGTGACTACATTGAGCAAAAGTATATTTATAATAGTGAAAGAAAAAACCTAAAGTTCCTCTCACCCAAATAAATGAAAACACATGTGGGTGAGTATATATTGCCTTTAATCTCTCAGAAATCTGACTACATAGACATGGATTAGATTATATTCAGGGTACTGAATCAAGATAATTTTACTTGTGACAAATTATTGCGTAAAAATATTACTCTTACCGGACTGAAGCCATTGTGACCGTACCCAGGTAGAGAGGCTGTTTTGGATGTGGAGGAATTTGGATCTATATTAAAGCAAAAGAGCAGATTAGCTCATCGTGTGAATTCTTACAGTCAGATTAGGTGCTGTGCCCAGATTAGATCTGATTAAAGACTAGTATAAAACCACCCTGCTAGTTTCTGTTTTAGCTCTGCACTAATTGTTCTGTGTAGCTGATTTCTCAGAAGTGCTGTCTGAACAAACTGGTTTGATTTATTGTCATTGGTAGGTTTTTCTTATGTGGAAATACAGCTAAATATATGTGTGTGTATACAATATGTAGCCCCACTTCCAGCCCAGAGGTTTAGTGACACATTTAGCTACATTCTTTAGAAAATGGCCTTACCTCAAGGGGCAAATAGATTTGGGAAGTTTCTGGTGTTGTATTTAACCACCAAAGATAATGAATGGGCTGAGCAGCCACATCACTTTTTATATGCATACAGTCATCAGAAACAGAAATATATGTTAGTGAGAACAACTGTGTTGTATAAAACACAGAGTAAGTATCCCACAGAAAGTCAGATGGCACCGAAAGTTCTGGTTGCTGATCTGGTGATTTACCAATGACATTATACTGTATAAGAACCTGCATAAAGTACTACCTTACCATATAAACTGTGTAACATGTATGTGGGTTGTATTGATTGGGTTGTATTCATCAATTGTATTCATTGGCTGTATTCATTGGGCTCAAACAAACTGTACAAAATCACTGGTATTGTCCTTTAATTTAAACTGAGTACAATGCAATCCTGATTATTTTACTTCAATTGAAGTATTACTTTGTTTAAGAGGAACAATATCGCAAAGACAAATCATCACAATAACACAACTGAGCGCAATTTAATTTCATATGCTTTGCTTCAGTACATGTATAAAGGATGCAATTGTTGCTCAAATTGTTGCTGAACCAGTCATACCATACCTTGCTGTTTGTAAATCGGAGGCCTTGTGTACATGTTGAAGCCTTGATCTGCAGACAGAAAATAATGGATAGTAAGAAATGGCCTTTTGATATTTTGGGTGAGGATGACGCAAGGCAAAAAAAGTTGCTGATCTGAGGCGCCTCCCAGTGGTCAAAGGGGAAACTGCTCTTTTATGTTCAGAGAGGACCATTATGAAATGCCACGCAATCCTGAAGGGGATGGGACAAACAATGACAAACAGAAAATGGTGTAATGTGAGATCCACGTATGTCTTGGTGCATCTTGTTTTCATTAAAAAATGTTATTGCAGAATTGTGGCAGTAATAGATGTTCAAATAAGATCTCTAGGAGGGTTCAAAGAGGATCTTAGTGCACTCCAGTATAAAAGCCTCACTTTTTACACCTTATAGGAGTTGGTAATCAATGAGGTATAACTGAGCGGTACTCATGTTTTCCCAAGTGACAGCAATGTGACAATGTGGAATACAGAATAATATCCTCATACAAAAAAGGAAATTAATAATAAGAATGACCCAGCGGCAAAACTACCATATATGCAGGTACCTAAAACACTTTGGGACCCCTCTGTAGGTATTTATATTTACTCAGTGAGCCAAGTCTTCTGCTCCATGGTGTCATGTACTTGATGTCATTCTTTCACCAAATAAATAACAATACAATAACATAAAACAGTTTTACATATACAAGCATACAGTTTATTGATTCATACCTCTATGTTACATTTCTAAATTAAGTTTAAATAAGGATTAATGATGATCTGATGTTCAAAAATGTGCAAAGTGTTCCTGCCGGAATTCTGGGTTATGGATCATAACCCAGAATTCCGCACGAGAACTGTGCAGTGCTGACCAGCTGTTGCTGGTTGTTTTAAAGCTGCGTGCTTTCCCTTCTTTCATTCGCTGCATTATGTTATATTATGTCTGATTGTGATATTGTGAGATTGATTTTGATATTGTGAGACTGAGCTGCCAGATTAGCCACTGCTGGCTAATCTATGCTTTAATCAGCGTGTGGAATGAGAGTGGCGGCATGATGGGCACACGATGGGTGGGCCCGCCTTGCATTGGGGCCCAGCTTTGACTCGTTAAGCCACTGGAATGACCACATCTTCACCTTATGATTGACTCTTGTTAGTGCAATAAAATCTTATTGCTAGGGAGTATAAAGAGAAAAAGGAGGCATGAGAAAAGAGAGCCTTACCTTTTGTGAGAGGGAGAAAGTGGAGGCATAAAGGGGAAGTGTGGTGGGTGTTATTGTTTCCAGAGTATAAAGAGGGAGAAAGCATCAACCCTGCCGGTTATTCCAATGAAAAAGTGGTAAAATGGGAGGAAAGTGAGGAAGAAGAGGAGGGGGGAAGGAGAAGGAGGAGGAGGAGGAGGAGAGGGAAGG
>VXCM01000299.1:20085-111003 GCA_014773175.1 Lucifuga dentata
AAAAAAAAAAAAAAAAAAAAAAAAAAAAAAAAAAAAAAAAAAAAAAAGGTGAGCAGAAGGGCATCAGTATAATTACAAAGGAGGAACGAGAAAATTTGGAGCATTATATGAGAGCTCGTCTCACCTGGCCTGTGGAAGTGTTGAGGCGATCGTGACACAGTTGGATTGTAGTTGTGACGATTGTACATCGCACGAAATCCAAAACATCCCTGGCTCGCGGATTTTGGTATTCTGCACTTTCTGATGTCATAACTCTCCTTAAAAGAATAAAGACACAAAACAGTGTAAAAGACACAAATATACAGAACTAATTTGTGTTGATTCAATTATTAGTCCTAAATGACTTTAATTAAATGGGAGGTTAATGCAGATATGACTTGCTAGTTGTTCTATATTTCTATAATTATCCAAGGTACAATTATCTGAAAAGCCAGAAACAGCAGGAAATGATCAGAATTACCTCTGTGGTTTGTGATAAAGTCCCTGGTGACTAAAACAAAAATGCAGGAAAAGAAATGAATGTATAAAATATCACACCTCCATACTGTATTTAATGGAATCTAAAACCGTATATTTCAGTCTCAGGTGAAAACCTCGTATCTCCAGAGGGTAAACATGTCAAAGGCCTTGACCTTATCTCTTACCCATGCATTTTGATTTATTATCAGTATTATTTTTAACACTCATAAATACTGTGTAATCCTTCAGTTGAATTTAAAATATAAAAAAAATTAGTAAATGTGGAGTTATTAGATTTTCACATGAACACAAAAATTTAATGGTTTTGGGACAGAATAAGGATATAATTCTGACTATATGTTCCAAGTTAGTTCCAGAAAGTTGATCATTATTTAAAGGCAAATGCCACAGTAAGTACAAATTTAAACTAATTGATTCCATTTTAATATATTTAGATTTCCATTATAATGTAAACTTATCTGTATCAGAGCATCTGTTAATTTTTTTTTTTTATTTTCTGAATTTTATAAATACTAATTCTAATGCCGCCTTCATCTTGAAATATTCAATGTATTTGGCTTTTTAACGACTTTGAAATAGAATCTCCATTGCTCCAAAACACACTAAAAGACATTTAAAAAATGAATAAATAAAAGACTAAAAATTAAATTAAATATCTAAAAAGTAAAAACAAGACTTTGACTAAAGAAATCAAACCAAGAAAAACCACCAGAACAATGACACAAACATGTCATTGCTATACGGTAAAAGGCTGAATGAAGTTACCTCTGCAGGACTTTGTCTGTCCTGTATGTGTCCTTTATTTTCCAAAGCGGAGTTGTTGTTGTTGTGAGACTCATAGGATATCATATCAGGATTCTCTATATCATATATAGCCTTGACTCTGGGAATGGCTGCTAAGTCTCGGTAATCAATGATCTCATTATCTACTTTTGCCTGGGAGCAGAGTAGGGAGAGGAGGAGAGGATGGTGAGGAGAAGGACATGGAGGATGGAGAGACAAAAGATGGAGGAGACATATGGATTAGGTCAGGAGTAAGGTCAGTCAGGAATTCAACTTTTTCTCCCATAACACCACATCAGACTTGTCGGGCTTTGTAGTTTTGGACAAATTTTGTTATTATTTTCTTACAATTTAAATTTTTGCGAAGGTGTTGATTCAACTAATTTTCCTGATTTTTGTGGAGTTTTAATGGCGGTTCTATTGCATTATCTGCAATTAAATACACCAGCACAAATTACAGCCTAAAACATTAAACTTGCAATTAAGTGCAGTCATCTTATAAGTTGTTTCTCAGACTTTGAAGTGGAAAAAGATCAGTTATTTTTTCTCAAGGGGTGTTGAATGGGAGTAAAGTGTATTCCATATCATAAAGGCTAATCATGGATCATAAGAGATCAGGAGGAGGAGGAGGAGGAGGAGGATACAAAAGGACACCAAACAGCACTGGGTTGTGTTGTGATTAAGCAATTAATTTCTGTTCCTGTTCAATTTGTGGTTGATCTTTAGCAATTTCAACTAAAAAAAAGAAATTTGGCATCGGCTCTTTATCACTCAATCACAGCTGAAATCATCTTTTTCTCTCACAAGCAAGATGAAGCTAGAATAGCTTCAGTCAAGGTAAATGTAGAGAAACATAATTGATTTATTATCCTTAAATGTTTTCCTTCATCCTGCTTTCTACTATATTTTCATTAATTGTTAAAAGGAATATGATACAAAAGAGAAACTCTGCTGATTGGATTCTCAAAAGTAAAATTAGATGTAATGGTGACTTATGCACCATGGAACTGCTGAGCGGATGTTTTTTCCAGGTACTTACACAGATCGCACGACCAGGACTCCCTGGAGTGCAGGATCCCGGTCTGGAACAGGAGCTCTCAGATGAGGATCTGATTGGCTAAGGGGATAACAGTTGTGTTAGTGAGACACTTTGTAAGAAATTGCAGTTCTATCTTAACTCTGGTGTTGGCAGATAGTCCATTATTTTCTCAATGCATTTCTTCACAATACTCACAATTTGGTGCTCAGATCATCAGTCTCCCATGTTTGTAATGACCAGAAATTACAGCATAGTAGTGTACACAAAATACAGGCTAGCTCAATAAAAATAGTTAACAATAATAGCAAACTTCTCTATCGCCCGGTACATAATCAAGTGAAGAGAAATGGTTCACAGTGAAAGAACACACAAGTGTAAATTAGATGATGTGGATGGCAACTATTAACAATGACATTATCCAGATTTACATATTCTTATTTTCATTGAGGGGTCTATTTTGAAACTTTTTCAATGGTGTAATGTGCAAAAAACACATTGATCCACTTCTACTTTCCCTTGCTGCAGCACCACTATGCACACTGAGTGAAAACAGGCTGTTGTTTTAGGTACTGTCTCTTTAAGGCCTCTTCCAGAAAAACCTACTCTGTTCTGATTGGCCGGCTGTTTTATGTCTGAGCTGGCAGCACTAAAGAATTGCTAAACACTCGCTCATACACTTTGTGTGTGTGTCTTTGTGTGTGTGTGTCTACCCAGGTATGTTACATGTTGATATACACATATTTCAGAAGGAAAGGACCAATCAAAAACAAACCTTTCAGGGCAGTTCTCTTAATAGATGCATTTCTATAGGCATTAACCTCAAGTTTTGCAGTCTGACAATGTTTAACATACTTCCTGCTATAAAAATGAGAAAAACTAACAAAAGCAAAATATGTCAAAATTTAGCATAGCCAAGCATTCAGCACAGTCAGTACTGACAATTCACATGCCACTAACTAATTTTTGAAATTACTAATAAGATGTTATAATATTTACATGCATTTTCTACAGGATGCTCTACTCCACACATGCTAGGATGAACCTTAAAATGAGACTCATTCTTAATCCGTGATCTGGTAGCAGTTCTATCAATTATCTATTATTAAAATTTACTATTAATTAGGTAAATTAACCAGTTAAATAAATTTCTTGACCCTGCAAAAAGATCCCTCAGATATGGATTTGCTTTTGTTTACTTGAAGCACCACATAAAGTCAAACCTAGCAAAAGAAACTCTGTGAATGAAGATTTCTTTAATTCATTTAAAGGACCATATCGGCGATCGTGCATGTTTGAGCCTAATATATTCAATTTTCATACATGTTATGCTACTGACAATCATTTCCCAAAGGAGAAAACTGTATTTCTGCTTTCCTGATATTTTGCAAAATCTCTTAATCTTTCAAAATCAAATATTCAAGCAATACCCCAAAATCAATGTTTCGCCTGCTAATAGTTATGCAGCCTTATGAAGTCACGGTCATTTAAATTTTTTGATAAACACAGGTTTTCTTTTGGAACTATATTCTCTGGTGGAGACATACATTCACTCTATGCCTTTTATTACTCTTAAATGCTAAAATTATGAAACTTCTAAAATAAACCTGAATACACATCTTGTTCGCGATGATGGATTATCTATCCCAAGAATGTTTCAAGTATCAACAAGTTGATTTTAATANTGTTCGCGATGATGGATTATCTATCCCAAGAATGTTTCAAGTATCAACAAGTTGATTTTAATAGCGGACCAGAATGAACTGAAACCAATGAAGGTCTGGAAGGCAGGAAAATTTTTTTTTTAAATTAACTGTTCCAGTAGTATGCTTTGGGAAATGATTGTCAGTGACGTTACGGTACGGTCCTTTAAAGCCTTTCCTCACAATGAGATGTCAATTGATCTGACTGAAACAGAACTGCAGGTGTTCATCTTGTGTGCAGGTGAAGTAAATAAGTTAGTTTAAGCCGTGACAGTGCAGCCGACTCACTCAGTGCAAACCAGGAAACTCAATATTAACCTTTACTTCATGTGGGGGGTAAAAGAAATCAAGACATGGTGTCTTTGGTCTGACAACCGTGGAATTCTGGGAAGGAAGAGAACTTTGTAAAGAAATGATACTGTACAGCTAATATCGTTTATCACACACAACATCAAACAACACACAGAACACTCTTATGTCCTCTTTGTCAGCCAATCAGATCAGTGAGACATTAACATTTTGTTTCAGGAAGTTGACGTGTGCAAATGTGTAAATGACATGATGTCAAGTCAACATTGCCTTAGAAATCTAATTCTATATCACACAGAAATGTAGACTCACTCTGTGTCTATCCTCAGTTCTGCTGCTTTCTCTGCAGTCTGGGTGCCAAACTGTAGAACCTGGAATTAAAATGTGGCAAAACATGAAAAGTGTCGTAGATCAACACTCTTGGCAACAGCATAATATTCATAGAAATTTTATACCAGATCTTTTAATTCAAGCTCATATCCATAATCTCAGCATTATAGTCACACAATAATGACTCAAACTGACCTTGCAGATACATTTCTTCTCCTTCCGTGAATATGTTTTGACATCGGCTGCACCTTGCACAGCTTGGGTGATAGTGTTTGTCCCCCGCCTACAGAAAAGAAACATACATTGGTATAAAATTTTTCCATATTGACACATAAAAGCTGCTCACAGGCAACATTTGGATATAAAATGGATATTAAGCAAGTAAAGATTTCTCACCTCTAAGACTTTCCCTGTTATAAACTTCTGACATGCTTCACACTGAACCCCAAACTGAATGTGGTAGTCTCTCTCACAGTAAGGAACACCATCTCTAAAGGTAATACACAGAATGGAAAGGAAAGGATGGAGGAAAAAACTCAAAATACTGTGTTTTTTTTCTCAATGAAAATGTGAAATTGACTATATTTTAAACATTCAGATTCATCCAGTGGAGTATAAAATAGAAGGGAGGTAAACAGACGGTCATAAATAAGAGCAGATTTGTGTTTACTTGCTGATGTATTCTCCGCTCAGCACTTTGCTGCAGGCTTTGCACTTGAAGCAGCCGAGGTGCCACTGCCCCCCCACAGCTAACAGGGCCTGCCCGTTCTTTATTTCTCTGCCACAGCCGCTGCAGTCTAAAAAACAAAAAAAAAAACAAAACAAAACAAAACAAGCTTGTGATTTCAGGCTGTATGTTTGCATTGAAGCATGTTACAAAGCACAGGAATGTGACCTTTTGGTTCCATTTACACCTTGTGTTAAAATGTGATCTGTCTCTAGATATGTTATATTACCCAGATAAAGAAAAAAAACAAAAAAAGAAAAAAAAACGCTTGTTGATGCAATATCCAGAAACAGAGGCTACAATTTAATGCAATGCATAAAAGGGACCTTAGCTTTTAGTTTAGTTAAAGGACCATACTGTCCATTTTGCATGTTTGAGCTTAATATATTCAATTTTGAATAAAAGGTAAGCACAGTTAATAGCATATTTATAGAGTAAATATTATAACATTCACTTTTAATAAGCAATATTATAAATGGGAAAATCTATTTGAGTGATTCACACCTTTATCTTTATATNTTTTAATAAGCAATATTATAAATGGGAAAATCTATTTGAGTGATTCACACCTTTATCTTTATATCAGTTTTCTTTTTCTTTTTTTTTATATCAATTTTTTTCTAGACCAGTGGTAAACCACTATTACTGTTGACTCCTTAACACACCCTGCTGGCAGCCTGTTTCAGTCTGTATAAAACAATAAACCCTGCAATGCTATCACTTTGCTACTACAGCTGATCCCACTGAGAATTAACACCCCAGTCTGCTGCTTTCAACCACATTTGACTTTTGCTTTAGGGTATGGGGTCTGCATGGTCCCTCAAAAACCTGGAGTTGAGGTAACAACAATGAGGACACCAATGGGATGCCCATGTTGCTCTGTTTGTGTGGATTACAATTTGGCCAAGTGTTTTCTGAAGTGATAAGGAATAATAACCAGAATAACCCTAACCCTAACCTATGATGTGCTCTATTGTGCTATATAGAGCTGGGAAACATAGGACCCTGGGAACATAGGAATGACTCCGTTGGACCCTGCTCTCAAGAAAATGCCTAACGCATGAAGATAATGGATCCTGAGTAGCTGTGGAAACAGGTGGACACACACTGTCTGAGAATCCAGGTCAGACTCCATAGCTTTCCTCATGGTTTGTCGCCAGGAAATTCTTTGTCATTTTTCCTCTGTAAAGACGAGAAGCGATTCAGCACCGGTTTTTGCAGATGTTACTGCAGAGCTCTGCACTGTGATTCGACACTAAGCTCCATAGGATGATCAGCCAAACCATCTGCAATGACTGATTATGGATTGTAATTCATCTGTGTTTTAGCTCGGGGAGGAAAGTGACTTGTCAGACACTATATACTCACTAGTGGAATAGCTGATGTCTTTAGGAGTGGAAGACATGGGTTGAAGGCAGCGCTGGCAGAGGCAGTCTTTTCCACTAAAGGTCACACAATCCCCAGCAGGAAAAGGGCGTCTGACAGGGAAAGAAAGAGAAAATTCATAATTCTGGGGGAATTTTTTTTTTTTTTTTTGTTTGCTCTGCCTCCAAAGAAAAGCTTTGCAACCATATTTAAATTATCTTTGTTCATGATTTTTCTTTTGCACACTTACTTGCAAATGGTGCACACAAAGCAGGCTGGGTGGTAGTTCTTTCCCAAAGCTGTGACCACCTCTCCCTCCACGAACTCCCCACAGTTGTTACACAGTGTACCGTGGAGCCTCTGGAAATCCAGTGGGCACAGGTAGTCACCGTTCCTCATGTAGAACCCTGAGTGGGCCAAATCACAGCCACACACTGCACACATTCATACAGGAAGAAACAAAAAAAAACATGAGACACAAGACAGCCTCAAAAGGCCAATCAGTCCATAGCTGCAACCCTACCAGCATCAGCATCACTCACCTTTGCAGGTAAAGCACTTTATATGGAAGTGGCTGCTCTGGACTCGCAGCACCTCTCCTCTGCAGGGATCCCCACACCTGAGACACAGGATGACCTTCTTCCCCGCTGGAGAAGACGAGTGGGAGCCATCCTGAGAGTGCAGCGCTGGAGGGATGAGTGAAGAAAAGCAAGAATAGAAAGCAGGTAAATCCTGGCGGGTCCAGTGCTGTCTGTTTGCAGATGTCATGTCATCCAAATTGTCACGTCGGTTTATCTCAAAAAGCCCTTTAGTTGTTTGATTGTTACTTTTAACAATTGTTTCAAACGTATCTGTCTGATAATTTAGGCAGTTTGAGAGGATACAGAGCTTTACATCCTCTCTCTCTCTCTCTCTCTCTCTCTCTCTCTCTCTCTTTGTTTTGTTTCTAAAGGCTTTATTGGCATGGCCATATAGAATTACAGTATTGCCAAAGCACTGTGTATATAACATGTCCAACAAAAAGATTCAACAAGGTACAATGAGTTTACAAAGTGCTAATTATCAGAATATAGTAATATATAATAAGTGGAAAGCTAATAGTAAAAGGATGAAGTAAGACAGATGTATAAATGAGTAAGGATATGCTGTCACTTAAGATTAGAGTAATTCATTGAATTAGTTAGAG
This sequence comes from Lucifuga dentata, assembly GCA_014773175.1. Lineage (NCBI taxonomy): Eukaryota > Metazoa > Chordata > Actinopteri > Ophidiiformes > Bythitidae > Lucifuga > Lucifuga dentata. The sequence goes on from VXCM01000299.1 coordinate 28,005, forward strand.
AAGAAGGAAAAATAATAAAATTTTAAAAAAAAAGAAAAAAAATTCAAAATATAATTCTATTCTAGTTGTGATGTACAAGATACAATGTGAGCTGGGAATAATTATCTCTCTCTCTCTCTCTCTGTGTCTTTACGTGTGTGTGTGTGTGTGTGTGTGTCAGCGTCTCTCATTTGGTGACGTGTAAACATATTCTCCTGCTAAGATGCTACTTATTAGGTTTTCTCCCAGCACAATTTGCATTTGTGCTTCTTTGGTCATTTTGTTGAAGTTTGTGTGTATTTGTTCCAGTTTTTTAAAGTATTTTTCTCTTGTCAATTGAAATTTTGGACATTCCAGGAGAAAGTCGCAATACTTTCTACTGGAATGTCCAGTAGAAACTCTCTCTCTCTCTCTCTCTCTCTCTCTCTCTCTCTCTCTCTTATCTCAAGCAATTATCCTTCTGAATTGTCCTTGTCCAGTTTACATAATAGCTTAATATGCAAACTGTCTTTGTTTTGGCACAGAAACACACACACAGAGACACACACACACACACACACGCAAATCTGTAGAGTTTGAGCCGTGCCTCTCAAAGACAGGCAATAGCTAACCAACCATAATTTCTCTGAAGCCATTCCAGAATTTTAATGATGACACATTTTTGGGGAAAGGAAATCATTCTATCTTCTCAGGCCTCATTCGTCTCTCCGTGTCTCTGTCATCTTTTCATGGCAGCAGCCACATTGGATGCCTGTACAATCTAATCACAGCCCACTTGAAATGTCCTGAAAGTGGTTATCGAAGGAGAGAAAGGAAAGAATGTGGCGGGCAGAGAGCGCTCTGCCTCCCCTCATTCTCGCCTCCCCAAGTTTTGTTAGAATAAACACCGGTCGTGCCAGAAAAAATCCCAAGTTTGGGAACCTGAGGTTAACATGGATGAGTTGTGTGTAAATTTAAAGACTGAGCTGAATAATTTCCACAGTTTAAAACTGGAAGGAGAAATGTTTCCCTCAGCCTCGTGAAAACGAAGAAAATTGAGTCAAGCATCATTGGTATGTGGTCCTTCGCCTGCCCCACAACAGGAGAGACTTGTTACTATAGCAACAAGCATATAGCAACAAACTAGTTTAAGGAATCACGCTGCTAAAGGATAATGTCAAGTTCACTGCAACCAATTATGCCGCTTTGAAGATACAAACCAAGCCAGTGTTTATGTGACGTTTTGGTGATAATAAGCTGTTATGAGCCAATTGCAACAATGCAGATGGGAATAGTGATGAAAAAAATGTTTGGTTTCATATATTACAAAGACTTCTAGTTCATAAATAAACATCTTCCCCAGAAAGAGTTACACTAAACATGCTGTCACCATACATTTAGAACCAACTTATGATTTTTGCAGACTTTCCTTCCTAAACCACCACTGTAAATATTCTAAACTGTGTTGCAACTTTACAGAAAGGCAAACAATTTCAGACGCAGTGAGGGACGTGCAAAATGAAATTGCTGTTTGGAAGTTTGAGATCATTTCTGCCGCCAGAGTAATTTTCCTGCTGTCAAAAGTATTTCTAAGTCTCTAATTTACATTATTTTACTGTGATACGAGCTGCTCAAAATGTAGCCACAATTTGCAATTCGCATAATTTGTACATTTTTAAGCTGAAATTTGGATGTGATATCACAGAATCAGATCTAAAAATCCAAATGTTATCATTTCCCAAACTTAACAAAATATCCTGGTGGGAATTTAAGTCTTCCCTCTGGCCACAGCGCTACAACATTTACTGAAAGCTCAGGCTAACTGGCCTTTTGTCTGGACTGAGAATGCCTCAGCTGTTGGTTAATGGCCGAGCTGTGATGCCAACACAAATGCACGCAAGCAATTTACCACGGGGAGCTGAACAGGAACACAGAAGCCATTAATTTTGGAAATATTTGGAAATTTCTCCTTTAAATTGACTGATAGAGAAGGACAGGCCACAGTATGGTGTTTTATGAACACACAATATGTTGGTAGCATTGCGTATGCAGCTTACAATGTGTCTACATTCACTTTTTGCTCTGTAAAGAATGAGTACCCAGAATGCAAAGCTGATATGGTGTGAAGTATTAGCAAAAGGTCGATTTAGAAAGACAGCGAATGCAGAGAAACCTGAGAGGGACAGCTAAGCACATGTACCGCGAACTCTATGCAATTCTGCATCTGTGTGAGAGAGAGAGAGAGAGAGAGAGAGAGAGAGAGAGAGAGAGAGAGAGAGNGAGAGAGAGGGTTAAGGGTGTATCTATATTAAGGACCTAGAATTTTTGATGTAGATGTTTTCGTCTGGAGTTTTCCATCAACACTGAATGGTCTTGACTTGATTTTGGACTTTTTGGAATAGCAGCCATAGTGAGGAAGGAGGGTATAATGCAAAAAAAAAAAAAAAAAAANAAAAAAAAAAAAAAAAAAGATGATTATGAGGTTTAAGATGGGTGTAAAAGCCCAGAAAACACAGAATCAAGAGTCAGTCCTCTATTCATTGTTATACATCAGCTTCAGGAGTCAGACAGCATCAGACTTGGCTCAAGATCAAAGATTCACCACAGCAATGTCACTTCCTGTTTTCATTGGGAATTATTGCAAAAACACACTGAAATCTGAAAGTAACACACTTTCACAGCAAATCAGAGGTATTTCTAAAGTCAACACACTGATCTTACCCAATCGTGATGCTCTAAGATTAGCTGTAACAACTGTGCTCGCACTTTTCCCCACTTGGCAACTACTGTTTTTAATCTTCCTCTGCTTTACTTTGCAAATACAATAAATATGAAGACATGTGAATTGTGGGTAACACACACACACACGCGCATTCCCAGGCTAAAAATAGAATCCTGGATGAAGCTGTATTTCTTCTAGACAACATCAGAATAGCAATAGTAATCCTTCAAAGACAAATACAAGGGCAGATATTCCACAGAGACATAACGAGAGCTGACATGCCATCAGGATACAGCCTGCTTCCCGCTTTATACAGCTCTCACAGTTTTCTCACTACTCCACAGGAAAATAATAATAATAATAATAATAATAACATATATGGCATTTCATTACAAGAAAACAGAAGAAGCTATGATTCACTTATCTATAAAGCAAACAGCATGACCTCATCAAATCAAACTTAAATTAGGACAAATAACAGCACTTATCATTCATTCTCTCCATCTCACTCACTCACTCATTCACTCCTGAAAATATCTACCTTTCGCTCTCATGGTGTTTGCACGTCTGAGAGGGAGAGCCGATCAGAGTGAAGAGAGAAACTAACAGGACTGCTGCTCAAAGGAGAAAGGGGTGGTCCAACACACAAAGGCCAGGAGTGTGTGTGTGTGTGTGTNGGGGGGGGGGGGGGTTAAATTAAATTAAATTCATTTTTTAGAGCACGTATCAAAACAGTTATGAAGTGCTTCATAAGAATAATGAAAAAATAAAATAGCAAAAGAATTAGAAAAGTAATTAAAAGCAAAAATGTGTAAATCATAAAGTTATATTACTAAAACCAGAGACAAGTACAAATGATGCACAATAACTAGGGACAAAATGCAGCCATTTAAGTGTATAAAACTATATTTTTACTTGATTTTTTGGCCAAAAAATGTGTATTTTGAAATAATTTCCATTAGTTTTGATGCCCAATGAGCAATCTTGATACACATTTCTGAAATATTCTTTTAAAATGTAATGAAGGATATTTGTGTAGTTATTTGAAACATTTGTCTTCTTCTTGGGTTATTTTGTGAGGATGTGATGCAGATTGCTCAGATGTCACAGCACCAATGTTGGCCAGATTATTCCTCAACAAAACGTTAATAATTAGCTATATTAATTCAGCTTAGCAAACAAAAGCTAAAGTAACTGGAGTGACTATTGTGATCACTAGTGGAACATAAATGAAAAATTCTTTTTTTCCTTTCTTTTTTTTTTTTTTTTNTTTTTTTTTTTTTTTGATAAGAGCTCATTTGTAAAGCAGACAACAGTTTTTATTGAATTTTAAAAATACTGTTTAAAAAAAAAATGCATTCCAGGTAATACCAATTAAAGGTACGTCTCTTGTGTTTGTTGTTCCATTAATTATTTTTAACCCAACATCAATTTGATTGATATTACCTGGAATGCACAATTTAAAGAAAACATTTTTTTTATTTTTTTTATTTAAAGGACCATACCTTCCATTTCTCATGTTTAAGCCTATTATATTCAATTTTCATACATGTAACGTTACTGACAATAATTTCCCAAAGCATACTACTGGAACGGTGNTCAATTTTCATACATGTAACGTTACTGACAATAATTTCCCAAAGCATACTACTGGAACGGTGAATTCAGTTCATTCTGGTACACTATAAAAACCAACTTGTTGATACTTTAAACGTTCTTGGGATAGGTAATCCATCATCGCAAATAAGACGTGTATTCAGGGTTTTTTTTTTAGAAGTTATGTAATTTTCGCGTTTAAGCACAATAAAAAGTATGGAGTGATCTGAAAATGCATCGTGGAATATAGTCCCAAAAGAAGACCTACATTTATTGAAAACTTTAAACTACCGAGATTTCAAATATTAGCAGGCGAAACATCGATTTTTAAGGTGGGTGTATCACTTGAATATTTGATTTTGAAAGATTAAGAAATTTAGCAAAATATCAGGAAAGCTAAAATACGTTTTTTTCCTTTGAGAAATGGTTGTCAGTAACGTAACATGAATGAAAATTGAATATATTAAGCTCAAACATGCAAAATGGGTGGTATGGTCCTTTAATAAAAGCTGTTGTCTGTTTTGCACATGAACAGTTACTGTATATGCTTTTGCAACTGGACTCTTCTTCTATTTTATGTACAGTCTTGTTTTAAATTATCTCTCCAGTACATTAAATCATTTTAAAGTAAGTCAAACAGGCCTTGTATAATACCTCAGCAACATCCCAAAAACATCAATTTCTCCGTAACTCTCTGATGTAAATGCAAGCTGTTAAATTTTCTCTATTTTTCCGAGAAGTATATAAATTCTTCCTGTAACAATTTGAGTCAAATCAACCAAAACTCAGCCTATTTCCTGATGAGCATCATTATATTTTTCCCCACAAAACATTTTATTCTCAAAGATTGCAGCAAATAACAGCAATAAGAGTTATTTATAAGGAAGATAACAAACAGGAGCTACCTTATCTAAAACATATGAGACATGGAAGCTCCTGCAGCAGTAGCAAGTTGTGGATTACCTGCAGGTTTGCCCACCAGCTTCTCATAGAGGATGTAGTCGTTGGGGTTGAGGAAAGGAAGCTGCTCCATCATGGGCTGCTTGGGGATCAGGTAGAGGACCTCTGTGATCTCACCATCCTCAAAGATCGACATGCGTCTGACAGAGTTCTTCCTCTTGACTCGGTCCAAAACTATCACATCATCGGTGTCAGTGGAGCCACAGATCCTCCCCAGGCTGCTGAGATTCAGGAGGCTCGACATGCTGACAGTGTCGAGATATTCAGCCCAAAGAATTCAGGCTGCAGACTGACTCCGACTGACAAATCAGACAGGAAACCTCAGAAAGATGAAGGCTTCTCTTCAGACTCGGCTTTCTGGTTGCCCTCTAAGACTTTTTGAGTGACTCAGCATGCGTGTGCATGTGTGTATGTGTGTACATACCATCAGGCAGTAAGAGACTAACTCACCACACTCCTCTTAAGAGGATTAAGTGAGGTATATTTTTAGGGTTTATCTTCAAGGTAAACAAAGGATCTGAATTCTAGGAAGGCTTGCATCTGGTAACCTTCTTCCCCTCCATCCCACTGACACAAGCAGTCATGGGAGATTCCTCCCACAGTAATATGCCGTGACTGTGGGACTCTTTAAGAGGATTACAAACAGCAGACCTGTCTTCTATCATTCAGATACATATGCAGTAAAATCAATCTTGTAACATTTAGAGGTAAATAGAAGCAAGGCGTTTCCTGTCTGATCTTCGGCTGGATTATAACGGCAATACAAAGATCAACTGGACACAATAATTATATTCTCCACAGTATTTCTCTCTATTCTAGGGGAGTATTCACAGTGGGTATCTTGACTTAGTCTAAAACAATATGCACATTAAACTCTGACTGCAAACATCATGCATGTGATTCATTAATCTTTGTCATTCCTATGTATTCCTATGTATCTTATGTATTACTATCAGAGTAAAATGGGCTGTGAAAAAGCAAAAGTCATTATTGTTTATCCTCTTGATCTTTCATTGATAATATTAACAAAAATATAACCTTTAATTAAAGTAAAATAATTGAAAGGAAAAAGAAATTTTTATCATNAATATTAACAAAAATATAACCTTTAATTAAAGTAAAATAATTGAAAGGAAAAAGAAATTTTTATCATGAAACAAATATTTTTTGGCCTGGTGGATTCTGATCATAGTTTTGGAGATTTTCTGATCCCAAAACCCAACCAACATCTGCAATTCTCCAGCTGTGATCGTTGGAGATTCTTTGGACTCTCGAACCATCATCATCATTATCATCATTGTGTGTGGAGTCAATATATACACACACACGTCCTCTTCCAGGCTGATTGAGAAAAACATTTGTTACACGATAAAAACATTTGTTTCACGATACGAATTGCTTTTTCCTTTCAATTATTTTACTTTAATTAAAGTTTATATTTTTATTAATATTTTGAATTAAAGATTAAGAGAATAAACATAAAGATTTTTTTTTCCACAGCCCATTTTGTTTTTATTTACTAAGGTTGCCATTATTTGTGGAGGCACCGTACATACAAGATGTGTAAGGAGCTCCACCTACCGGCTGAAATGTGCTAATGTTTGCTTTTTCGGGAAACTGCAGTTATGCTTTTGCTTGATATGCAAAAATAAATCTCAGCAGCTGAGATTGCATAAAGAAGTATGTTGGCCACTGTGAAGCATCCAGGCAAAGCATTTAGAACCACGAAAGCCAAGTCAGTGTCGTTTTGGAGGAAAAAAAAAAATGCAATCATTGAATATTATTATAATATATTAGTGAAAATCAAAAAGGGAATTAGTATCAAACTCTTTCAGCAAAGATTCCACCATCAAATACATGTAGACTGTATTTTATTTATTTGCTTTTTTTAAATATATATACAGTATGTATGTATATATATATAATTTAAAAAAAATGAAATCCCTTTTGCTAGCTGATTGCACCCTGCACCAAAAATTACAATTACAATGAACTACAATAAAAAATATTTCACTGTTTCATGAGACAACACCCCCCCCCCACCGAAAAACAGCAATTTCTGCAGCATGCATTTTAATCGAAAATGAAAAATACTCAGTAACCTCATTAAAGGACCATACAGGTAATTTTGCATGTTTGGGCACATTAGATACTGCCCTCATACATTCCCTAATCTTTCTAAATCAAATGTTTATGTGACAAACCCACCTTAAAATGTTTCACCTACTAACACTTAGCATGATCGAAGAAGGCACATCATATTAATTTCTAGCAAAAGCAGTCTTCTCCTGGGACTATATCCCCTGGCGGAGACATACATTTTCTTCCATGCAGCTACACGTTGGATCGGTGAAATTAAGTAACTTGTGGCAGATTATAACTTTTATAGTGTGCTGGAATGCCTGGAAGGTAGGAAAAACTATTCAAATATTTACTATTCCAGTAGTATGTTTTGGAAAATGTAAACAGTAATATAACATGTATTTGGGTTGTGTTTATTTGGCTCAAACATGCAAATTCACTGGTATGCTCCTTTAAGGTCAATACAGTCAGTTACATCAATAACCTCTGTACAGGCAGTAAGTGTACAATGATAAGATGATAAAATGTAATACTTAGCACATGGGTAATATAGTGTATAATACAATTAAAATATTGTGTTACGGTATTTGTTCTGATTCATAAAAACCGCTCACTCAATTATCAACAAAGACACAAAATATTTAACAATATCTAAAAACACACTTAGTGTCTGTAACATGGTGCAGTCAAGAAGTTTAGAGGATAAGAGAGAAAAAGAAGTCACACGTTCAAATTTCTAAAACTGGAAAAAATTACCATGTTAAGAGTTGACAGAGTGAGAGCGGTTTTCCCCATCCTCCTCATCCTCATTTTGCTCTTCCTCATCTGCATTGAGCGGCTGTCTGTCTGTGTCTCTGTCTGTCTGTCCTGACCTCTTGGTCGTCTTGTTCAGAGTTCCACCCTACAGAAGAAAAAAAAACAAAACAAAAAACGTAAGTAAGCATGTGTTAAAGGACCATACCGGTGATTTTGCATGTTTAAGCCCAATATGTATTACCTGCATACACATTATGTTACTGACAAACAATTTCCAAAATGTAAAACTGTATTTTAGTTTTCCTATTATTTGCCAAATCCCATAATATTTCAGAATCAACTGTTCAGGCAAAAACTTTAATGTTTTGCCTACTAACACGAGTCCAAATGTAGAAGGGACAGTCATTTTTAATTTCTCTGTAAAAGCCGTCTTCTCCTAGGACTATATTCCCTGGCAGAGATATTCATTGCCTTTGTGAAGCTCCATGTTGGACGGGTAAAGGACCATACCGTCCAATTTGCATGTTTGAGCCTAATATATTCAATTTTCCTACATGTTATGTTACTGACAATCATTTCCCAAAAGATAAAACCGTATTTCAGCTTTCCTGATATTTTGCAAAATCTCTTAATCTTTCAAAATCCAAATATTCAAGCGATACACCCACCTTAAAAATCGATTTTTCGCCTGCTAATAGTTACGCAGCCTTATGAAGTCAAGGTCATTTAAATTTTTTAATAAACAGAGGTCTTCTTTTGTTTCTATATTCCCTGGTGGAGACATACATTCACTCTACGTTTTTTATTGCGCTTAAATGCTAAAATTACATAACTTCGAAAAAAAAACCTGTCTTGTTCGCAATGATGGATTCCTATCCCAAGGACATTTCAAGTATCAACAAGTTGATTTTAATAGCGAAACAGAATGAACTGAAACCAATTACAGTCTGGAAGGTAAGAAAAATGTGTTTGAAAATTGAATATATTAGGCTCAAACATGCAAAATGGATGGTATGGTCCTTTAAATAAAGTTACTTAGATAAAAAATTGAACAGACAGTGTTTGCTGTGCTGGATAACTTATCTCAATCACATTTCAAATCTCTACAAGTTGATTTTTACAAGTGCTGGAACGAACTGAAAGCAACGTCAGTCTGGAAGGTAGGAAAAACTATTCTAATTTTTATCGCTTCAGGAGTATGTTTTGGAAAACGGTTGTCAGTAATGTAATGTGCATGCGGGATGTATATATAGTATTGGTCTCAAACATGCAAAATACCCGGTGGTATTGTCCTTTAAGTATTTCTGAGGCAGTTCGCGAGGCATCTGACCTGTCTGTAGTCGACAATGTTGAGCAACACGGAGGTGACGATGCAGCTGATCGTGTTGGCCAACATGAAGATCATCATCCTCTGCCAGCGCCATAAAGGAATCTTTTCACTGGATATGGAGAAAGAAATACAGAAAATACAGCATTTACTGTACCATCATTAAGGAAACTGCACTGACATCCTGGAGCATTCTGTACCTGGACTTGCTGCCTAAAATCTGCCCGACAACAAGATTGGATAACCCGATGCCAATCATCTGTATGGATGTGGCGAGGCCCATGGCTGTTCCCAGAGTCGCCTGAGGAACCACAAGCGGGATGGACGGCCACATGCTTGACTGCAAAATTTTAAAAAAGCACCAATAGTTTCAATTCAGAGAAAAATGCATGTGCCGAAACACCACTGAAGCATGGCGTTGTGTGTTATTATAGAGGAAACTCACAGCAGCAAAGGAGTAGGTGACTCCCAGCCAGACAGTGGACACGAGAGGAGGGACGAACGTGAAGGCTAAGAGGCCAAACACGGGCAGGGTGAGGACAGCACAGGCCAGCGCGAAAACCCCCCGCAGACCCACATAGTCCTGCAACACACAAAAACACACAGCACGATTTACAGCAACTTCGTCTGTAATTGTTTGGGGCTTAAAGGATCGTACCAGCGAGTGTGCATGTTTGAGCCCAATTAAAACTACCAGCAGACATGTTACGTTACTAACAAAAATTTTCCAAAACGTAAAACCACATTTTAGTTTTATTTTGCCAAATTCCCTAGTCTTTGAAAATCAAATGTTGAGGTGATACACCCGCCTTAAAATTCAATGTTTCACCTGCTAACATATAAATCCAAATGTAGAAGGGAAGGTTGTCGGTTGTCTTTAATTTCTTGGTAAAATCCGTCTTATCCGGGGATTATATTTCCTGTTGGAGACATATATTGACTTCGGTCCAATTAAATAAAGTTACTTTGACAAAAAAAAACAAAAAACTTGATAGACATTGTGTTCACTGTGATGGATTATTTATTTCAAGCACGTTTCAAGTCTCTACAAGTTGATTTTAAAATGAAGTGAAGCCAATGGCAGTCTGGGAGGTAGGAAAAACAATTCTAAAATTTACTGCTAAACTAGTATATTTTCAGAAATGGTTATCAGTAACTTAATGTGTATGTGGATTGTACATATTGGGCTCAAACATGCAAAATTGCCGGTACTGTCCTTTCAAGACCATCATGGAACAGGCCTTAAAAAGCTCAGGCACAGGATAAAGGTTTAAGATAGAGATGGGGGCATACGTACGATGAGAATGCCCACGCTAGCTGAGAGGATTAGCGAGCTATCGTAAACTGCTCCAGCAATGTAAGCTGCCTCCTTCGGCCCGTAGTCACTGTATTTATCCTGAATGAACTTACTGAACAGAAAAAACACAGCATACATGTGTTAAAACTGAACATATGGTACATACTGTCAGTGCTTATGTATATACATTAGGGTTTGACTGATGTATAGGTTGCTAAGGAGAATTATAATAATTATAATAGTATGGGTGTCAATAAATATCTTTACTGTCACAGAGAATCAATGTGTTGTTTTAGAAAAACAAAATTGGAAGCAGGTCGATGATCTGTACCTGGCATCGGCGATGAAAGGGAAGATGCCATTGTAGAAGAACATGATGGTGAGAACCAGCAGCCAGTATCTCAGAGAGAGAAGCTTCACATCCTGAATCCTCTACACACACACACACAACCAAGTAAATTAGTCCATGCATGCTTAAAACTAAAATCACTGCACCGTACAGTATAATGTCACGAAAGAACAATCAAAGTTTAATTAACATTAACCAATGAAAATACTGATGTTGGAAGCAGGCTGATGCTGTTGCTAATGCTAATGTTCGTACCACTTTGCGGGACGACTCCTGCATGGCTCCTTCCACACCAAGCTGCCTCATTCCTATCTTATCCAGGGCGCTGACTATGATGGCAGATGTAAAGCCCAGCACACATAATATTGCACCTAAAAAACAGCATGTATCATTAAAAAACCACACCAGTGATTTTGCATGTTTGAACCCGATAAATACTACCTGCATACATGTTACGTTACTGTCAACCATTTTCCAAATATAAAACTGCATTTTAATTTTACAGCTATTTTGCCAAATCCCTTGATCTTTCTAAATCAAATGTTCAGGTGATACAATGCAATGCAATGTTTCACCTGCTAAAAGCTACACACAAGTGGAGAATGCACGTTGTTTTAATTTCTCTTGGGATTATATTTCTTGGCGGAGACATACTTTTTTTTGTAGCTCTGTGTTGGATCAGTCAAATTAAGTGACTAACAAAATATTTAATAGATGTCTTGTTCGCAGTGATGGATTACTTATCTCAGGCATGTTTTAAGTCTCTACGAGTTGATTTTTCAATTGTTCTGCAGTGAGCTGAAGCCAATGGCAGTCTGGAAGGTAGGAAAAATAATTTTAGCATGATTTGGAAAATGGTTGGCAGTATTGTAACGTATATGTGGGTTGTATTTATTTGGCTCAAACACACAAAATCACCAGTACGGTGATTTTCACGTTTCTCGTTCTACAGGCTCATTGTCAAAGAATCTCCATCCTTTACCTCCCCAGAGGGTCCACTGGATGCCGTATTTTTCTTCAAATTTCTGGGTGAGGAAGAAGTTGAGGACTGAACCCAGGCGGGAGAAGGCCAGGGTCAGACCGAAGGCCAAGGCCAGCTCCTTCCCTTTGAACCAGAAGGCTGTGATGCGGTTCTGAACAACTAATATGGAAGTAGATGAGAATGAGATTTAGTAATATGCTTAGATACAAAAGACCATCAGTTTTCAAAATGGCTACTGCATTGAGTAGGAAGTGGAATGAGTACAGTTGAATCGCAAACAATTTTTCTTTGTGATGTACAGTATGATATAATCATCTCATAAAATCCCAGCCAGTTTTTGATTAATTATTTAGCACTTGATGCTAAAATTATATGACTCATAAGTATACTGTTTTTGCTTCTTGGTGGCTTTTGCATGATAACATTGAGTTTCAAGACAGATTTTTACGCATTGGAATATACATCAATATAGATATTTTTAGAATATAGTAGCTTTATGTGGAACAGACACTGACACAATTCAGCCAGACATAACTCTTTACACTTTCTAACACCAGAACTCCTGAATTCACTGATGCCATTCACACATTATTGATTGATGATTTCACGAAACCGTCACTCAGCCCCAGTCCATGATGATGATGATGGTCTTACTAGTCAGAGATCCATTTCCTGATCCAAACAGCAGCCGGCCTGTCAGCATAAGCGGCAGCAGGTAGGGAGTTCCTTTAAAGTGGGAACCCAGCGCAAACATGGAGGAACCCAAAACACACAAGAAAGAGAATAGAAACACCCCGACTGCAGAGAGAGAGGAGGAAACAGAAATCCAGCTCATCATGCACATTTCCTCGATTGCTTGTTTCGACGGATTTGTAGACAGCACATTTACTTACACCGGTTTCCTAATTTGTCGATCAGGAATCCAGCCATGATCACCACTACTGCATTACTGTTGATAAGAGAGAAATGAGCTCACTGTTGCTGACAAACTCTGACAAATAATATTGTTGATTATTTGTATGTGGAGACCGTATAGGGGCCAACGTGTCTATGCACTTACGTCCATGCATAAATAGCATATAGGAGGTTGTACTGTTGGGGGGTCATCCCCAGTCCCTCCACACAGTGTGTGCCATTGATCACTGTGGTATTGGGACATGTCAGGTTCTGTCAAGTGGGGAAAACCGATATAATTATTTAATCTGTGATTTAATTTACTGAGGGCAGCAAAGAAAAGGTTACAACAGTCACTTTTGAGTATTTGGCATTGATAGTTCTTTAATCGGATGTGCCCTTTGACACTTACCCCTTGGAACTGATCTTGCAAAACGCTGGGGATATCAAAGCAGAAATAGGAGCCAAATGTCAGCAGGCAGTTAAAAAACAGCACCACAAAGCGATAATAGGCTGCAGAAATAAAAGGCGTGTGTTAAAATGACATCACTTTATCTCAGTCCAAATTCGCCATGAATATCAATCTATATAATTGGATACAAAGATTTTTACAACTATGTACTCCTCATTATGTCACCACACAGCAATGACGGCAGAGCAAAATCAAAGAATGCTCTCTAATTTAAACTTATAATATTATAGCTCCATAATAGGGAGATATAGGTTTTAATTACCTGAAAGCAGAACGTCACTGAAAAGCCTAAAGTAAAACTGAGGGAAAACTAGATAGAAAATAGCTAATTTCTACCATTTCATTTCAATTAATACCCTCTAATTTAGTGCTGACCTCATTAGAAAACCATGCATGCAAGCAAGCATGCAAAACCATGCAATTTTTTTTACACCCACAAAACGGACAAAAGCAGTTCTTTTTATTTTTATTTTTATTTTTTTTTTGATGAATGCAAATGAGCAAAAGAGACTTTTATATTACAAATAAAATATAAAAAATAAACAAACAAAAAAATCTAAAATCCTAAAAGTTTACGTTTTAATTTAGTCACTTGTTTTTTTTTTTTTATTTTGCAGGAAATGCTGACTTGGCAACACGGTGTCCCAGTTAGGGAAGTAACATTCATGGAAGATGGTTCTTAATAAATAATAAATTGGTCGCTAAAAATTTTGGAAGAATAAGTACAAGTCACACTTACCTTTCTCAGCCGGTTGCGCCATAGTGATGGAACAGGTCGGTAGCTATAAAAATGGCTAAATAGTTCTAACTCACATCCTCTTGTTTGTTAACATGAATAAGCAGGAGCTGCGGGTTGCGTTGAGTGCAAAACAACTCTGCTGGGGCTGGTGTCAGCACACCGCAAAGCTTTAAGCTACATGGATCGACCTACTACTATGAGTACTATGGGTAAAACGCGATGAGGATCGTTTGGAAATCTGCATACGCAGCAGTCACACAGTCATGACTGACCTTACATCCGCACGTTGCTTTCGTCACTTCCTCGTTTTCAAAATAAGGCTTTGGAACGCGTTGCCATTACGATTATTGAGAGTTAAATCTCACTATACAAAAAAAAAAAAAAAAAAAAATGTTGTTAATGAAAATACATTTTTTAAAAAAGATGAAAAGACGGTTGGAAGGGTTGTGAATGGTGTCCACTTCCGTTTGACTGTGCTGTAAAATATTATAATGCCTGATGATGAGAAGAGAGTAAGCGAACGGGAAACGAGCTTTTTCGAACACAGAAGCAGCATTTTTATTTTCCAAAGCAAGACCGGATCAATACAGCTCACACACAGGATCCGCTTAACTGTCTAATGTCTCTGTCCTCTTACACTGCAGTGTCGACCTCTCAATAATCCAATAATCCACAAAGAACTTGATAGAGAAGTTATCAGAGAGCTCTGGTTAGCCACAGCAACCATTCCAATACCATAATGGCGGACCAACTACGGCAAGCGCGGAGGTCAAAATTGTACCTCAGGTTCTGTTGCTCTTAACACAATGCTATTTCACAACTTAATTTTAAACAGTACAGAACACCTTAAATCAGGAAAGAATAATTCATAATAATGTGGCATTTCTAACACTTAATAATAAAATGAAAGTATGTAATACAAGGACACATGAACTATAACACCGGAGAATCCGGGACACTACAATATTTTGTTAAAAGTTGCCTGAGTACTATCAGCGTGTCATTTGTGTCTTTAATCCAATTAACCAGCTCCTGTAAATGCTGCTCAACCTTCTACTGTTTCTAAGTAAAGAGTAGTAATCTACTGTCTGTCGGGTCTATTCCATGGATGGCCTTTGTTCCAGGCCGCTAAAAGTTAGAATACAGCATTAGCAACACCACAGCCCCCATCTTTCGCTATCGGGTTTTTCTAATTTGTCCCTCACCGGCCACTATCACACAACAATCGTGTACACTCCTCTGCTAGTCTGCTACTGTCCTTTTAAAATAGCATGGAGTGTATTGTGAATCATGGGTTTTAAGTTTGAAATTCTCCCTTAAACAATGTCTGCTCCGCGTAGAGCTACAACATGGGAAATATCTGCGTCTGAAGACGAAGGCGATGCGGATACAAAACCTGATTTAAAGCGTGATGAGACCAGAGAGATGGTTACAGTCAGTACAGACTTAAACAAGAACCAATGTTCTGATCACAAAGACAAAACCTTAACAACATTAGAGGCAAAGGGGGAGTCGAGTCATCATGGTTTGTATCCCCTACGACCAAAGGAGTCTGGAACTCGAAAGCGCCGCAGCAAGGAGGAGCTGGAGTCAGACAGACAGAAAGCCAAAGAGAGGAAGGAGGTCAGAGAGAGACAGAAATTTGCCAGATCCCAGGAGAAGGAGGAGAGGAAAAAGGAGCAGCAGAGGAGGAGAGAAGCTGCTGAGCATACGAAGAGTCTGAGGCCAGAGAACTGCCTGAAGAGTCTGAGTGTGTGCATAGACACAGGTGCTTTAAAAAGCAATACACAGCAAAACACAGAGAAAAATAAATATCAAAGATACACGTTTCTTAAATGTATCATATTTACCAGTCACTGACAGAAATCAGTCAATTTTATGCAAATTGAAAATTCTGAGTATTTATTTAAAACTAGGCTTCTCTGTATTTATATGCTAAAACCTGTCTGGTAGTATCCTAACTAATAAAATGCATTTTACATATTCACTTTGTGTTAGTTGTGCAGTTTTTAAGTTGAAAGTTTAGTTTTGTTTATCCTACAATTTAAGCATTCCATAAGAGATGTATCAACATGACGAACAACAGGAGTCCTTGCTTTGGGTCCATTTTGCTGTTATTTCTGAACAAAACGTATGAATGCAAGACCAGTTATATTCACAGCCTGTAAAAGTCTTAGTCAAAAAGGATCACTTAAATGTGGTTGTAGCATATATTATGACTTCGACAACAAGGGCTATAGGCTTAAATGCTGCTTGTGCATCGATGTTTTGTTTTTGTTTTTTTGTGTTTTTTTCTAGCTGTTCTGCAACATGACGGCTCAGATATCATGGTGGATGCACTGGTTACTCTCGATTGGAGGTTTAGCATTGAGAGCCAGCAGATCCCTCACAGCATCACCTGGACCAGAGATTTAACCCAGGTTAGCGATAGCACCTGAAAGTTCACATAGCAGACAAACCTTCTCCACTATTAAAATGATGTTTTCAGTTGTGTTACATTTAATAATTTCTCCTAAAATATTATTGAATTCCCCACATTCTCCTGTGGGATCATTACATTTTCTCTTGTTCTCAGCAGGGATCAGTAGAGGAGGAGCAGGTAGTTCTGGTGCTGGGTGTGACTGATTTCATGGACATGGTGATCTCAGTGAAAAAAGTAAGATGTCTCCGCTTGTGATTCTGGCCTCAGGTAGGCCGGCTTGTTGCAAGTCTTTGATAGCGATCATGCACTCCACGTCATCCTCCATAATTTGTTTCCACTGCAGATGCTGGAAAGTGAAAGTGAAGACTTGGGAGAGGAGTTGATCCTCAGTCCTCTGCTGCAAAGTCTCAATCGTGATGACAAGAAGGTGGTTACAGTTTTAGTGATAGACCTGCAGTCACGTGACAGGTCAGTGTGTCTAGATGACTTTCTTACTTTACATACTTAATAGAGCTTCATCAATATTCATTATTATTCTTTCTTGACTGGCAGGACCAATGCCTACAGTGTCCATTTACTAGAAGAGACGCTACAGTCCCGCTTGAGGATGGATATCCTGGAATTTCAAGACGTCAGTTTACTTTGAATCTCTTTCCTCCTCATAAAAGTCAACAGGAAGAAATTTCTGATTATAGGTTCTATCATATTTCCTATACATTTTATGGTACAAGAGCTTAAAGTATCATACCAGTGGTTTTGCATCTAATATAATCTAATATACATATACAACCTGCACACATTACTTTATCAACAACCATTTCCCAAAACATACTACTTGAGTGGTAAATATTCAAATTGTTTTTCCTACCCTACCTAAAATGGTTGTCAGTAACATAACATGAATGCAGGTAGTATTCATCTGGTTTAAACATGCAAAATCACTGGTATGGTCCTTTGAAGTTTCACGGACAGTAGCTGGATTGAAGTCTCTCTCTCTCCAGGTTCTGGTGTACCTTCAGCTCTGCAAGAACATCTCACTGGTCTTCCTTGATGACTGGCAGGAAGTCACTCACCACGTGTGCGCTGTCACCAAGGCCTTGTCAAAACGTCCTTTCAAGTATGCATCCACACCAATCCATGTCACATTCATCGAACACTCTGCAACATTCTGCTTTTACTATCTGACATCCTTCCATGTCCTTGCAGAATACTGACAGAGAAGGCGGAGCTCCCGTTCTGTGTGGATGGTTCGTGGACCAGCGGGGTTCGGGTAGAGCGGGACGGCTCGGGGCTGAGGCAGGTCTGGAGTCGACAGATCCAGCAGCTGAACAGGATTAGTCCTGCTGTGGCGTCTGCTGTGACTGCAGCTCACCCGTCTCCTCAGCTGCTGCTGCAGGTAGACCTGAGTGCCTCACCGTGCTCCTGCAGTGGTGTTAACACTACCATGGTCCCAAAAAAATGTCAACTTTTCAGAAAATAGGAAAACTTGGTGGCAATATGAAGTTGAAGTCCCACCCACTTTCTGCAAATGAATCCATTTTCACATTGACCCTTGTTTGATCAGTCTTACTGGAATAACTTGTTCATGGGATTTTCTGTCCAGATTTTGAGAGAAATTGCAATCTATTTGATGTTACCAGTGCTTCATGGGATATAATGTTGTTGGATGCTTACAAAATAATCATCATTTTACCTTTGCTAAAATGATTAGATGTTACTGTCCTTTACAGTAATAGACACCATGGGGAGTAATTCATAAAAAAAATCACAGGTAAAAGCCAATGAAGATCGGCATGTTAATGAGGAACACTTTTTCTGCTTCCTCTGGTATTGATGCGAAATTTACACGTTAAATCGGCAAAGGAGATATAATTATCTGCTTTAGAGCTCCACGTTTTAAGAGATTGACACTAATGTAAGAGAGATAAAAGATCCACACACCAGAGTAGTACTGTATGTGTGTGTGTGTGTGTGTGCATATGTGTGTGTCAAGTGAGAGAGAGAGAGAGAGAGAGAGAGCGAGAGCGCAGCAGATGAGGTTTGAGGAAGACGTACAGTGCCACTAGAGTGTGTGTGAGATCAGGAAGAAATTTGCCCTTTAAATAAACTGATTGATCAAATAACTGGGCTTAAATATAATATTTATTGATCATTAACACACGTGAGGCAAATACAATTTAAAACTTTGCCCAGATTTCATACCACTGAAATTTACCACCAGAGTGAAAGTTGTCTTATTTTTTTTGGCATATTAGTGTTTTATGAATCGCTTCCCGACATGTCATAAAAAAAAAAAAAAAAAAAAAAAACATAGTAATGCCTCTTTCAAGGCAAAAGCTAAAAGAAGCTGGTAACAGGTGTTTATGAAGGAGGGAACCTGATTTCACGACGCTATTTGCCCTCATCGACACGTAAGTCTGGCGCCATGTTTTATGAATTCCGCCCATATAGCTTAGATACTGGAAGTCAATGAAAAGTAGAAAAGGAGAAGGACGTGATCCAGTTTTTATTGGTTGTCCTATGTTAGAAACTGTGTAATTCTTCAACTTCAACAAATAATTTTCAATTTCCCATGTTGTGCTTTAGGAATATCAGAGCCTGGAATCAGAGGAGGAGAGGGAGGGGCTGCTGGCCGGCCTCTTAGTGAAGAGTGAAGGCAAAGATAGACGCATCGGACCGGAAATATCCAGCAGAGTTTACCGCTGCTTCACAGCCCAGAACCCCCAGCTGGTTCTGGACTAATTTGTCCACTTGTAAAGGAAGTGGATGGAAATATGATGGGATTAATCTGTTTTCTTATGAATCCTCAACACCACTTTGCTGCTAATGTGTTAATAAAATGCCACGGATATCATGTTCATACAGAGCATTATTTATATCAGCTGAATTTCAAGAGTTTGAGGAAGATTATGGATTTAACTTTATAAAATAACTGAACTGTATGATATTTGATAGAATTCTGTATATTATATAGATGTATTTTAATAGAAACCTCTGTAAACTGCAGAATGTTTTTTTCTCCATGTAAGAATTATTCTATTAAAAATAAGCTGCATCAAACCTTTTCTTTTGGTTTTATTTTACGGAATTGCCTGAGTAAGAAAATTCATAGGCAAAGCATAACTGTAAATAGAAAAACACACTTGTGAGACCATACAACCATCATCAAACCTCATTATAAATCATATTTACAAAATGTCATTTTCACAGTATCAAAAAGTGACAGTACAGCGATGTGGGAGTCAGAGATCAAAGGAAAAAAATCTAAATAATAGATTCATCTCATTTTTGATCCATGACAAAATAGGCTAAAATGAAGATGAATAGTTCAGATGTCACTAATAATCAGTCATCTGAACTGTATTAAATGTCTCACACACAACAAAACTTTGACAAAGTTGTTTGGTTAACATATTAAAAAAAGTGAATAATCAATTCAGAGCACCATTTAAAGAAATATAATCTGAAAGATGAGAATGCTCTTTTCTTACCAAGATTTCCACCACTGATGGCAAATGTTTATTCATGCTCCCACCACATCTCATGTCCAGTGGCACCTTTTGCTTTGGTAATCTTCTGGCTCAGAGGAGCAGCTATCGTAGTCACTGTTTGGGGGGGTTGGAGGACATCGGGTGGTGCAGGGCTGAGCCTGGGCTGAGCTTAAACGTGGACACTGATACAGGATTGAATCGGGGAACGGGCTGGAGCAGGGGCTCAGCGAGTCGCAGGCACTGAGGGTGGATTCTGGGTTTGGGCTTGAAGGCAGTCTCGTCTCCTGGTGGAAATACCCAGACGAGTCCTTGTGTTCTGATGCCTCGGGGCTGCTGTTAAGGGTAAAGACCCAGCCGAGCTGTGCATGAAGGAGTCTGCGCAGACCTGGGGGCAGGTCCAGGGTGCTTAGTACGTCTGGGCAGCAGGGCAACATCTGGCGAAGCTGGGTACAGCAAAGGTACTGCAGGGAGGTGGGTGTACAGCAGGCACGGATCACCTTCATGCTACTTTTGGCTGCCGTGGAGCAAACCATGGGGTAGAGCTTCTTGTTCTGCAGCCTAGTGGCAGCGACACCTGTTTTAACAGAGACGGTGACAAGAACGTGTGAAAACTCTGAGGAGTAAAAAATTAAAAGCCAACTGGCAATAACCCTGCTAAAAACACACACCTATGCAGTGACGATTCTTGTAGAAGGTTAAGGTGCCATGCCAGGTGTCCAGGTGAACTCCTATGATTGAGCCTTGGCCAAAGCGGGAGGAAAATTTCACTTTGTCCCCTTTGTGTTGGAGGAAACCTTCAAACAGATATAAATTACAAGTAGGAGTTTTATTTTCTGTCTTAACCGATGACTGAAGTCAAACAGATTCTTCTGATGACTTCAGGTTTCTTCAGGTGTAGGAGAGTCCCCAACTGTCCTCATCATGGCCCAGCAGGCTGCCAAAGCTGTAACTGAACTTCTCCAGGTTCACTTCCGAAGTTCCAATTCCCACCATCTACATCAGCCAACCAGTGAAAACAGATCCAAACAATAGCAAAAAAAAAAAAAACNAAAAAAAAAAAAAACAACAACTTCTAGCTCCTCAATAAATGATTAGCAATGATCCTTAATATCCATTAATGTAAAACTGAATTCAAGGTACTTTCAGAGCTGGCTGTGTTAAAGTTGAAAAGGTGGTTTTGCATGTTTGAGCCCAATATATGTAACATATATAACATGAATATACAGTATGTTGTGTTGCTGCTAACAACCTTTCCCCAGAACTGGAGCAGTAAATATAAGAATTGTTTTTCCAGCCTTCCAGACTGTCATTGGTTGTTTATCCCAGTATGCTACTAAAATCAACTTGAAGAGACTTGAAACGTGCTTGAAATATAATCCATCACAGCGAACTGCAAAATTTTTTTGACCAAATAATTTAACTGGTCCAACATGGAGCTGCATGAAGAAAATGCAGTTTCTGCCAAGAAATATAGTCCCTGTGAAGACAGCGTCTACAGAGAAATTAAAAATGACTGTCACTTCTACACATTCTGACATACATGTTAGCAGATTTTTTTTTTTTAAAAAAGGAAAACCAAAACATGGTTTTATGTTTTGGAAAATGGTTGTCAGTATCGTAACATTTATGCAGGTAATATTTACTGGGATGGAACATGCAAAATCACAGGGATGGTCCTTTAACTCAAACTGACTACCACATACCATGTCAGTTCCATAAACAGGAGAGGTCATCTTGATTTCCCAGAAGTGTTGGCCATCTGCGAGCTCTTTTGTGCCACGTATTGCAGCTGTGCCGCAGCTGTAGTCTGAGTGGAAGCTCACCTTCCTGCCGTCACCACTTAGGAAAGCTCCGAACGATTTACAACGCTCATCCCACACCCACTCAAAACCTGAGAACACACCAGACATCAACATGAAGGAGGGTACATTTGTTTCTATGTTGTTACGTGATTAATCTAAACTTGCTGCATCACTGAGTTCATCACCCTTTCTTACCGTAGTCTTCCTCCCCACACAGGCAGCCACTGAAGCCCTGCAGCTCTGGGCTGGTCTGTTCCTGAAGGTCACATTGGCAGAAAGACTCCCCCATCACAGGTGTGGTGCTAGGCCTGGCCTCAGCCGCAGCCCGGGAATTTGACAGATAGTCCACCTCAGACTCTGAATCACCTGCCTGGTTGACACAAGCAGTACAAATAGCATCATGTAAGTGTGTAGTCGTGGCCATGATTCCAAAAAACTGGAAGCAGGGAAAGGAATTAAATCCAGACTGTTTGAGAAACTTCTTGAATCTAGCAACCACGCAGTGCACGCTACAATCCAAAGAACCAGCATGTTTAAAAGACCCGAGATGGGCTTTTCTCTAAGAGCTGTTCAGGCTTCCCATTGGTGAGCGAAGCATCTATGTCACCAAGTAAAAATAGACTCTGTCCAAAAATACTGAACCTTCCTCTCCTTGCCTTCGGAGAACTCGCCATGTCTTGGACACAGCCATGTCAGACTGGGTGGAAAAGTACTGGTAGCTGAAACTTAAAGTTATCTGTCACATTTCCCCTTCACTGCCTTATTTTTTTCAATGGCACAAACACTAGATGCATCTACTCTGACCTCCAAAGCTGCTACAAATCTCATGCGAGTGATGCTTGTTACACTTTCTTTCATGTTTTTCAACTCCACACTTTCCTCCACTTTCCTTCCAGATTTAATCCCTTTCTCCTTTTCTGTACTCCCCAGCATCTCCTTGGCTTCTGTCTCACCTGTGTTGCTGTTGTCTGGCCTTCCTGTTCCTCTCTGTCTGATGCCTGGATCGCTGCCATGGCATCTGTCTCTTGCCGTGGCTCGTTCATTGCCAAATGCCGACTTCGGCCGTTCCTGCCCCTCCTCAGCATGGCAGCTCTGTGGACCGCACAGCCAACACCTTATGACCAGCTGGCACCCATACAGTATGCCATATAGTTTTTATGTATGTAGTGGAGCCTGTGTGATTAACTGTTAGGTCAAACTTCATTGGTTTGCTTGCTGAGGTCAGATTACATTGTGACACATATAACATTTTTGAGCCTGTGTAGAAAAGGTGTGAGCTGCTGCTAGATCTTGATAAATAGGAAACAATTATCACACCTTTGCTTTTTTCCTTATCTGATTGTAGAGTCCATAGGAGCCTGCAAAAATACACTGCAGTGCAAACATTTCTGGACTCTTTGCTAACTGGCCTCTTTCTGCTCCATATGTTCCTCTTGGCAGGAGGAAGTGTTTCCTTGAGCTTCTTCAACCTTTAAACCTGACCCTCAGCTTTGCTGCTGCGGCAGGATGTCTGAAGCTAGAGCTTCAGCAGATAAATACAGATAAGGTCACCTGACTAGTGACTGCCAATTATATGTCACAGATTTTAATATCCATAAAGTATATCCATGTCAATTGAATTCCACTACTTTTGTAATGGAAGAGAACTGCATAATTGTATAAAAAAACAAAAAACAAAAACTATTTCTTTAGATGACTGTAGCTGTTTCTATAGAGTAAACAATAATGCAAACTTTTCCCAAAGTCAAGCACTTGTCTGCTTGTAATGAATTCAGACTGAGGTATTTTTAGTTGCCTTTGCACTGGGAATAGATTGACACCTCACGATTGACTCATTGATTTGTTTTGTCTCCCTGTTTTAGGTATCAAAAGTTGTTTTATTCCAACCTAGTAGCATGTCTTTCTTAATGCCACCACTGAGCACAGCAGCTGCTAACTGCTTTACAAGCAGGTGCAGGAGATAATTGCCAATAATTTAGATTAGTTAGGCTGGAGCTGGTGTCACTGAAGTGGGCCTTAGCCTACATACACTAAATGCATCATCTCGACAACCCAGTCACCATTATCAGTGCCCCCAGTCTCTCCTTTAGCTCTTATTTCATTTGTGCTTTCCTCTAGCTTTTCTTTAATTTATTGTGGTTCTTTGCACATACTACTCTTGTTTGTAAAGTTGAGAAAAAACAATTAGAAGTTTATCCAGGTATTTATCTCAATATTCTAGATATCTGAATGCTTAAATCTCACAAATACTGTACACGTGTTAATGTTATACTACAGTTGTGCTCGTTGATCTTACAACTCAGGTATCTACTATATGCCTATTTAACTATATACCCATTTAAAACAGACATGCTCTTACCTTACAGTGCTCTTCTTATACACTGTCTTGCAGTGGCTCATTTGAGTGTCTGTGCTGTGTGCTTCTATATCAGACAAAGTGACAGGTGCAGTTTGCTGTCCCACTTCTCAGCAGCAGACGTAAACATTACTTCTCCACGCCCTCGTCCTGTGCTTATTGGACAAGAACTTTCAGGGGCGTGGTTTCTGTAAATTATGTTAATTTACTCTACATGAGGTAAGAAAAACTGAAGAGCACCGTTATCCATATTGTAAATTAGTCTTCTAGTGATCATTTCGATTTATTTATACTATTAATAATCGTGAAATCGTTTTTTTTTTGTGGGATTTCANGTGATCATTTCGATTTATTTATACTATTAATAATCGTGAAATCGTTTTTTTTTTGTGGGATTTCAAGCAAGAAATAACGTTTGATATCTGTACTCGTATGTACGTGTATAACAGGTATTTTTGGAGCCAGCTTGTTTGCGTTGAGTCTAGGTCGTTTTATTTTTTTTACTATCAAGTCAAAAAACTTTAATAAAATTATTCACTATAGGGCAGATTAACACCTACACCTTTTAAACTGTTGATCTTTAACATTTGCGGTGACCTCTGCGTCCTGCGCGCTCCGACAGCCTATTGGTTGATTAGGCTTAGCAGCGAGATTCCGCGTATGATTGGCCATCTGGTACGTGACGACATACGGGGAGCTGATGAACAGACTAAAAGAGAGAAAGGTAAAATTTAATCTGAAAGATATGTTACAACAAAGCTCAGGGGCTTTATGTTATTCTTTTTTGTTTCATTATTTAAGGAGAACAGGGTTAAGTATTAGAATATGAGATTATTATTGTTATTTTTTTTTTGTTAAAGAAATAATTGAATCCAGATCCACACTCCTCACCAGTTGGTGGCGGTAATGCACCAATTTGTTGTTTGCCAACCGCCATAAAATTTTAAAGAAGAAGAAGAAGAAGACGACATACGAAAGTAGGTGCTCCTTGCGCTACACGAAAGAGCTGAAAAGTTAAAATATGGACCAAAATAATGGTAAGTGGTCTGTCAAATTCATCACAGAGACTTTTTTTTTTATTAACTTGTATTTTGTTCATCTGTACATGAGCTGTGTCCCTTACGCTGAATGTATTTAGATAAGACAAAAACAGAATTGTCACTATTTTATAACACATGCAGTTAGCCCTGTTTTGCTAACTAGCTAAGAACCGATAATAACCAAATTTTTAAATATTCAGCTGTGACAGTTGCTAAAAGTTGTATATCATTTATAGCTCACCAAAATATTTTTATATAACCAGAAATACAACTACAAGGGAAAAGCTGCTACCCAACAGTGTTATAATCTTATGTTTTTTTTTTCAAAGAACTTTATTTAATGTCATCAAGTCAGTAGATAGTCGAACACGCGTACAGTCGAATATAAGATTGTAACGATGTATTTTGCTTTATTACATGCAACAGGACAAAACGGGTTTAGAAAATGGATGGATGGATATTTGTATAAGGCACTAACCTATTTTTATTACCAGTAAATAACATCAATAATTAATCTCCAGTCTAAATTTTCCTGTTGGAACAATTTTGTTCTGATTTACTTTACTAACGGAAATAAATTCTCTAAAAAGAATATGATAATCAAGTGATTTGATCAGATGAAAGTTAAGCATCAAAACGTCAAAAACTTTGATGCCACTTGGAAAGAAAAAGTGACTTATTGTGAAAGGTGAGAAATCTAACCTACTAAATTGAACTTGTGAACTCAGATGACGAAACTCAAAGGTCCCTAACTAAAATATTTCTCTGACCCGAGTATCATATTACTTTGACACTTCCTATTACCTGTTCTCATGCCTTATGGGTCGTAAATTATCAGTCACCACTGTGTAACTGAAATGTTGTTAAGAGTTATTCTAAGAAACTTTAACTTTTCATCTAGATTTAGCCACTTTTAACTGAGATCATTAGGTGTCTTTTCACCTGCGATTCTCTAAAAACTGTATTACTGGAATTGATTACTGTAGCTACTTCTTCCATATCTGTGATAAGCAAATATTTAGATGTCCAGAACTGACCTAATGGTTTTCCATTTCGTAGAAGATGGCAACATGTCCCAGGTCCGACATGTTGTGTTGGTGCTGTCGGGGAAAGGAGGCGTGGGCAAGAGCACCATCACTACAGAGCTAGCACTGGCACTCAGGCATGCTGGGAAGAAGGTGAGAGAGAGAATGAGTGTTTTGGTTACAACTATTTAAAGCGTGGCATACCATATATGTGATATGCAAAGTGTATTGGCTTTCACAAGTGTGCATTGCCAACACACACGTCCAGCACATGAACAGCACAACAGCTTCAACAAAATATAAATCACATACATGATTCTGTCTGGTCACCAGGTTGGCATCCTGGACGTAGACCTGTGTGGGCCCAGCATCCCCCGCATGCTGAATGTGGGCCTAACCGACGTGCATCAGTGTGACTCAGGCTGGGTTCCGGTTTACACTGATGTGCAGCAGAGCCTCGCACTGATGTCCATCGCATTCCTGCTAGAGGACCCAGATGAAGCGGTAGTGTGGAGGGGGCCCAAGAAGAATGGTATGTCTTCTCATTCTTATAGTATTTGTTATTATTATCTCAACAAAGGTGATGTTGGCACCAGCATTTATTTGTCTGTCTGTCTTGAGAGAATTCAAGAATTCGAGAGTATTCAATGTGAAGATTTGTCAAAGGAAGCATACTGGGATGCAATAAGGAAAATAATTTTAGTGATACACATATCTGTCTGAATATAATGAAAATAAACTCTCACAAAATGAGATCTGCATTAAAAAAAAAAATAAATTTTGAACTTAATATTACAATAAGTCTGATACAACGAACATCAATTTGATCATAGAATGCAGTTTTTCTCTGTATGTATATGTCTTGATGTACATATTTCAGCACAAACCCTCTCCATCTTCGTCTCCTGTAGCTTTGATTGGCCAGTTTGTGTCAGATGTGGCGTGGGGAGAGCTGGATGTGCTGCTGGTGGACACGCCGCCAGGAACATCCGATGAGCATTTGTCCGTACTGGAGAATCTTAAAAAACACAGAGTGGATGGAGCTATTTTGGTCACCACCCCTCAGGTACACATTAGATTGCACCGTGCTTGGTCATAGCAGCACAAAGACAGCTGAGTAAAGAAACGTGGGGTCACTACAGTGATTCAAATGAATGATGAAACTTTGAAAGGTTACTGTTACCAGGTTCAGCATTAGTATTAAGCATTGAACCCTAACAGAAAGTCCTGAGAACGTTCGTTGAAACTTGCTCTTTGCTGTTCTCGTGCTCTGCAGGCGGTATCGACGGGCGATGTGAGGAGAGAGGTCACCTTCTGTAAGAAGACAGGTGTACGGATCCTGGGCATCGTAGAAAACATGAGTGGCTTTGTGTGCCCCCACTGTTCAGTAAGGAAACATTTACACAGCAGCAAAGCCAGGTTTGATAGTGCCCACTTTTTTTTTTAAATAAAGCTTTTTCTTTTCAGGAATGCAGCAACATATTCTCAAAGGGTGGAGGCGAAGAGCTGGCCAAATTGACAGGATCTCCATTCTTAGGTGAGATCTGCTGCATCAGATTGAATGAGCTGCACTGCTTGTTTCTGGCCACAAGGTGTCGCAATAATCCCAAGGATTTGCATCATTTTCACCACCAATCATGGTTTCAGGTTCAGGAGGCATTTTACATCATTGCCTCACTGCCAAAATGGTCGATTCAGGTTTCAGTGCAGCGACTATCTTGATGAAAGGATGATACACACTAATCAATATCTATCAGTCACACAAATTGATCATTTAACACTTTCAGCTGTTGCCAGCTTTGCGGAGTTCAAGCTCTTGAGAAATGATGCAGATAATTTAGCTTTCCCATGGCTATGAAAATGCGGCAGTCAGTAGCCACCAGTGGAAACAGTTTGACATTAATAGTGTGCAGAACACAGTCAATCATCACTATTGATCACCATCAGTTCATACTTGTGCTATTTCTGGTACAGATTGGGTTAATCTGTATGTGTCTGCTCCGCTTTAGGCTCTGTGCCCTTGGATCCTCTGCTTGGCACCAGCACAGAGGAAGGCAAAGACTTCATGAAGTTGTTTCCTGACAGCGCCACCTTCAGTGCCATCAGCAGCATTTCTCAGACTCTCATCAGTGTCCTAACAGCATGAGCTGTGGATTCTTCTTACTCACAATTCCATTACACTGACAATCTGGCACACAGGCTCAACCAAAAGTAGGATGTTTAATTATTAACCATTTTATATTCACATCTGTGCTGCGTTCTCTGGATATAACCTTATTAAAACTGTGAGTCTTTACTGGTGAAACTCTATTTGCTGACAGTAAAGTGTTGCAGAGGTCTTATCAAATCAGGTGTTGAACTGTGAGAATTACTAGTTCTCACTTGCATGAGCCTGCTAAGTTTTACAGCAACTTTCCAAGTGTCATTTTGAAATAAAAATGCTTAGTCATGCTGTCTGTAAAATCCCTTTTTTTCCCCACAGCAAAATATTCACTATGTAAAAAAATACATGTATGTCTGGAAGCAAGTCAAATCTACATTGGAATCTTCTTTAATTCGATTGTGAAAACATTCATGTCGACACTACAGCAGGTTCACTTAGATACTAGTGACTATACAGGATTCTGATTGGCTCTTCAGTAAATGCTTCAGCAGCAGTCCCATTTTCAGAAAACTTAGCCCAGATCATTTAGTCCAGCAAAACCAGAGACTAATCGCACTCAATTCCTGCTGGATGCTACAAAATGAGACATTTGTAGAATCGGATGGCGTTCAGATTTTACAACGGAGCAATCCGACACGAGAAACAAATCTGATCTGGATTAAATCTCCTGAAATGAGTCGGCTCTTCAGCTTCATATCCAACAGCAACAAAACACTGAACTCCATGCAGAACTTTAATGGTTGGAATGTGGAAGAAATGATTACAGCCACAGATGAGGTTTGAATAAGATGGGAAGGAGATGAAATTTGGAAATTACAATTGTGAGACCCAAACACTGGGCAACACACACCTTTAATGCAAACAGCAGTACTACAGGAAAAACATTGAAGTTTGAGAATGATGCATCATGATTAGAATACAGTTACACACAGAACTCCCACTCCACCAGCAACATACTAAAGGCAATCTTTAAATTTAAACAAAGAAATACATCCAGAGGAATTCCAACCACTTAATCACAATTAACCCACAGTGTAGTAAATCTATATATTTATATGTCTGTATATATGTATAATATATCCTGGGGATATTAAAAGACTTCTGCTCCATTTAAACAGTTCAATGAACAATTTCTTATAAATAAAATCAGTGGAAAAAAATCTAAGTCCACACACGTTTTCTCTTTACAAATAGATCCTCAACATTAATGCAGAAATTGTGTCGACTCCCAACGCGATGTGGGAGGAGAAGAAAAAGCTGTGAGGCCCTTTGGTCGGCTTTGAAAGACCAGAGGCCGAGCTGCCTCGGCTGGCCTCCAAGCCCCAAATAAGTGGAGGGGAAAAGGAATCTTCATCATACAAGTGTTTTGAAACACGCACGCACACACAAAAGACAGACATATCACTACATTACGCATTTACAGGTTGACTATCAAATTTGGACTGTACACGTTGAGATAAGACCATATTTATGGAGCCATTTTAATTATTTTTTTCCCCCACCTTCATTTTCTATCATCTTATGTGGCAGAAATTTTTTACAATTTCCCCCCCCATTTTGCACTTTTTTTTTTTCTCCAGCAGCAACATAAAGAACAGATCTCGTAGTGGAGAGGTTTGGGTGTTTATTTTGTGGAGAGAATCAGGGCGACGATGAGCCCATAGAGACCCAAGACCTCGGCAAAAATCAAGATGAGGATCATGCCCACAAAGAGCCGGGGCTGCTGAGCCGTGCCCCTCACGCCTGCGTCTCCTACAATGCCGATCGCGAAGCCTGCTGCCAGCCCACTCAGGCCCACGCTTAGCCCGGCCCCCAGTTGCATGAAACTCCTAAACACACAAGGCACAAATGCCAGTCAAGACATGATGTTTGAACATGATACAGGCAGTAATTCAAATACTACTTATGTCGGAAATTATACACAGCATGCCACACGTCGCTCTGCTGAAGAAATGAAAGCAACGCACTTGTTTTAAAGGGTGTTATTACGTGAACATGTGTTGGGTGCGAGTGAGAATCCAACACAATTTACCTAACTTCAGGGGAAACCTGAATCTAGGCCTGTGGGTGGACGCTGCAGGTGGAGATGGGGTTAATTAAATGCTATATGAGTAGCAGAGGTGTAACACAGGCAGAGCATCAAAGTTTAAACAGCAGGGTGTTGCACTGGCTGAGCTGGATTGGAGTTGTAGAAAGTGGAGTTCTGTTGGCGGAGCAACATGACTAACGCTTACAGAGCAGCTCTGCAACAAATACACAAAACAACACCTGACAGCTCCTTCAAAATAATCCTTGTGAGAGTTGAATGGAGGATTTCAAGGTCTGTGAGGGTGTGGCAACTAGAAACTCGCACACAATGTTTGCAACGTTTGTAAAATGTTTGGTGTGGTGAATGCTGGCTTGTGGAACTCACTTGTAGAGGCTGAGCCGCTCTGTGATGCCGTTGGCAATCAGCACTGCTACTACCAGGCCGTAGATGGCTATGATACCTGCCATGACCACGGGGATGATTGACTTCATGATGAGCTCTGGCCTCATCACAGACATGGCGGCGATCCCCGTCCCGCTCTTCGCCGTGCCGTAGGCCGCTCCCAAGGCTGGTGGGCGGATGAGAGAGAGNCCCCGTCCCGCTCTTCGCCGTGCCGTAGGCCGCTCCCAAGGCTGGTGGGCGGATGAGAGAGAGAGAGATACGTTTTTCAGTTCAGGGATCGAGTGACAAAAGCTGAAGGAAGGACAAGAAGTTAGCAGGCTGAGGAGAGAAACCGGATGGTACAGCTGAATAATAAAGTGGAAGTGAAAAAACAACAATCATCGCTACAGTTTCTGTTCTCTGTAAAAAATCCAACATGGCTCCATTTGGGGAATTTTGCTGGTGTTCAAAGAGGAATAACAGATGGCACTTTTGTTCCAAAACCATCAACAGCGATACTACAACTGGCTATCTGCCCTTTTGTGTGAGACAAGTAAACTCTGAGTTAAGAAACACATGTTTTCTCGTTACAGTTCACTACTCAAATCCACCCCGGTCATTTCTTAATTCTCCTTTTTTGTGGCTTCAATGGGGAAGTTTTTGAAAGTGCAGAGGCAAACAAGCTTTGACTCTAGCAGAGAGCTGCCGAGTTCTAAATCTCTCCTCTTAATGAAAAAGCCTTGGTAAATTTAACACACGGAGAGCATGGTGATGTCACAAGAGAAGCAGGATGATGCAGCAGCACTAAGGCTACTAGCAACACACACTCGCGCAACATCTGCTGCGTCTATCCAGCACACGATTCTGTGGCTAGCATCCGTCTGACACGACGTGAGGGAGGAGAGCAGAGCGCTTTGTCAGCGTGTTCCCTCTGTCAGCCTGTGACATGGAGAACAGCATAGTACTGCCTACGTCACAACACACACACCTTGACTGCAAGAGGAGAGTAAAAAGGGAAATCGATCACACACTGCTCTAAAATTAGAAAACATATACAACCACATATATCATTGAAGCTAATAGTTAGGATTCTGCTTCCAGGTCAGATGAATCTCAAGATAGCCGACAGTCTGCAAGAACAGGGAAGTAATTTATGAATCAGAGGCACGTTAGTTTGACAAGATTTCCCCCGGTGTTGGATGTGTGTGAGACGTGAGCGAGCGTAGCTGAGGCGAAGGCTGAGACATCTTACTGCATGACACACACACATATTACATGTCTGACAAATGCAAAGGCATATAAAGCAGCAAAGGTGGTTTCACTTTCATTTTGACACCACTTCTGCTGTCTAGCAGTTTTACAGAAATTTACTTGCCATTCATTCTATTACAGGAAAGACTTTCATTTCCATAAGTTTGTATTTGCTGTGATTAATGTTAAATGGAGTCACATGCCCTCAACAAAATCTGAGGATGTGTACTGCATCCAATTTTTTTATCAGCGCATGGATTTTATCTCTGAATGTAGTAGACAGTGGATGTCAAACCTACATGGTGGGTGTGGCCAGTAATCTCAGCTATGAGAGCCACAGGGTTATTGAAATATCAAATATGCCTTCTCTTATCACTTTACATCTTGCAAACTAGCTAACTTATGTAACAGGGTCAAACATCAATATCTTGCAGGACCATGTCAAATACTGTACTGTTCTATTAATGTGCTGATCATTAGGACTTTTTTTTCCCCCATTAGTTTTCATTTCCTATTATTTGCAAGACACTGTTGATTGTATTGGAAAAGTCATTTTCTTGAGAGACAGTCCAAGGGCCTTATTTTTGAGCCTGAAGATTTGTCATGAGGATTTCTGGCAGGGTGGATCTTGAGGGAGGCAGGAAGAAGAGGCAGGTGGATCCTCTGACGTGCACATGGCAGCCAGCCACAACCCCAACTACTTACAGATTTATTTATCAGACTGATGCCGTCAATACAAGGTTAAATCACTCGCAGGCTGTACAGAAGCGTATTACTTTACTTGTCCATACACTCAGCATTCCACACCACAAACTACATCTCATCAACGTATCGTGCATCACAACCTCAGCTGCATTCAGGCAGACAGAACGTCTACTGCAGCACTATGATATAACCGACTCAGATGATGTACCAAACAAATATATATTCTTCCAAATAATATCCTTGTAACTTAATTGTCAAAACACCACTTGGGACAAAATTCTGTACACACCTTAACTTCCTTCCCAACAGCTGCTCCTCTGAGCCAATCAGCTATCCAGTGTTAGAAAAGTAACCAACAGTAACGTTATCCTCTGACTCCATGTTTCTTGGTGAGCTTGGGCTCGCTGAAGCGCAAGAGCAGGCGGCTGAGAAAGAAACTGCAAGAGTTCTCAAATGGTGCCATTCTGTTCACATGATTAAAGGTTGGTGGCTACATGGATGTGGAAGCACAACCCCTGGGCTTTAATCCTAATCCCCTTCACTTAGGTAAAGAGCTTTTACTCTTTTTTTCTTCCATCTCTCCCCAGAATATTAATTTGATGTATGGGATGCCCTGGTGACATCTTGTGACATTAGGAGAGGATGATCTGGCACACAGAACACAAGAAACACCAGAGCTCTGAATAGCGAGTGAACGGTGAAGCAATAAGAACAGGAACCAATGTCAGTAGCGTAAGTAGCGTCATAATTGTAAAAATTCTTCCCCATCTTACCCAAACTGTCTGATGGCAGTCAACTATGATGTGCCAAAAAAAAAAAAAAAAANAAAAAAAAAAAAAAAAAGTTGTTAGACTTACAGACCAATTTACTGCACCTGTCCATCATAAAACGATGAAATGACTGCATATGGGATGCTGTCATTAATTGCACAGCTCCACTGCAGTGTGTGGGGGGAAGACCCACTCACACAGAGTGGGTCAAAACGTCAAGCAATTCAAAGCGCTATTGATTCGAGTAATGACTAAGCAGAGAAACTTGCTTTCATGGAGTAACATTTTGTCCTTCAGTGTGTTACTCTATTCAGAAAATCCATTCCTGCAGTTGCATGGGAAACTGTGCAAGAGACAAACTGCAGAGCTGCAGAGTCTGAAGGTTCACAGCAAGTATGTAGCAAAAACTCATGACAGCACCATTTTGAGGACACACTTCAATCCCCCCCCCACA
This sequence comes from Lucifuga dentata, assembly GCA_014773175.1. Classification (NCBI taxonomy): domain Eukaryota; kingdom Metazoa; phylum Chordata; class Actinopteri; order Ophidiiformes; family Bythitidae; genus Lucifuga; species Lucifuga dentata. The sequence continues at coordinate 62,029 of VXCM01000299.1, forward strand.
GTATAGTACTACCTACTGTGTGTTACCATAATCTAGGTTGTAAGTCAACTACCTTTACTACACACGTTAACCTGCTCTGGCAGAGAAAACTGGAAAACATGACCTGTTTAGCCAGTTAAGACAAATTATGTGAGCAGGAAAAACAGCAGCTGCAGCACAACTAGTGTATCATGGGAGTGGTAGTACCCAACTCATCAATTTAAAAAAAAAAAAACAAGCAAACTCACCTGACAAGGGATCATAGATTAACAGTCTGTCAGTCTGTTTCAGGAAATGGCTACCCACAATATTACATGTTACCACCTCTTGTGGTTGGACTCTTACAGTATCCAAGTAAATAAAAGAGTTATGCATGCACCACTGTGTAAACCACGTCACTTCTACGAAGAACCACAGTACTGAAATTACTGCTCACTCAATTCACTGCTTAGTCAATAGAAAAAAATGAACCAATGACAATTGTGATAAATGACTGTCATATATCAAGTAAATTCTGTATTATTTGCCGATTAGTTTCTCAAATTTGAAATTTTGATGCATCTCTCCCTTTCATAACACTGTAAATTAATTAATTTCGATTTCTGTCTCTTGATCAGAGTAACTGAGCAAATTTGAGACTCCATCTCTTTTTTTTTTTTTTTACAGACTAAATGATTACTCAATTAACCAAAAACTGATTCATTGATATTCAAAAAAATATTGTTTGTTGCAGTCTAAGCTTGTGAGCACTATGACATCACAGGAACACTAGCAGCAATTTCCTGTCAGATCCTTCAAAGACATTGTAAGATGCTTAATCATCAAGTTTGTTCCTCTCTGTTCCACTACTACCATCCTTTCTTTTTGTCAGTGAGACACCCCCCTCCCCTCTCTCTCTCCCTCCTAGCTAATTCCCCAGCTGTCTCTCCTTTACTGCCACAAACTAGTCCTTCAGCTAACCACAGGGGCCACCATGCTGCCTTTGCTTATCGTTGGCCACTACACCCAAGCTCTGACATGGACAGTGCTGGCTTTGGACTGTATTCAAGATTACTTGTTTTCAGATTTCTCTGAAAAGAAGATGATCTCTGAAATACTTTACAGCGCCAGCTGATAATACTTCCCAGATCAGCACTGTTGTCAAGGCAATCAGTTCTCAATTTCTCGCCTTTGTATCTTTGCTACAGGCTGTAAAAGTGATTGTCACTGGCTCTGCAGTGACTGAAATGACAAGATGATGGAAACAGGCCTAGGAATACCACTAATTTATACATTTGTTCTAGTTTTTTTGATTATTAGATTACACCTATTTGGAAGCATGCATGTACGGCAATACAAAAGAAAAGGCAGAGAGTATAATGTCACATGAACAGACTTTTCTTTGTGTGACACTGCAGCAACATTCTTTCTAATAGGAAAACTTAGTTCTATGCAAATTTGAATGATTATTGCTATGCACTCATTCAATGCACTATGAATTGCTGTCACACCGTGGCCGTTCACTGGTTATTCTCTCAGTTTAAAGTTATATGCTATCTGACAAAAGAGCAGGTTCTGCCAAAAGGCCTCAAGCTACTGTCAAACAGATGACTCATGTCTCGTAGGTCAAACCCTATGTACTCTGACAAATAATAGCTTGTCCATTTTATGCAGCTGCACTTATCTCACCAATAAACCTAGTCACATGCAGATCTGTGCACTGATACGACATGTCCAGGGAATATCACACAGCTCTTGCCCTGGATTAGGGAAAGACATATGATCAATGTTCAGTTTCTTTGCCACCCCTTCCAGCTTCTTTCCAGTGATATCAATGGTGGTGTTTTAAAAAAAAAAAAAAAAAAAAAAAAAAAATCACCATTCTATTGTAAAAATGACTCATTTTGAATATTTCTTCTTCAACTGAAGGCCTATTTACATATGTCAAGAACAGAAGCTGTCTATACTGTCTATTGCAGCCACTTGGCAATTCCAAGTCTGAAGTCTCCTCATGTGATAATCATGTGACTTTGTAAGTCATTCCTTATACCGCAATAAGGAAGTTCCCAGCTAATAATAGTTTCAAAATACTCGTTTAAGCTTTAAACGAAGTATTTCTTAGCCCCGGTAACTTGCATATAAGTATACGTCACACAAACAAGTCGGCCACACGGTACATTGTATTACATTTAAGTATCTGTTATTAGTTAATGACCTCTACCGTCAAGCAAAATGAAGTAAGAAATTTAGGGAAAACAATTACTGATAAAAACTGTTCTCTTCAGTGTGCATGGAGCAAAGTGGCAAAAAACTGGGAAAGCAGTAGTCAACTTACGTAGCTTGGAAGCAACCTAGCAAGCCGCTAAAATTCTATTAGGAATACACTGAATGCATCTCTGACATTGTATTACTAAGCCTGCAAACTGTCCAATTCGTTCTAAATTACCGAGACAGACGAATTGGCATTTATCCACAATGTTCCACTGAACTAGAGAATCAAACGACAACGTTCCCGTCGAACTAAGCTAACTAACTTAGTCGTCGTCAGTTTGCTAGGTAAGTGCTCGCTAACATCTGTCGATGAGGCAGACAGGCTATAGCAGCAACCCGTCAACAGTTTAGTAAAGGATAACCATTATAAAATGTTAATTATCAGATCATGCAATGAATGAAGGCAGAATGAGTTCGAAACGAATACGCAGAGCGACATTTTGTAATAATTAGGTCAAAGATGAAATGTGATAATTACCGCTAAACACCATAGCCGCAGAGGCACCCATCACTGCGAAGAAAGGGGAGTACTCGGGGCCTGTTTCGGACGCCATTCTCACACAATATAAAAAATAAACTAAATATACAAAATGACTGTTGTCGCAACAACAAGTGTCACACTTGGCTAACTATCAAAGGCCACAAAAATGAATCGAGCAAACTGGCAACCGAATGACGACCTAACTAGCAGTGTAAACGGGCTAGTCACGACTCTTCTGATAAATACCCGGCGTAGCAGCACAAAATGGCGAAGCGGAAAACATCACCTGACTGGCCGTACGGGTAAAACCTATTACTGACTGGGTGTAGGGGGGTGGAACAAGCGAAATGTATCGTTTACTGTGCTACAAAAATCATATACATAAAAACAAAGTACAGATTTTAAAAAGATAACTTACATACTCTATACAAAAAGTGGTTTGTTTTTGTCGTTTCTTTATTTTTTTTGAAGGTCACCCCTATCAGGCATCATTTTGGTATGCTCCACTGCAGGCTTTCCTTAGATGTCTACACCCTTCAAAAGCAGAAGGATGAAATGATGGAGGTTGTGGAGGGTCTCATTTATCATCACCTAAAAGATATAAAATAATTCTCTCTAAATGCATTTTTATTCATCTTACAGAAGAGCAGAAATGCTCCAAAAGTACTCTCAAACGGGTTAGTCATACAGTCCCAGTAGATAAATTCTTTCATTTTTAAACCCATTTCTACATTTTGCACCAAGAAACACACCTTGCAGCAGAGGGTGGTTTACAGTCAGCTGTGATATGCAGCAACGTGGAGCGTGAGTGAGAGATTTTGAGGTTGAGTGTGTATGTGGTGGGGGAGGGAGCTGAGAATCCCCATCCTTTAGCTCCCAGCAAGTGCATGCTCAGAAATCCAGGGAGAGGAGGAGGAGGGGGTGAGAGGGCTAGGACAGCATGGGAGAGATGGACCATGTGTGAGTCAGAGAGCCAGTGCAGCCCCTCTGCTTCCTCCTCCTCCTCCTCCTCCTCTACCCCTCTCCATCCCTCCCTTCATCTCGCTGCATTGCCTAGTCAGTCAGCACCAGAATAAGACCCTCCCCCATATCCCAGTAAAGCGCCTTCACTCGTGATACATTTTCTACACCAGCTTCACAGGCTTCCCTCACTTTAGACATGTTCGGTGGCCAACATCCCACTCCAGCTGCCAAATCCAATGTTCAGTGCATTCTGCATCAAAAATAGATTATTTTGTGTATAGGGATGATGTCTGTACAATGATGCGCTGATAACAGAAAGGTCACAACTGAATGGTGATGATTTTAACTCTTTTTTGTTGTTGTCTTTCTCTGCCGACTGACTGACCACAAATTGATCTAAAAATGCTCTTAATTCTAGGTACTCAGGGATGAAGCCTCTTGATTGTAATTTGTTTATTAGTGGCCAGTGTAGGATGTGTGCTCAGAGGATATTTGGACCCAAATCATTCAACAACACATGGTAAAATGATAGCTGCCCCATACATTGTTGATTCATGTTTGCTTTGACTGGATGGATACAAGTATTTGTGGGACATTTTTATTCATGAGTGGCACTGATGGATTGATTGTAACAGGAGATGATAAGATCAAGACACATTTTGATTGCTGGCCTTTGCTATGCTGTTTCAGGAACAGGAAAATGGGGAACTGTGAGAAATCCTCACAAGGGGAATGATTAAGTTAAGAAAACCATTTAAGATGCACACAAATCATCTGCTGTCAGTCATATGTGTAGAATATATTATGTCTTAAGACACAGACTAGCAATGTTGTTGATCTGATTCCAGACAGCATTCAGTTTTCAGTTGTTCCTGGTGTTGTAATACTGTGATGTGATCCGATTCCGATCAGGATGCAATTCTATAGAGAGCTCTACTCTGAGTAACATTTACCCAGGAGCTAATAAAGCAGGTCACTGTAGTAAGATAGCTGCACTGTACAACCAAAAACATAGTCAGATCCTTCATTCCTACTGTGGTGCAGAAATCTACCATTTTAATTTGAAATGTATATTATATAATTGTGTGGAAAAATTGATTTAATTCTGCATGAATAGTGACTCTTTTATCTGAAACATCAGATCTTAACCTGGAAAAAAGAAACAAAAAGGAGAGATATTTCTTTAAATCTAATATAGCTACATATTGAAGGACAGACACATATCTGTAAGACCTGTGACATGCACTGAATGCAAAGAATCCCCTCCCTCTCAGCCACTGCAAAACATAATCTGAGAGCCAAAACAATGTTTGTCAGGTCCTTCTTTAATCCCTTGTCCACAACTCCATGTTATCTGAAGGCTGGGGGCTGGGCAAGAACACACACACATCTAGTGTAGAGTTAAACACCTAAGCATCTTACTGCTTGAAACTGGAAAGCATGGTTTTCAGGAGGTGCGCCCGACCAGCACTCAAAGGAAAGGCTAAATATAGACATGCATGTGCGATTAGCAGTGTGAATCCTGAATGAACAGCACAGTCTTGGCAAGACAGAGTCAACGGCACTTACAGTAAAGAAGGAATTGCTCCACTGCTTTGCTCTTGAAGATACATTTCCCCAGATGCATTAGTCTGCACCACACCCACTATAAATGAAATGTCTATATATTTCAGTCAAGCTTTATTATGCATTTGGAATGCTTCCAGACTCATGATTAATGCAATGCCTGAGGAAAAAGAAGGTCAGGGGATAACAGTTACTAGCAGTCAGTTAACAAATTTGTACAGGCCTTCAATATCTATTAATAAACCAAATCCTGCAATACACCTCATCTGAAAATCAGAAGGCCTTTAAAGATATATTTGGAACTACATAACAGTTATTTTAGTGAAATATTTTCCAGTCATGCAATTCAGTGTCAGAAGCTTCCGTAGAGCAGAGACATCAAAACAAAAAAATAGTAAATATGATCAAGAAGAATTTATGACTAAGTCAGTAGTCACACTTAGTGTTTTAGACTCAGATATGTAATTTGCAACATTTATATTTCATGTATGTACCCAAACATTTGCACAATGTACGTATTTCCCCCAACCTTGACTGTATTTCTGTACAACTTAATATAAACATAATTGAGAGTGGTTCCTTTGTATTTGACCTATATATATATATATATATATCTTAAGATCAATTTCTGGATCAATTATATCTTAAGATCGATTTAAAGCAGGACGGCATGCTTTACTCATTCTATTAATGACTTGGATATTCTTATTCTTGTACTTGTCAGCATTTTAAATAGTCCAACTCATTATGTACCAAATACAAAAAAACGTAGGCAGTTATTTCACTTTATGACAGATTGTTTATATAATTATGGAATCATTATGTAAGTAGATAAAAAGAAATACTTGCAAAAAAATACAGGCAACAAGCCAACTAGGGGCACAGCAGAACACAAAGAAGCTGGTGATTATGGGTGTGAGATTCATGGTCAGCTGACTTTAAAAAGGCATCTTGCACTCTTCTGTGACAAAGTGTAAAGAAATGTAACCCTTTGTTTGCAGGAAGAGAAATGTAAAAGATGTGTAGGAAACAAAAAACAAATCAGGAGTCAGACAACAAAACAACAGAGTCACATGCTTGACTTGAAAGTATATTACTGTATTTTCACATGTAGAATCCATCTGTAGTCATTTATTTCATATTTAACAGGAATGTGTTCTTGAACATACAGATCAAGACAAATACTCAATGATGGATAACCCAGATAACATTTAGCCTTAAGGTCATAATTTGGGGTATGTTTTCATATGTTTAACCATAATAGGACAGAAATATCAACAAAAGAAAGATGAGCACCTGTAATCCAAAAACCATCTCATAAGTTATTTTTTTTAAAAAGTTTACACAATCATTCACATGATCAAAATATTCACATATTGTATAAAGGAAGATTCTTATGTCGCAGTAACAACCAAAACAAACGTGTATGATATGATGAAAAAAAGATACATTCATCACTGATATTCACACACATTTACCATTAATTCAGCTGACTGTTCTCCCACATTACAATGAGTATTGTCTGAAAAACATGACAGGGTTTAATCCCAAACTAGTACAACACAATTTATACAACTTTACTAAACACTCCTCACCCAATGAACACTTGACTTCACAGATTACCGTAAACCTTATTTTGCAGGCTGGCGTGTCTTTTTTTTTTTTTTTTTTTNTTTTTTTTTTTTTTTTTTCCAAGGATTGCATTTTTACACAGCTAGCTACAAGCTTAGCGACTTGAGCTAAACCACAAAAACAACACCAAAGACTGACTGTAGATTCTGAAATTCAAACGTTTCAGATCAGCATGACCACGAACACATCACAGCTGACAAAAACACTACATGAACCACGTGGTAGCTGTAAGTAGAGTATATCCTGACATATTTTCACATGTAACAAAAAAAAAAAAAAAAAAAAATCATAATTAAACATGATACAAATATGTAAATACAAAAATGAGCAGAAAAACAAAAACGTCACATTCTTCTCCATATTTGGAAATTAGGGTAACTGCATGAATAAACAAAAGTAGTTAACCACATGTCAGCTTGCAGGACGGATGTGGTTTTTTCCTCAAAAACCTTGCTGGACGTTTTATATCATGTGTGTCTGCATTAATGTGTTAAAAGTTATGTGCATATCCATTTATGGATGTATATTTGTAGGTGTTTATGTGTGTAGCATTATGAGGCCACGGTGTCTTCAAATGCCCAAACTTCAAGAAGAGCGACTTGGAAGGTTTCTGCACACAGCGGCGGGTTGTCGAAGGTGGTGCAGCAGCCGGTGCGGCCGTGGTTCAGCTCAGAATCAATGTAGAGAGCGTTGCCCTCACCTCCCCCTGATTAGACGAAAGAGACAAGAGTTGTATCAGGGATGGAGAAACTGGAACAGTGTTATGAATAACAACTGAATGTCCTCCACTCACCCACTATGATGGAGTCAACGTTGCCTGCCATAAACATGGAGGTATTTTTGGAGTTGAGGTTGAAGTGGCGGGCAGAGAGGAAGGGTGACAGTTCGCCCATGGGTTTCTCTGGATGCTGTAAGGCATTGACACCAGAGTTTTGGCCCTCCTCTTGGCCCTGGGCTTTGATGGAGGAGGCCAGCTCAGGATGGCGGATCACCACCCACTCGTAGCGCTCCATTTCTGGCTTCAACTGCAAAGAGAAAGAAAAAAGTGACAAATGCTGAGATATATTCATCAGCAATTACACGTTCAGCTACACCATAAATAAAGCTGTTTACATCAACAGAAATATCATTTTTACTTTTCTTTTTTTGATGGTATCACACCAACATGAGATGTCAAAATAATCCTACAGCCCAGCCTGTATACTGAGTACAAAATAGATAACGTCTTTACAGAATCTGCTTATTTCTCTACTTCACATCTGATAGAAGACATCAGGCCCTGCTATCTGTCTGTGTTTTCTGGTGTCAGGTGAGGCCCTGGTCAGATACTATTGTACTGAGATGTTCAGGTTACAGGAGTTTCCGATCTCTGTGTCCTTAACCGTGTGTGTGTGTGCGCGGGATGACGTTGGCTAGTGAGCAGGCTCAGACAGCCCACAGCTGAGAATCAACACAGATAGCCGAGTTAATAATTGATAGAGAAGGCATTAGAGACCCAAGTCTGGTCGCTATTTCTAGCCTAAATGTTCTGAAAACTTAACCTCAATACTGCACCGCTACAAGCAGACGAACATGATGTGGGACTGTTTTTGCGGAGAAAGATATGGCTGTGTCATTTGACTTCTGACCTGCTGGGTGGACTTTTCAGGCTAGAGTTAGAGAAACTAAAATGGGGCCAATCACATGGAAACAAGAAGCTGAATAAAAGTGGATGGTGCCCTCTGGTGGCCATATTGAGGAACATATAGAACATATAGAAACAAACTTATAGAACTTATAGAACATATAGAAACAAACTTTTACCCATTTGGTTTATCCGAAAAGCTTCAAACATTAATCTAAAAGTGAAACAAACCGGGGAGACTAAACTAACCCTGAAGACAAAGCACTCGCCCGTCCCAAAGAAGCTGAGTTTGTTGCCGTCTCGCTTCCGCTCCTCCCAATCTGTGGACAGGAAGGCCCCACACACCTGAAGAGAAAAAGTGTGCATCAGCATGATTCATCTCAGTGAATAGCTTAACTGAGTTTTTCTTTCATTTTCAAGATTTTAAGAAGTGTTACAAAATTTATACATCTACTAAAAAGTCTGTACTTGTGATGACTCTGTCTAATCATTTCCTGTTTTATTTTGTTAACTGGTTCTCTTTGTTGTTCTGTTAGTTTTACTTCCTGTCCTTGTTCTAGTTTCCCGCCAGTTTTCAGCATCACCTGAGTCCAATCTGCTAATCACTCACCTCTCTACTTATACTACCTACAGTTCCTTTGTTCTCTGCCAGATTGTCTTGTTCTCTGTGTAGTCAAGCTTTCCAGCGTTTTGTTTCAGTGTTATCTCTTGTGATTTCTCGTGTATGACCTTTGCCTGTTTTTGACTTGGATTTAAGCCTGTTTCTCGGTTGGATTTATCTGCTTTTGGTTTACCTGGACTGTTTGGACTGTTTTTGGATTTTGCCTATTGTCTGCCCCTTATCTGCTCTGTCTGCCTTACTGACTACCCGCCTGTGTATGACCAGTGAAGCCGTCATTAAACTGTGGAGTTTTGAACCACACTCTGTTACTGTTTTTCGTATCCTGCATTTGAGTCTTTTTCTGGTCTAGGCTGTCACAGTACTAGTGTCCTTGTGTGACACTATAATTTTACAGCTTGGTAATTGTGACCTTTGACACCAGCTCTCAGAGCTCAGGTTCAAAATAGACCTTAGGCCTCTGTATCTGTACTGTTCCTCAGTGGAAGAAAATGGAAACCTACATGTCATGAGGTAGCCAGTGCAGTTTGTCTCACTACTGTTCAAATATGTAAAAATGTTCGAGCGAGTCATGAGAAATAGTGTCCTATGTGTGTGTTGTTTACATCGCCATCTGTGGTCCGGAGGAGGAGCAGAGTGGGCTCGTAGCCTTCACAGTGGGAATAGAACCTGAAGGGAAAAATTATTTCAAGTATACGTTATTGCAAAACACCCAACATGGGCTCATTCATTGGCAACATTTGTGTACTTTGGATTGCTGGATACACTGAGCAAATGTGCACTTATCATGACATACTGGTCAAAATAAAACTCAGCTTATGGCATTCTGCCTTAATTTCATTTTTATTTGGAAAACCGACTGACAGTCAAATATGAAGGAAATCCTGACTATAAAGCACTAAACAAAGGTTAAAACTTGACTAGACACTTAAACTGTCCAATACAGGATTGGTGTATTGAGATGTGTTGGTCAGTGTACCTGTTCAGGCTGCAGCCATGGGTGGAAGTGGTGAAGAGGAGCTGTGGTTGGCAAAGGGCAAAGCGTTCAGGGATCCAGGACCAGATGTCCCGCATCTCCTTGGAACTGACAATCTCTGAGGAGAAGGTGTTAGGGTTTAGTGCCAGCTGCACATTCTGCCTGCGGATGCCCCAGAAAGATGGAGACAGGCAGACATGGAGGTAAAGAGGAAGGGAGAGAGACCACACAGTCAGCAATACATAAAATTTTCATCAGTACCAAAGCTCATGTACGAATTACAATTTCGAATTTACCTTAAAAACTAAAATGAATTATTCACAAAGTAAAAATGGATGGGGATAGCAGAGTAGCACAGAAAAAAAAAGAACCCACCTACGACTGTAAAAGAACCAAATGAAGTGAACGCAGTATTGCAGAGGAGACAGAAGATGGTGCATGGAAATGTGACAAAAAAACACCAACAAAGAAAAACCAAAAATGGAAGATGAGACAAGAATGCAATGGCAGCTCAGAAAAGTACAGCAGAATACAAAGGTTTAAAGAAAAGGAAATCCCAGACAATGACCCAAATGAAACAGAAATATGTTTCATGCAAGCTGTGGTCTGCAAGTGTGACAAACTGGTCCTGCGCTATTTTAAGGCAGCATTCATCTCATTCCGTGCAAACCATTGTTATTAGATTAAACATGTTTGCATAACCAGGGATGTAGCCAGAGTCATAATGGTGAATGTTAACATGTGGTTTTGCTGGATTTGTATGTATGTAGCAGCTTTAACTCACTAGCAGCAGCCCAGTTTTGAAATAACCTCAATAGAATGATGCTCAAAGGTGCTTCACCAGCTACAAATCATACCTCTTCTGTTTGACGGTGATTCCTTTCTGCTGCAGGGACTTTTCGTTTGTGAGCTGCAGCAGGGTGATCTCCTTACGGCTGAACAGACGGATGGAGAAGGCCTTCTCTAGCAGCTTGTCGGGGGTGACGGTGGAGGCGATGCCCTTGACGAAGGCCTGAATGTCCCCCCTGACTCTCCCAGAGTCCTGCTGCTGCTGCTGCTGTTGTTGTTGTTCCCCCTTGGCCCCCTGGGCTCCTGCCTTGTGCTTACGATAGAACTTAAGCAAGGCTAAAGCCACACGGTAGAGAACCTTGTAGCCCTCGACCAAGAAGACATCCAGGACCCGGACTACGTGGCTGAAGGGGAGATCACCCAGCACCCACTGCTGCCAGTCTGAGTAGACCTCCATGACATCCTGGGCTGTGGCCACAATCAGTTTGTGGGCGGCTGGGCAGTACTTGATGGCCAAATCCCCGAACGTCATGCAGCTGGACTCGTAGGCCAGGAAAGTCTGATCTAGCAGTCGTTTGCCCGGGTCGTTGCAGGCCAACATGCGGCTAACGTGCTCAAAACACTGAGCTTCGTCTACACTAAAGTGCAGGAGTAACGCAGTGATGGCGGGCAGAGACGGGCAGTGGGAGATATCTGGAAACTGCCCCGCCAGGCAGTTGATGACTTGATGGACTGAGGCCACTGCTTCTGTTTTCAGGAGGTACCGCGGCACAAGATTCCCGTCCACAAACTCCGGCAGTGGAATGCTGGAGGAGGGCTTCTTAGTGGCTGTGTTTCCCATTATGTCGCGGTACACTTCTGCATCTGGCGTCACCGTGCGGCAGGGAATGGCTTTGATGAGCTGCTGGTAGACTTGTGCCCGTAGTTTGTGATTCTTGGCCCAGTGACCCTGTCGTGCCAGCAGTTTGAACTCTTTTAGTTCCTTACAGTCCACTTTGGTGGGCCCGCTGCCCTTGACCAGCTCCCCCATCTGGTTCCAGTCAATGAAGCCATATTCTTCTTCGGCCATGGTGCTGGAAACTTCCCGGAAACTTCCTGCCTGGGTAGGACAAGAGGATGGACGTTGTGGGGTGTTACTAACCTTCCGTCCTCCACACAGCAGATAATTAACCTGTTTTTATTAGCTGCCCATGATGGTCGCTAGAATATAAAAAGCATAAAAAAAAGATGAGTGCACACAGCAGAATTCTACAAATAATGACAGGTAATCATCAATACATCATCCTAAATGTGCTTTAGATGTGCCAGTTCTTCTTATATAATTGGCTACCTCCTGGGATAACTTTTTAAATTAGAGACTAGAGATAAGAGAGAACGATTAAGCAGGAAAGTTTATCCGCATTTGTTTCCAAGTAAGTCGTAAGTGATGATTTTTAATAAGTTAGTGGGAATGACTCACCAACAGGCCACAGCCAGTCTGTAAAACAACATTAGCCAATTTCATGAATCTGATGTGTATTCTGGTACAGATCTTGAGATGAAAAACAAGCATGTATGTACATTATACATTTCAACTGGAATGCAGTCTGAGGTTATCTCTGTGATAATATATGACAGCAAGAAAACAACTTCAGATGACTTTTGCTGCATAAATATATCTTAAATAGCATTCGCTGGCTAAGCTAAGTTTGATATTAAAGGAGATAAACTGCTGGGATCTATGGTGGTGAAGAAAATAAAATACCATAACATTTTTCAGACATGGTAAAGCTCATTAGCAGTACATACTGTAAACTCATCAGATCATTTCACACTGATCCGTTTACATGAGTCACATGGAGATGTATGTCCAAAGATCACTTCCAATAGAAAACTGCAAATAACTGTCATACAATCATTAGATCATTTTACTTAAGTCACATGGAGACGCATGTCCAAAGATCACTTGCAATACGTGACTGTGACAATCATCAGATCACTTTATGCTGTTATCCAACATGTCACATGGAGATGCATGACAGTACATTATTTGATATAAACTGGAAAAGATTATGGTGCAGAGAGATGTCTACCTAAAGTGTGTAATCAAAAGGCAGATTTGAATCTAGACTCAGTAAAAGCAATCAAACTGGCTGGAGGGCATTCAAGATCTGATTTAAGAACATTTCATTCAGTTAAACGGGCCCTCACAAATAGTGATCTCAACACACATTCTGTTCCGTCAACTTTCCGTCAATTTTCTTAGATGATCTTAACACAAAAGTGAGCTAACAAGTCAGAGGCTCACAACCCATATGAAGTGTATGCTACTCATAATGTATGCACAGGAAACATAGCAGCCTCAAGGCTAAAGAAGCAGCAAGTGTGCCACAGAGGAAACAGCAAATACTAGCTCAGCTGTCATTAGATTTAAATGCACAGTCCTTAAAGCCTGGTGACAAAACTTTATGTGGTATGCTATAGAATGCCTTGCAGAAATAAAATGGATTGACAGGCTGCTGAAGCTCTGGTCCTGCGCTGCATCCTAAGAGACCAGGACACAGGTGAATCATAAGCACCTGTTCTTCTAAAACTTTACATACAAGATGCACTAGTTCTATGCTTGTATGAGACCAAAACTTCTTGTTTTTGAAAGAGAGCTAACATTAACACTTATCTGTTTAGGTAAGAACCCTGAAAGGATAAGCACTGATAAAACCCCAACAGGTGCTTTGAGATCCATCACAATTATTATGCAAAACTCCTTTAATTTACTGGATTCCTACATGTCCAATTTTAAATTCCATTCAAAATCTCTCAACTGTACTTTCAAGGCTCATTCCTGAACAGAAATGTCCCAGAACAAGAATGATTTTCTACTGATATCTAAATGAATTTATTTTCAGTCCTTGATTAAAATAAAATGTCACCACATGACTGGACAATGTAACTGTCAACAAGGCCACATGACTCTATAATAGCTTAAGACTGCAGCAGCTAATAGATGCCTCAGTGACAGTGGATTAACAACTAGATTCAAACTGTGAATCTGAATATGCAATAACATACAACTTTCTTCTGTCATCACTTTGCATAGTCACACTTTTTGTCTAAACACTCACTACTATGCCTGAGCAACGAATCTAAAAAAAATGCTAGCTAAGAAAATAAGGATTCCCTTGATAACTAATTCATTATCATACTTCAGATAGTAAACAAGCCTGGTCTGAAGCAAAATTCAGACAGGTGCTATAGTTGAATCAAGCATTAAAAGTGTTCTCTTGCAGATTTATACTGTAATCAGTATCCAAAGCAAATCCACGCACACCCTGTTGTGCTTGAGATAGGTAGGCAAAGCTAATATAAAATCATTAGTGCAGTTAATGTCAAAACGCAGTGGATTGACAACTAAAAACACTGCTGTATTACTACAAAGTAAGCATTAATGTTAGCTACTAAGCTAAACGTGACAGTAGCTTTAACTGCATCATGTAGCTAGCAGTATTTAACGTTGCTACTAAAGGAAATCTCACACTTTTTCACTGCCATGCCCACTCAAGTTGGCTAGCATGGTTAACGTTAGCTAGCTGCAGGCAGCTAACAAGCAGACAGAAACTAACCAACAACCTAACAAGCAACTCAGACCTGAAGCTACGCAAATACTGACAGACTCACATTTATTTAGTAAAACATGTTGGCTAACCTTACACGCTAATTTGTAACTAGCTAGCATTTACGTCAAACCAACCGCATATTAATTTGATCCGCAGGCTCTCTTGGAATTTATGTCGGGAGATTTCAGCAGCCGAATACCACACCGACGTTTGTAATAAGGTTTACTTCTAATGCACTAAAACCGAAGACGGATCAGAAAATGACAAAGAAGTGTTCAACACATAAACTGACAGTATTCCTACCTGGAGGAGAGATGTGTTGAAGGTGCAGCTACATTCATATTAAGTTGCTTCGCGCATGCGCAGTGCTTCCTCCCCGTTACCGTCAGTCTGCGCTCAGGTGGGAGGGCTAAATATAAGCTGTTTACTGACCTGTACCCTATGAACCCTCTGTTGTCACAGCACTCAAGCTAATATTCCAGCACCCACATACAAAAAAACAAAACCCATCTAGATCTAGATTAAAACAACTGCTCTTATCTTATAAAGTAAATCCTTTAATCATTATGGAAGCAGCTTACACCCCTTTTGAAAAATATGTATATGATTTAAATGTAAATCAGACAGCTTCTGGAGGATTCAGACACCTGGTTTTTACTGAAATCCTGAAATGATCTTATTTTTCCTAATGTAGGCTCCATGATAGGGATGTTGTTCCTGTTCTTGTCCATGTAATATATAAATAAACAATAAATAGGATTCCACACAAATCATACACACATAACAAAGGGATATGTTATTGTCATCCAGAACATCTTTATGTGCACCAAAAACAGTCTCATAATGAATTTTATGTGTGTTGTGGAGAAGTTGCATGGCAGATCAGAGCATTTGATTTGTCTTGCTGACTTCCAGACTTGTTCTATCAAATGAGTCATGGCTCTGAGAAAGGACAGGAAGTACACTACGACCTTACCAAGGGTAACAAACACTGCTTTGTCCTTAACTCAAAGTAACCACCAATACACAACTGCCCAACACATGATTGTCATTACAGATAATTAAATTGCAGGGCCATCATTGCCTTCGAAAACATCTCAGGCTAAAATGTTGTTCTGCCTCTTGTCTTTTCATTCTGGTCCTCTTATTGCTGATGTTTTTCATATCATCATTTAGGGCTCATTCAAAGAGAAAGTGTTTATAACACACACCTTTTTTTGTATTCAACCTCAAAATACACCATTCGCTTTCACGACTACAGCAGTATGGAGTAAAGTCTCCAAATGATGGTTGGTTCCACACTGAAGTGGGAGTCAGAGTAATCTTTCAGCTTTAGATTTAGGATACTTCACAATTTCTTCCACATCGCAGCAACAACAATTTCAGTTGTCAATATAATGGATTTTTTTGGTGTGTGATTTACAGATGCATGAGTCTGTCAGAGCCAAAATGGCATCCACAGCCATTAGATCCATTAGGCACGGCTGTGTCGTGCCATGTCACATGAAACAGACAGCCCAATCCACAGGAACACTGCATCACTTTGAAGATATTTTTGAATAAACAATATTTAAACATTTGGACTCTGCTCAGAGCATTTTGAACAAAGTTTGTTTATGCATATATATATGCTTTAGGGTGTGTGCATGCTGGGGTGTGAATGTGTGTGTGTGTGTGTGTGTGTGTGTGAGAGAGAGAGAGAGAGAGAGAGAGAGAGAGAGAGAGAGAGAGAGAGAGCAGATGGGTGTAAAGCCAGTAAGCCTTTAGGTCCTATAGCTTATGAAGGTTTATGCTTGTCAAATCCTTCCACTGCGTGACATAACTCCAGTGATCTATCCCACTCTATTCACACACACATGAACACACATTCACAGAGGCACAGGCTTGTCTGTAGACACATAAAGAAGTATAACACATGTAGGACTAGCAGTATTTTATATATATATATATATATATATATACAGTACTTGAATTGCTTATCTTACAACAGATTGAGTCCAACAGTTCCCAACTCTCAGATAGGAACGTGTGTAGCTGTCTGGTTATGAAGTAAGCTGATGTGCAAACATGTAGACTTTAAATTAAGATCAATCCACAAATAACGCCCATTCAGGGCAAACATGGGTAGTTGTCCATGAAGTTAAGAAGAAAGTGTATGCAAAACCGAATCAGCAGGATTACTTCATTTGAACCAGGGCAGGCCTGCTGTCAGTCAGTCCATCACTGCAGTGGCTGTTCAGGCTCTTCAGGCTCTTCAGGTTGTTCAGGCTGTGAGAAGGTTGACATCTGGGATTTTAAGGTCAGCTGCTAAACAGCACTCACGTCCTGTGTTGTTGGAAATTGGTTCCCTCTCAGTTTGAAGCACCATTCTGCAGTATGTCATCAGACTGAGCAAGATTATCCTATTCAGAGTGACATTCTCTTGCTTTCTTACTTTTGATGTAATAATTGTACACCTGTATGTATTGTTATTTTTTGGTGAATGTTGGAATTACATGCTGTAATGGTGTTAGCCTTTAAATGGGTCGTCTCTTGACATAAATTAAGGTCTGGACTACACACACGTGATTGAGTGAGCGTGTGCGTGTGACACCTATAGAACATAGCCTACAAGTGATTTTTAAAAATGTCTTAGGGGCTCCTTATTTAAAGGCTGACATTCAAATAAAAAATGATGCCTAGAGATGCCTTTTATTTATTCTCTATGGTTGTGGTTATAATATAAATTTCAGTACAGTACCTGGCCTGCAAGAAGATCTTAGCATACAAATCTACCAGGAATGTCAGGAATTCCAATCTAATTTGTGATCAACCTAAATGGATCTTTGTTTCCACTCAGAGGCCAAGCTAGATATCAAGGACTTGCTCATCACCTTTTCCACTTGAATTGAACTTTTTTCTTTGTTGTTGGCCTGAAGTAGAAATTGACTAATCCTTTGGCCAAAGAGATTATGGTTTCATTTGCATCTGTTGGTTGGTTGTTTTTTAAAAAACTTTTTTTTTCTTTTTTTACCCTAAAAGTCAGAAACTATTTTTGATGAAACTCAGAAGGATGGATCATGGCCCAAGGAAGATCCCATTAAACTGTGGTGCTGATCCAGATCATCAACATATTCAGGAATTTATAAAATGATTTCCTAAAATTGAAAGATAGGCCATTTTTTTCTATGTTTGTCAACTTTCACAGCAATACGCATTAAAGATTAGGTTTATTATTTTTCAGCAATACATGCAATTTGGTCCAGATCTGGATATATTTTAAAAACTTCTCTTTATTATGACAAATAAAGCGATTAAGTCCTATTATTATTGACAATTTCTTTACTGTTCTTATGATTAATAAATGGTGAGCTTGACTATGTATTATAAAAATGCATCTGTGTTGTGTTGAGATTGTAGAAAGCCTGATGTTTTTTTCTCTCTTTTAAATTAGTATCCAAGCACTTACAAACAATATTGTTATTATTGTCAATATTATTATTATATTACATTTGGATTAGTCAAAATTATGCCATTCAGTTCCGAAGGTTTACACCATCTAAGCTGTATAAATGGACTCCCTGGATGATTGTACGTCAATTCACAACCAAAGCTTAAGTCTAGCCAGCGAGTCTGAAAGAAACTATGTCACCCAATAGCGTGGGCTCCATTGTATGTGTGAAAGGAAGCCGTATTCTGGGTATTGTTTTCTTTAAAGGGGAGTCAGGTTACCTTGGCAACCACAGGATGCCTACCAATAGGTCCTGCGACAGAGAAAGGCACAGCGAAAGAAGGAGGGAAAGAGAGCCAAAACAGACAAAAAGGAGGCAAGATGCTTCCCATCCCCAACTTTCTTGCCTTTCTTTGGTGTGGGTGAAACTAAGAATCATGTTTGCCGTTGGGCCTGGGATGAAGATCCAAGGAGGTGAGGACATGTGTGTGTGTGGGAGGGTGTCTGTGTGCTGGCTTGTTGAGCCTTTGAGACATCTTTGTAACAGTGTCCTACTAACTAACAAAAGAAGAGTTTGGTGAGAGAGGTATTTTTTTGTTATGTGGATTCATTATCAGCCTAATGAATGTGTAGAACACAAACACAGGAAGACCACAAGCTGAATCTGCTTTCATGTCTGGTCAAACTGGTACTTAAAAGGCTTCAACCTATGCAAACAGGCTTTATTGCTGCAAAAACAGTGAATCATTAGTGGTCAAACTCAAACACAGACAGACATTTGCAATGTTCTCTTGACAGGGAGTCCCTGCAGCCTGTAGTGTGGAGGTCATGCGTCTTGCACTGCGGCCACGCAGGTAAGTCACAAAGACATGTCCAAAAGATGTCAATTTGATGTCTTTTGGACATTGGGCTTTTGGGCCTTGAGCACCCCTTTGGTTTGCCCTTTGGTTTGGTTTGCCCTTTTGGTTTTCATGTCAAAAGTGCCGTTTTTAGGCAGGTAAAACCTGTATTTTAAAAAAAGTTTATTTTAGCCTAGTACTAAGGCTTTTATTTTGACAGCGATAGCGGGGCGCCGCGCATGAAATGGAAGTGAACGACGGATGCTGACAGCTGTTATTTTGACTATGAAAGTCACCATGGCAACGAGTCTCGTTGCTCCGATCCAGCAAGTGGAAGCCACAGAGAACATGGAGACATACAAAGTTAAAAGACATGTTTTCCAGGCGTGAGAAATAAGACGTGTGGCGTGATGCTGTGAGACGTCATTTGCGTGAGTCCTGACTTTTTATGACGGCTTTCTTGGACTCATTTCAAACGTTCCTTTTGGCACTCCATTTAAACCAACTTTACTTCTTTAATTGTAAATGAGGCCAGAGTCCCATCCTGTCTTCACTTACCGTCAGCTTTATTAAATAACACGTTTTAGTCATCAAAACATGCATAGGTAGGCTATTTTTCCAACGTTGGATAACAAAACCTAAATGTTTCTAGGCATATAGGCATATAATAAAATTTGATACCTACTCCTCTGTCCAAGATGTGCCAAGTAATAGGCTTACAATTAGAAATATGTGACATCTGATCTATTAAAAATGACATATTTGAAATGGCATGAGACTATTTTTAGGTTTTCAGCAAAACATTAACAATTTGAACGCCCCCCAAGATTCTTAATGTGGCATAGTTTTTTGCCTTAACTTATTATGAACTAAATTGCACAATGTAGTAGCTACAGAATAATGACACCATCTTTGTTTAGATTGGTCACCTATGCAATTCTGTCTGCATTGATCTCCTTGGAAATGTACAATCTGAATAGAGTATTGCCAAAGGAAGGACAGGAAGTTGTAAAAATGTATATGTGAAAGTACAAAAATCACTTTTCCCCTCCCTGTTTGACTCATGCAGCTGTTGCACATCAGCTCACACACATGCACCTCTGCAATGTGCAAGGCTTCGAGTAGGGTATGTGTAATGTCTTTAGTGAATTTATGTTCTGTTTTTGTGACATCACTTAAATCTCAGGCCAAATATCAAATATTAATTTAATTTAACATGATGTCTCATGTGCGGCTCATCTCTCAACCAAATATGTGTGATGTTGTGCTGAGTGCTTTGACAACTTTGACGAAATGCAGTAGAATAGAAATGAGTCATCTAGAGCTCAATTTGGAGGTTTATAGGCACCAGGAGAGCCTTGAACATGTATGTGTGTTTGTGTGCGTGAACTTGATCTCAGTTACACAGTGTTTCTTTGGATAAGGGTTAGTGGGTTCACAGGCCTGATGAAAGGGTTGTAGATGTCTCTCTTTGCACCAGTTAATTGAAGCTGGGAGTTTGTATAAGCAGTAAGGAGACACACGCATATCATGCTTCAGATTTATTCCTTTAGACACACCAGGGTCCTGACTTGAAGTAATGGAACAATTTCATTCTCCACGTTCTCTCCGTGTACTTGGTGAAAGGCAGAGTCAGGCTTTAACATTGTATTACATCAGTTCCACTGTTAAAATCATGTCAATTAAGTTAAAAGGAGATTTAAATGGTTGGGTATGACTCAAATTACTAAAATGTGGCCTTTTATGTTGTGTACAATAAACACACAGAGGAAATATGACAATGACAGAGCTGGAGTCCCTTATTTGCTGCATCTGTGCCAGTCAAAGAATGGCATAAGGAACAGTATGACCTACCATTATGTACAGTGGGAGTTTTGCCATTTGCTGGAGGATTTAAACACTTTTCTGTATGTGTTTGTGTGTGTGTTGTGCCCTCTAGTGGTTGCCTGGTACTCTGTCTGTGTGTGTCAGTGCTCACCCTGTTGCTGCAGGGCCTCTGGGTGCCTCTTGAGATGACATGGGATGAAACTGCTGGGAGGTCACCCAAGGAACAGGGTAAGACACACACATGCACACACACATGTGCACACAAATACATCCCAGTATCCATATTGTTACATGATGTACCTCAGATCGTGTAACCACGGTGCTGAGCTGGGGCAAATGTGATTCTAAACAAAGCAAACCAAAAGAAAATATCAGACATAAATCAGATTCTCATTCTGTAATGTGACTTCTTAACATGAAGCATTTAGCGGGGAAATGTGACTTTTTTCATCTAGCATCACTGCAGTTTCCATCCTTAAGTACTGTGTATTGTGCCTGTAAGGGATAAGACCTGATCTGCCTTTCTTCCCAGTGCTGGATGAAGACTTGTACACACTTCGTGGTGGGTCCTCCAGTGTATCTGACCATTGTGGGTTTCCATGTTCAGTTCAACTGTCTGGCTAAACTGTTTTCTTGAAAAAGGGCAATTCATGGGGCAGTGGACAAGGTTGTTTGGGCAAAAGCTTTCTTCCTGGTTTACATGAAGAAAAATGTTGTCAACAATCTCCTTCAGCATATGTTTTTTTTTTTTTTTTTTTTTTTGTCAAATCAGCATTCTTTTTTATGCACTCGATGAATAAATTTAATATTTCGCCACTGTGCCTGTCCCACACTTCTTGAAGTACATGCCATTCTTATAAATAATCAGGGGTATTTTGAAAACCGCATGAGATTTCAAGTGGAGGTCTCTGGTTAAAGTTAAGAGAAAAGTTCCTTTTCCCAACTTTGGGGTCAAATGACTTTCCACTCATACTAGTAGCACGAATTGATCTGTGTGCACACTTAGCGTTAGATTTTTGCAACATTCCAAATTCAAAGGGAACAAGAAGGTTATATTACCTGTCTTTGTAACTATTAGATCTATTTCTATAACTACTTGAGATATATGTCAAAATTATTTATATGCTGCTGAATCTGCATCATCTCAGCTGCACATTCGTTTGTTGCATGTTTCTCGCCGTAATTGCAATTCCATTAATATGCCCCCTGTCCAACGGCTGCCAAGCATATGTTTTAGTCTGCCAGATCTGGATCAAGATATGAACCAGTACGTTGTAGCTATTAGTCCATCATGAGAAAAATATGTCTGATGTTTTTGATGTTTTTCACTGAGAATGGTGTATTAGTTTTGAGGAAATTTACAAAAAATGTCCACAAAAACACCCTATTCCCCCCCCCCCCNCCCCCCGTGCTAGCATTTCATCCCACCTGTGTATGGATGGTTTGAAAATGAAGCTCTGATTGATTGATTGATTGCTAAGAAATCACACACACAAAAAGGTAGACACACAAATTTAGCTAAAGAGAGTGACTTTAACAACTAAACACAACTATGGAGAAAGACTTAGACAAAGTGGTTTCACATGACTGAAAATAGCTTCAAAATGTAACCAAAGAAGCTGACTTTTTTACCTAAACATCCTCATCCATTCCTCCAAAAACACTAGGAAAATAGTTTCAGCAGACAATGTAACCCAACAGTCCATCTCAGCCGCAGACCCACAATTGCTCTGTTCTTTGAGGGACCCACCACAGGTTGTTTCCAAATAGCCACCCAACAATGGTTGTATTGGAAAATATACCACATGGAGGGAAGCTGTTGGTGCGTCACACGGTTTATTCATCTCAAATTTACCACCAAATGCTCTGGCATCTTAGAATGTTGTTTTGTGTTACAGTCAGTCCTAAAATTTCTTTTTCTGCCACAATTTAACTTGTATCTGATGCAGTTTTGGCTGTTTGAAGTTTTTTTTTTTTTGACAAAAAAGCATGATATCCAGAAAGTTGGTAGTTTTGTGCCACTTAATTCAAGAAAATGCTAGAAAGATGATTTTCAGTGCAGATAAACAGTTGTTTCACTCATTTGGCATAATACCTCTCTATAAAAGACAAGTTTTCTGGCTATGAAAATGATGGAACCAACAACAAGCCTGCGGACGATTTTGACCCCAAACTATACCAGTAATCAGTAGAATATAATATTATCATCATCATTATTAATCATTAGGAGGTATGCTTCTGTGTATTCTTACTTTCCATGTGACTGCTTTCATCTTAGATCGTGGAACAAACCATGAATATAATTTCTGACATTAAAAGATCACACACACATGCACATACATATTCACACATAAACCCACAGACACACATCTTTACAAGCTATCGTTTAGCCATATAGTCATGCCACATAAATTGCATTAAGTTATTATAGGGATCCCACCTCTTCTCCCTCCCATTTATCTTTCATTGCCGCTTTGCCCAGCGTGTGCAAGTACTGTATGCTGACAGTCAGCTGAGCAAACAGCTGAAGTGACATCGTCACCATGTGTGTGTGTGTGTGTGTGTGTGTTTTAGTGATCGCTATATATCACTCCCCAACTCCGCCAATATTCCCAACAACCTCCTAGTGTAAGTAGCCTCTCCCACTGTTCAAATCACCAATATAACATTCAATATTCTTTATTTGGTGCCAGTGCAGCTCTTATAACACTTTTCCATGCTGCATTTTGTGCTTTATACAAATGTTTCAATCAAGGCGCCCTTGATATGCCCTCTCAAACAGCCCCTTAAAGCCTCGCCAGCAGACTTTTAAAACAGGACATTTACTGCTTTTGCAAGTTATATTATGTCTGGCAACAAGCATATACGTGGCTAGCTGAGGGCTTATGGGGACCTGTGCTAGTTCAGGTCTACCAGGCTAACCCTGATGCTGGGTGGCCTATCAGAGAACATACACAAAGTAAAGCCCTTTAGTTTGTTTGAGGAGTATCTGTAACCCATTAAGAAAAAATGTCTCATTTGGATAGATTAGTTGTGTGAATGCTGGAAGTATTTTCTTTGTATATTAATTTTTATTATTTACAAATAAAGGCTTAACACATCGCTGCTGTAAATGTAAGTGTGGGGTCTCTGAATAACACTGCCGTATTTGCATTGAAAAATGGCCTTTAAATGACTTTTCTACAGCCTATGATGTCAACAGTATGAGCTTAGAGCTACCTTTACCCACAAAGGTGTCTGTGTAAATATTCACAAGAAAGTATGCCTGTGTGTGTGTGTGTGTGTGTGTGGGCTCTCTGAAACCACAAAGCAATGTGAGATGACTGCAAAGCTCCAGTTACCCTTACAGTAATGTTTGCTTGTCAGAAATTATGACTCCTAACCATTTTTATCTGTTGTAAAATTGTCTTACAGGAAAATTCACTTCTGTAAAAGTGATTACATGCCATTACTCAGTGAATCGTATGTGGAAAATACACACAAGCATAATCGCTACTTCACTTGAAAGAGATAAAGCTAAGAAAACAGAATTACATAATGCCGATGTTTCATGAGACACTGAGCAAGATTTGTACCTTTGGGATGGAATTCCTATGACATCACACCTTTTCAGGCTATGAAATATCGTTCAGGTGTTAAACATTATGATATGGAACAGCATATTATATTGGACATGACATACTGTGCATTGTGTGTATGTTGTAGGTCAGCATGGTCATGGGTTTCGCAGACTGGGCCTTCAGATGCAGGCTTTGAGTACTCAGGTGCAGAGGCTGAGCCGAGAGAGAGACGCCACCCAGCTGACCAGAGACGAGCTCATTCTGATCCTGCAGAGGTAATCTGCAACATCCATAATCTGAATTTACAGGATTCACCAAAATGTTCAGATGTTTGCTGCAGTAAACTAGCATTTATCCTCTGAGAGTCATTCCCACCTTTGGCCAGGTGACTCCTTAGGTCATATGAGTCATGTGAGGGTCATCAGGGTTACCAAAAAATAAAACTGATTCATGTGTTAGTGTGCCTGTGTATGCAAAAGAGAAATTTTTGCATTTTGTGTTTCTTGTTGTCATCTAGTCTCAAAAAAGACGAGCAAGGCTTGGCCCGCTTGATAGAAAGGGAGCTGAAAAGAATGTCCCAGAGGCTTGACCAGCTTAGTCATCATCAACAGTCACACACACCGCTAACACGTGATGACCACAGACCACACACAGGTAAAGCCCAGACTTCTATTAAAATGTGCAACCAAGTCAACAGTTTCCCTAAAGTACAAGCTCTGAGGTCTGGGTGCTGATTGGTTGCATCATATGAGAATATATGAAAGTTGCATTAAGCAGGCGTGGCTTTGTGTTTGTGAAAAGCTGAACTTCAGTTTTTACCATTTTGTTCTTGTCGCTGGACAAGTACACAGACCGAAAAACAGAGTTTTATTTGGCCAAATAGAGAGAATCTATTAATTGTAAAATGGTGTTCTGGGATCTCTGCTGTATTGTATCACTGCTGTGATTAGAATGATAACACAAGAGTATTTTACATAAAAAAAACTCCCTTAGAGTGGCTTTAATATTTTCCTGCACTACCTGCACAAACTAAACCAGAGATATTAGGATTTGTTCCAGTTATAACATGCTTTCAGACTGCAGCTACAGCAGTTAAATACACTCTCCCCTCCTAAAACATTGTCAGGTTCAATAATTGGCCAACTGCATGCGTTTCAGTGGTTAACTGCAGCGGTAGTGTGATATTCCAAACCAAATGCACGGTTCATAGCCTCAGCTGAGGTTAACCACACAGTGAAATTAACAAGCTGTGATGATGGAGGGTGTGAATGAGAGGATGGGGGTTAAAGGGCAGTGGGTGCAGGTGGTTATGGGGGATGAAGTCCTTGAATAGAAATTTAACAAGTCCCGCTGAGCCGGCGCCGATCAACTGGCCTTGGGGAGGAAAAAGTTTACTTCTACACAACAACCCTCCTGAGAGGTGTCAGGTGAGAGTCAGGTTACGCACCCTAGTTGGCACGCAAGACGTTTTGTGTGTGTGTGTGTGTGTGTGTTTTAGTGTGGGAGGTNCCCTAGTTGGCACGCAAGACGTTTTGTGTGTGTGTGTGTGTGTGTGTTTTAGTGTGGGAGGTGGTGATGAGTTGATGAGTGGCTGCATGCTTATTTCCCTCTCTGAAAAAGGCAATTCATAAAGCGTGGGCCACACAGACACTATTCCATGCGTAGAGTATGTGGAACACACACACACACATACACACGCACACACCACCCGCATACACGCAAACACACTTCCTCATCATCACCAGCCTACTTGCCCTCACCCTTCTCCTCTCACATTACCTCACACCCATAAAGTACGTCTGGATTACCCAGGAGTCCTTTCACCAGCTTGTCTGCTCGTACCCTTGTTTTTGCAGACGGAGCACTTTTTCCCTCTTTCGTTGTGCTCCTACAGCGTATCGCTGTTTTTTAAGCCTGAACAGCTTGGCTTGGACTACGAGTTTCTTATCTTTTTTTCCTCTCTTTCCCTTTTTACTAGGTTGTTTTACACAGTTAAAGATTGTGTGTTTTGGCAATGGCTAACACTGTAAAAGAGAAAGTTTTGTAGGAGGCAGGTGGGTCAGGTGTGTGTATGAATGTGCTGAATATGCATGTGTGTTCATTGCAGTTGATTGACGTTAGCTGGTGATGGGTGGGGGGGGTTACAGGAAGGGGCCCTTTAGTGTAATGCCTCTTACATACATGTCAGCATTATACATCGTGCTGATGGCTGCTATTTATTGTGCACATTTCAGTTGAGAGTACATCAAAGTTATTATCCAGGTGTCTTCATTACCCACAGTGAGACATGTCTTCCCTACAGGACAACATGAGACGTGTGAGGTGCCAGTGGATGCTCATTATCCTGTGTGTGCTGAGAAAGTGAAGGTGAGAAAGTGGAAATGTATATAGCAGCATGAACTTCACATTTAGTTTAATCCTACTTCTAGTGGCCAAAAAAACAAAAACAAAACAAAAAAAAAACATTAAGTCAGCTTTAAACCAATCTATAAGAGACAGAATTTACATGAATTAATCTAGAGCGAGAACATCCCTAAACTGTGATGGAAATGAATCATCACGTTATTTGAAAAACGATATTGCTGCTAAACTGTATATATGTAATTTACACAACATTGACCTGTGCACCCCTCCAATATAGCCCCATCTTGAGCATAGTTTCTTGGTATAGTATACATAATGACATAATGTCAGTATTTAAACAGGCAAATCATTATTTATCTTCAAACCGTTACATCAAACACAAAGAAGTGTCCACTTTCATATTCTTCCCGTTAATCCATTCCATTTATCCAAATAAATAAATAAATAAATAAATAAGGTCCTCATTCATCAATATATCTTCAAATAGATAGTTTTGAGTTTATATCAATAAATTCCTGTTTATTTCTGCAGGTAGTCCATNTATCTTCAAATAGATAGTTTTGAGTTTATATCAATAAATTCCTGTTTATTTCTGCAGGTAGTCCATGTATTGAACTGTATATTTTTTTTAACCATTAAATTTCTGCATGACAAATGATATAACGTTTGTCACTGATTTAACATTTGCGTTAACATCTGTGAAACATTTGCTTAATTTTTTTCTGTCCCTGAACCCATCATTCACTCTGTCATCGTTCACCTCCACTGGACCGTTTTCAGTTCCTGCAGGTCCGCTGGTTGTCAGACCCCTGCTATGCCTTTTATGGGGTGGATGGTACCACCTGCTCAATACTGACTTACCTCAGCCAAATAGAGGACTTTTGTCCCCCCCATCCTGGAAGAAACAACTCAGCACTTCCATGGCACCAGAAACCTCATTCATATGCCAAAAAGGTACCTTCACTGTAACAGCGCTGTTATTGTGTGTTACTATGTGTGTATTACTGTGCTCTGTCTCATACTATGATTGTTTACAGGCTGAGATACGTACAACTTTAAACCCGCTGTATGAGGTGATGGGCAGCAACAGTGGCAATGCAATCAAATTCATGCTGTCCAGAGTGGAGCGGATGTCTGAACGGTGGATGCAGGCTGGCCTGAAGATGAGGAAGAGCAACAATAAGACGATCTCACCCCAGATGAGGGTATGACCAGAATGCCAGTTCTGGATTTTCAAAGTGTGAGGACTCTGGCTTCATCCTTGTGTGATTTTGGATCCTCTAGGTGCTGCTTTATCCTGGAGCCCTGGCCGGAGGCGTGGGCCAGCATTTTGAAACCATGGTGGAGAGAGGGGGTCCACTAGGGGAGTTGGTCCAGTGGGCTGACCTCGGTGCCTGTCTGACCATTCTGGGCCACAACCTGTCGCTCACGACGTCACGGCAGGACCTCCACAGGTACCAACCGTCACAATCCAGAATGAAGATACGTGTTTGTAAAGTGTTGTCGACATATACAAGAAAGAGGCATTTCTCTAGTAAATACTTTATGAAAAAAACTGTGTTTGTTGTGACTGGTCCAGCCTGATAGGTGCGGCCCCAGGCAAAGGCAGCTGTCCAATCCAGAGGCCCCTGACCTTTGACCTCATCTACACTGACTACCATGGCCTTGCTCACCTTCAAGTAGCCATGGGACTGGCTTTCCAGCATTACCAGTATGACCGTATTTTTATTAATATTTATGCTTTCATGTTTGATGATATCATCTCAATTCTGATTTTAAAGGACCATACCAATGATTTTGCATGTTTAAGCCCAATAAATACTATGCACATGCACGTTATGTTACTGACAACAATGCTCCAAAACATAAAACCATATTTTTATTTTCCTGGTATTTTTTCCAAATCCCCTAAGCATTCAAAATCAAATATTCAGGTGATACACCCATCTTAAATTTCAATGTTTTGCCTGTTACATGGCTATTTTTTAATTTCTTGGTAAAAGCTGTCTTCTCTTGGGATTATATTCCCTGGAGGAGACATACATTTTCTTGTGTGCAGTTTCATGTTGGATCGGTTAAATAAAGTTACTTAAAAAAGAAATGTCATGTTCGCTGTGATGGATTGCCCATGTCAATCACGTTTCAAGTCTGTACAAGTTGCTTTTTACAGCATACTGGAATTAGCTGAAACCAATGGCAGTCTGGAAGGCAGGAAAAACAATTCTAATATTTACCACTCCAGTAGTTTTAAGAAATGGATGTCAGTCATGTAACTAACATGTATGTTGGTTGTGTATGCTAGCCTCAAAAATTGTGAAACCACTGGTATTATCCTTATAAATTATATAATAATTAAAATAGCAACCAATTTAAAAAAGAAATTAGGCTTTTTTCAGAATTTCATATTTTTTGACACCATTATACCTTGCATTTGTGGGATATTCTGACTTTACAGCATACTGCAGCAAACTACACTGCACTAATTTCAACCAAAAAAATAAATTAGATTATATATTAGATTCACATTCTACAATGTGTCTGGCCCAGGAAAGAGAAATTACAATATGGTGCATTATTCAAGTTATGATCCTGTGATTTTGTTTGGTGTATTGACAACTTTTAAATAAGTCGATTTAATGATAACACTTTTCTTAAACCATTTTTCCAATCATTTCAGGTGCCGTTTCAGAATCCTGGACTCATTTGGCACCGAACCGGCCTTTAACTTGAGGAGTTATGCACGCAGCCGCAGTTATAAAACGCTGTGGGGCAGCTGGGGTCTCCAGCCTCTGCAGTACATGACAATGTTCCGTAAGTGTGTGTGTGAGTGGCTGCAAAGCACCTCAATGCTAACAATAATCATACAAACATGTGAGTCAGTGTGTGAACGAGACCACAGCTGCGATCCTGCATGAAGCGACTGATGTGAAGTGCACCGACTCCTACACGTACTTATGGAGACACTCAGATAAATGGACACACACTTGCTGCCACGACACTGATCCTTCACATACACCTCTGTAAGCGTCCTTGCAGTGAGAGAATTAATAGCTGAGGTTAAATAAACCGGGTGCCCAGACAGAGTTTTCATTCCAACACCTCTCCCTGTCATCTTTCCCACCCTGCCGGGAGATGGAGACAAGCTGGACACGCCAGGCTGAGAGCGACTCTTCATCCTTCAGCCTGGAATGCGGTTTATTTGTCCTGCTAAGGGGGAGGGAGACAGAGAGAGAGAGAGAGAGAGAGAGGGATGACTGTGAGATGGGAAAAGGACATAAAGAGGAGGAAGGAAAGCAAACAATAAAGAAGAAACCAATAAAAAGTGTGGGTGGGTGTTGATACTTCTGTTTTGAAGAGCAGACAGGAAGCTGGCGTGAGTGGAGGATTACAGCAAACAGAGAAACAGATGGAGAGTCAGATGTGTAAACAAGAAAGAAAACTGAAACCAAGAAAAAAAAAAAAACAGAAAAACCTCAATCCTGGTGGCATGATTCCTTCTTAGGCACGGCAAGGTGTTTCTCAGCTTCCTATAATCTTAGAAAGGACTGTGGTAAATTGTGCATCTAAACTGTGTTAGAGATGAGAGAGGACCAAAAGGAATCAGGAGGAAATGCTGCTTATACACAAATCTTTGCCGACACATTCCTGCATGTCATAAATATATACTCATCTCACACCTTCCATAGAGATGGGGCAGCAGGGTGGCAGGTATCTAACCAAACAGCCAGACTGAGTTCTTACAGCTAATTTATGTGTTTTTCATCTTCATATTTTCACATCAGATCAAAAAGCTCAGAGGGGTTTTATCCCAGCTGTAATCCACCTGCATTTATAATCTCTCATCTGTAATCTCTGTCCAAAAGTAACTTTTGAACGTTTTCCATGTTTTTTTTTTTTTTTTTTTTTTCACCCAATGAGTTATGGGAAAGTCTCCAGCCCTTCCACTCCTGCACAGGATGTAAAGAATGGATGGATGGATGCATCTAACTCCACTCTTATGTTTCTGTAGCTCACACTCCTGACAACTCCTTCCTGGGCTTTGTGACTGAGGAGGCGGTGAAGAAGGATGAGATGATGTCCAATGCTTACAAGAAGGACAAGATAGCAGTTATATATGGAAAACAGGACTACATGTGGCAGGTAATAAACAAAATATCATTGGATTGCTAATTATTATGTGTTTTGTTCAAGGCTCCATTTTCCGCATTCCCCGAATGAACATTTCACAAAAACTGTTCAAATTATTAGCTCTACCTCTCTTTGTTCAACATGCACATTTACTTCCTGTTTGTGTGTGTGTGTTTGTGCACCAGGGCAAATCTGGGTATGTGGAGGCGATCAGCGAGGAGCTGGAGACCCATGCTACAGTCTACCAGTCTCCAGAACACACGTCCAATCTGCCCAGCTTCATCATCAACCATGGTCTGCTGACTCAGGAACGCTTTGTACAACTTCTCCAAAGAGCCAAGGTCAGATAAGAGCTTCAGATCCCGGACCGAACCATTAAATCTAAAGCTCACCTCTACATCTACTCAGCCTCTTCCACTCCCATTCATTAATAAACATGCTCTACTTCCCCTTCTACAAAATAAAACAGTCTGCACCACTTTCTGTTCAGTTGTTTGTAGGTCTTGGTTTCCCATATGAAGGTCCATCTCCCATAGAGGCTGTAGCTTTGGGCTGCGTCTTCCTCCAGCCACAGTTTGACCCACCGCACTCTTCAGACAACAACGACTTCTACAAAGGCAAACCCACTACAAGACAGGTGGGAAAATCCAAGTTAAAGAAGAATTTGGAGAACTGGAAACTTTATTTTAACTGCTTAAGACGCTGGTGTATATGTCCTTGAAGGTCAGTTAGGGGTCTTGTCTTTCCCAGATCACCTCCCAGCACCCCTATGCTGAGGACTTCATCGGGAAACCCTATGTGTGGACTGTGGACATGAATAACCACTCTGATGTGCAGGAGGCAGTCAGGACCATTCTACACACAGAGGTCAATTATACAATTACAAACACACACAAACATGTTTGCAATCCATACATTTTTATTTGGAATGGAATATATGCATTTATGGCTTTTTTTTCTGCAGGTGAAGCCTTTCACCCCTCGAGAGTTCACCTGTGAGGGAATGCTGGAGAGAGTTAACATGTACATTAATCACCAGGTATGCAAATGCATCTAACACACCTAATGCAGCCAAGAGCCAGTGACCTGAAGACTTAGATCAAATTTACTATCATTAATAAGCAGATTAATGTGTTTTATAATCACATGAAAGCTTAACTAATTAATTCAAGAGAAAACATTGATTTTCTTGCTTCAGATCAGCATCATCATCTTAATTTCTTCTAGAACTTTTGCAGTAAGTCTGTCCCTACCTGGCCACCAGTTGGCTCTCTAAGAATACACCTGGGTCCTCTGGGTCAGACGTGTGTAAGTGTGTGTCGACGGTCCTCCCTGGTGTGTGAGCCCTCTTTGTTTCACCAGCTCAACAGCCCCGCTGCTTTCACCAGGTGAGATCAGCAGACTTCAATACAATACACACTATACAGGTGTGGGGGTCCAAAATATTAGAGCCTGACTGGATTTTTAAGGCCAATAAATAACAAAAAAAAAAAAAAAAAAAAAAAAAAAAATCTTTATTGGCAAATATAGAAATATATTTTTGTTTTTTTCTATTTTTTTCTTCTTTTTTTCCATTTGTTTCTTTTTCTTTTTTTTCCTCTTTTTTTTCACCTACACACTATATGTTATCTGTCTGTTGCTAGATCAAATTGCATATACATAAAAACCGGTTATGCCAATCTTGGCATATACCTCAACTATATAAGCAGACAGAAAAAAAAAAGAAAAAAAAAAAGAAATTTGACAAGGATTCCAGAAATTTCATTATAAAGGTCATATGTTCAGTCTGTGATTATATTTATAATTGTATAATATAATATAATATAATATAATATAATATAATATAATATAATATAATATAATATAATATAATATAATAAAATATAATATAATATAATTGTAGTGAGATGGTTCATTCTATGGGTATCTTAGTCCTGTTCACGGTTGAAAATTAAAACACAAAAATTAAATAAAATTAATATAGTGTTATAGTATTAGTTATTAATTATACTATTAGTACTTTCAATATTTGCTCCACAGTAACAGAATGACATCAGATCAGTATTTTAAAAACAAAATTGGAAAAAAAAAAAAAAAAATCCAAATTAGTTTGTGTGAAATGTATTTTCATTTACCATTTTGAACTCTGATTGCTAATACATGCACTGTATACAATCCCTTCTCTTTATTTTTTGTAGACTCAGATTAGATTGCTCCAACATGGCACAGGAAGTCAACCACCTGTTTCCTGCCTACAACCCTTGGGGTCGGCACTGCGGCCTTCAGCAGAACCCGCTGCTGTTTAGCTGTGCTGGCTCAGACCCGTCACACCGCAGACTGTGTCCCTGCAGAGCTCACCTACCGGGACAGGTGGCGCTGTGCCCTGACTGCCAGTAAGAGGCACTGTGGGACTGAAAAAAATTGCAAATGGCAGGGAAAATGACAAAAAACCACCAAAGAGCTACACCAATATATAATGTGCAGGAGAAGATTTCAGCTCAACCAAAGAAAGCTGGTCTTCCTGCCAACACTACTGAAGGCTTCATAGTTTTGTTTATGGAATATAATCAGGGCAAATTTGAGGGAATAGCTGCAATGCAATTTGTGACTATACACAATATGAGATAAATTTAAAACTCAGCAGATGAGTTTCATTGCCTTATCAGGTCAGTGGTGGCTTATAATGAACTTATACGACAGAAGGTGAAGAATATGGATATACTTTTAGTAGCTGTGCCGACACCAATGGGTTTTGAATCAGCGAGCTCTTGTTCTAGCATTTTACTCAAACCAACTTTTAGCTTTTTGTCGTGGATCCACAGGAACAGGCATCATGACTGAAGATGCTTTTTAAAGGACTGTACCAATGATTTTATGTTTAAGTCCCGTATTACTCGAATACAGCTTACGTTACTGCCAACCATTTTGCAAAACATAAAACCATATTTTAGTTTTTGTTATTTTGCCAAATCCCTCCAATCTTTCAAATGTTCAAGTGGCACAACCACCTTAAAATTCAATGCTTTTCCTGTTAACACATGCATCCAAATGTAGAAAGGATGGTCATTTTTAATTTCTCAGTAAAAGCACTCTTCTACTGGGACAATATTCTCTAGCAGACATATATTTTCTGCCATGCAGCCCCATGTTGAACTGCTACTTGGACAAAAAAATTTAATAGATGTTGCATTTGCTGTGAAGTCACAAGTCTCTACAAGTTGATTTTTAATAGTGTACTGGAGTGAACTGAAACCAATGTCAATGTGGAAGGTAGGAAACACAATTCTAATATTTACCACTCCAGGAGTATGTTTTGGAAAATGGTTATCCATAATGTAACATGTATATGAGATATATATGTTGGCTTAAATTTGCAAAACCACCAGTATGGTCTTTTAAAGGTAACTCAGGAACCAAAAGTTTGTTTTTTTTAAATTTATTTTTTTAATCAGTACTTGAAATGCTGATGGGAATAACCTGCAGGTCTGGTGTGTGATATCACCTTATAAAATTCCTCCTGTTCTGGAACTTTATTCATCCAGCAAATAATCTCTGAATGAAGGTTAGAGCCATTTAACAGAATGTTATCACAGTCTATGGCAGTATTTAAATAAATAGAAGACAGCTTTCCCTTTATTTTACTTTAGCTAAGGCAGTTGGCACCAATGACTCTAAAGCAATTTCCTTCCTCCTGCCTGTGATTTGGAGCGTGCATCAAACCTCAAAGTGATCGCTCAAATGGAAAACACATTACAGTTTGGTGTTTTGATGCTTAATAAGAATCTAATCACTCATTTGCTTATGGTAACATATCACACTGGGTAGTGTTGCATGGAATTACCATGTATCTCTCTGGTTACAAGTATTAGTCTGGTCCTCGGAGGAGAGTGGGGTGACAGCCTAAGTGATGAGGCTCATTATCTGAGTGAATCATGGATAACCTCTGGATGCCTTTGGGAGCTCACAGTCATACGATCGTGATTATACCGTCATATAAACTAATGGTTTCCATAGCAGACCCCCTCCAAGTCAGCCCTATTTAAAGCCATACCCCCCAACGATATAGACAGGGCCACAATGTTTGTATTTCAATCACATCTTGTGTCACTTAGACCAGAAAGTCACAGAAGGCAGGATTAATGATGTTTTCTTGAGTTGTTTTACTAGAAATTACACCAAGAAATGATTTGATATGACTCATTTTACCCCGAGTTTTTGGTATTTCTCCAGTATTATTCCATGACTGCCTTGTGACCCACAGATTCTTGGAGCCCCCCAAGAGCATTTTGCACCCCCCGGTTGACATCACACACAAAGAAAAAGACATAGTGGTCTTAAACTTGGATATTTCCCTTTCTGAAGCCTTAATGGGTCACGCAGGCTTATCCCATCATCTCCACCCACACAACGGCTTGTTAAAGAAACGAATGATAACAACTTTGAGCCAAACTACTGCCTATAATTGTTGTTCTAAGTGATGGGGTGCTGGACTTACATGGTGCAGCTGTTAGCAAAGATGGCTGCAACAATGGCCACAAATTCACTGGTTAAAACGTCAAGTTTTTCTTGGAAAAGCGGCACTCATTAATAGTAGTTTGGCAGCAAAAGAAAGACCTTTTCCACTCCGATACACTCCATGTGACCTGAACATGTCACTCAGGGATCCGACCATTCAGGGAAATGACAACAGGGTTGGTCGACAAAGTGATTGACTGGTAAATGGCTGTGAAACGATCCATGAAAACACCACTTGTGATGACTTTGGTGGATTTAGCTGAATTCATTTGGCCCAGTCAAATGTGACTTTTTCTTAATTTGCTGAAGTGTCCAAAGATGATGGAAAACGAACTTGTGTTTGTGTCAAGAAGCTGTTTGGTGTAAAGGAAAAAAAAAAAAAAAATTAAAGTCCCATTTGACTCAGAGGGAAATTCTCTGAAACAAAATGTTGGGAAATGATGTGTCATTTTTGGATGAGTCATGCTAATTCATATCAGTTACATGTGTTATGGCATATAAAAGCTGTCACTCACTTCCCAGGGCGGTGATAGCAGAGGGTTCAAACTAGGGGTTCAAAAACAGCACCATATATATATTATGGATATATGGACCAAATGCATAAATGTGATATTTAAAGGTGTTAGTGTTCCATACAATTGGATACTGGTCTCATGCTGAACAGGGTGCCAAACCGACAAAGTGACATGTCTGTTAGAAACCCTTTTTGCCTTCCTGACAAGCTGATGTGCTTTTATCATCATCATCATCATCATCAAGCTAATTTTATTGATCAAGGTTTTGCCATAAGTGTTGGAAATCAGGTTTATGCCTTCAGTTTAACTTCAAGGCTCAATCGCGATCAATAGTTGAATCATCTCATTACTCAACTCATTCCAAATCAAATGACTGCAAAACCCTGTTTAATGCTGTTAGTCTAGTGATAATTTCTTGGCATATCAGGCTCAGTAAGAAGCTGAGTGAATGATCTGAATCATCCCCCTTCAGTAATATCAAAGAGTTATCAAATGGAAAATGCAGCATAAAGGAAAAAAAGTGTTCCATGATTTTTTTATGACTTGTAATGCAAAGCAGGTAAAACACTGAATCCATGGCCAGAAATTGCAACTAAAATCCCTTGAGGCTTTTGGCTTTTTTTTTTTTTTTTTTTTTTTTTTGCTTGTTTTAGTCAGATCAAAGTAGATCGAGATTGGAAAGACTAGTGGGTGACAGAGTGGGACAGACATGAAAAGGTCCTGAACATGAATCAAACCCAAGACATTGCGGTTTCATGGTGTGTAACTTAGCAAGCTGAGTCACCAGGGTGCAAAGTGCTGAGGATACTTGAGCACAAACTTTTTAAATGTCTGGTTCAGATACATTGCAGTCAAATTAATTTCTCCAGTCAAGATAAAAAAAAAAGAGTCACAGAGCCTTTAGAACTTCTGCGGTAGTTTATGTCTCCGTCTCACACACAGAAAATGTCTACTCAGTCTTCAGAAACGTCAGTTAAAAATTCAAGCAAATGTTTACATGTTTCGTGGTAAAAATGCAGTGGAATTCCAGAATTCCAAAAATCCCAGACCACAACAACTTTCAAGTCAGACTATATCATGAAAAACCCAACCTTAACATATTTCAGCATAATGTCTTATATCTGTTGTATCTTATAATGTATATGTTGGTGATTGACTGATTAGCCAATCACCAAACTCCACTTACATCAGTACAACTCATTACATATAATATCACAACTCCTTATACAAAATCCTTCACCACAAGAACAGACATTTAAAAAACAACATATATGTTTAGTTTTTTTGTTCACAGTGAGATGCCCCCAGCCAATCCCAGGCTGTTGCCAAATGTTTGACACAGAAAATGTAACACATTTTAAATTTGGTTTTTAAAGGTTTTGCATAAAAACTAGTGCAGATGATTCCAGGAAATTGCTACTATTTCCTCTTTAAATGGTATTTTTACGTATTCGGGTTATGGTTAGTTTAGATTTAAGGTTAGTTAGGTTTTATGGATAGGTTAGGGTTAATATTTTCCTCTTATGTGCACAGGGACAAATTTCCCTGGTCATCAATTTACTGAAAAACAAAACAAAACAAAAAAAAAACAAACAAAAAAAACAAAACAAAAAAAAAAAAAAANAAAAAAAAAAAAAAAACAGGAAATTATAATTAAGAGAAATTTAAAGGATTTGAGGTTGGTTGGTGGGCACAGGCCAGGAAAGTTAAATGTGGGGAATGAGCATTTGCATAGGGGTAACAAAAAAACTATGATGACCATAGAACATCTGAGCTGGAGTGCACATTTAAACACAGGGAATCCAGAGCTGTTCCAATGCTTTATTTGCATGATTTAAACAAAGGAGGACATGGATTATTTTTTTTCTGTACAAACTAGAAAATATTACAAAGTGTTATAATTCATATTAGTAATGGCAAACAAAGGAATAAATCAGTAAGGTTAAACCAGATCATCATTCTTAAACTCACTTCAATTAATGCATCCACAATCCTGACAGTGGCGTAACTCTCAGTGATGGTCAACATAGGTTCTGAAATAAAATATAACACAAAAGTTGGTTAAATACTCAAAGCCATTAAATATTGATAAAATAAAACAGGATTAAATAACTCAAGAGTCCATAAACCCACTTACATAGTCTCTTTCTTTGGCTTCTTTGTCTCTTGGTGCACTTGTTTGGGGCAAGGCTGACACATCAACAGGGTGGGGCTTATAGAACTTCCTGGGAGTGTCTTTCTCAAACATTTAGTGAAAGTCAGATTCTGATAATCTTCTTTTTCTTTGTACTTATTAGCTTCCAGTGAGGAAGTTAGAGAACGCTAAACATGACAAAACTAAATATGGAGACTATTGATTTAACAGGTACTGTTAAGGGTGTGGGTCCTGTTCTGTGTCCTCCATTCAGTA
The DNA here is from genome assembly GCA_014773175.1 of Lucifuga dentata. Taxonomy (NCBI): domain Eukaryota; kingdom Metazoa; phylum Chordata; class Actinopteri; order Ophidiiformes; family Bythitidae; genus Lucifuga; species Lucifuga dentata. The sequence goes on from VXCM01000299.1 coordinate 100,089, forward strand.
ACTTGGAGTTTTTGTTAGGGTTAGGGTTAGAATTAAGTTTAGGGTTAGGTTTAGGGTTTCGGTTAGGTTTAGGGTTAACTATAGGTTTAGGAATAGGGTTAGGAAGTAATTCTCAAAATCCTCAGGAACCTGTGCAGTTTGAGCATTGAGTACAGGAGTTTGAGCATGAATTACATTCTATCCATGCACGCGTCTCCGTGCTGCTCCCACACTAACAAGTAGACGGTTAGAAAATAAAGGATGATTGATGGAGGAGGAAAAAAAACAGCAGAGAAACCAAGAGAGGAAATGTGAACCTGTCAGGATCTGCCAGACACGGTGGAATGTTCGCGCTCCAGTAGAGATTCAATAATGTTTATCTGAGTGCTTTTTAATTTTACACGAGAGGAGGAACTCTTTTTGCCACACAGGGACTCTTCTTTTAATATATATTTTTTTTAAATAGTGCATGCTTGTGTGTGGTTTTATTTTATTTTATTGTTTTTAGGGGGGGCTGTTTCAAAATTTCCTACCAAAGAAGACCAAACTTGTCTGTCTTTTTAACTGAAAGATCAAAATGCATCTTGCAAACCTCATATTGTATTGAGAATAAAACTTATTTTTTTGTTCATCACATATATTCTCAACGTGGGATACCAAAGCGAGTTTTAGTCCAAAATTGTTCTATCAGGTCTCTCTGTCAACTTTTACTTATATAATCAGAGGGATATTACAGGCATAAATCACCCGTTTTCTCCTGTTGCTATATAGAGTTACTGGAAGAAAGTGTTTGGACCCCCAGGATTTATAGTTATTGCTGTATTATATTTACACAGCCCTGTGCTATCAATCACTCTGTTTATACTGGATCTTGAGTTTCAAGTGTTTCCTCAAACGCCACTTCAGAATGAACAAACGTCTCCTCTGTTTCTCCTTTCATTTTGTCTCCCATATTTCTTCTCTTTCTTTCATCCCTTATTCATTAATTACAACAAATATAATGTCTTTTCAGATTAATTTTTTTTTTTTTTTTGGTCATCCAGTAATCACTTCTGAATAATTTTTTCCCCCATTTTTCTACCATCGTTATCAAAATATTGGTCATGCATTTGACTTTGACAGAATCTGATGATGTAAAGGGATCTAAATGGAGCTGGGTAATAGCCTACAAATACATGAAATACACTAATTTAGCTAACCCTAACCTCATGCTTGCATTTTTGTTCAAATCTGAAACCTGTAATGAATAAGTTTATTTTTAATTAGGTTTATGTTTGATTATGTTCTGAATAATCCATTCAATTTTTTGAATCCTATGACAACATTCCATCTTTCCCCCAGATTTTTTTTTGTTTTGGGGAACCTCTTCCTCCCTCTGTCTTCAGCTTTGCTGATTTGCAACAGCAGGTTTCAGCCTAAAGGGGGCAGTGTGGTCAAGCTAAACTGGCAAGCATTGACCCAAAGCAACAGCATTCCCATTTAAAACCTCTGCAACCTGCTTTGGAAAAAAAGAAAGAAAAAAAAACTGCCAATAGAGAAGATATTAGATCAAGAAAAACACATTTAAACTTGAAAAGAAAATGTGAAAGAACAAATGTAGATACTTCATGTTCTTTTTTTTTTCTTCTTTTTTTGCAGCCAGTTCTCCGTTTTCTCCACCCAACACACCAGCAAAAAGGGGGGAAGGAAGAGAGCAGCTTGACTACCATAAGAAGGCAGCTGCTTTTATTGAAACCTGTTATTGGCGTGCAAAGATTACACTGAACAACAACAACTTTCCTCACTGGAAGCCAATAAAAGATTGACAACAAACACTTGGCTTGCCTATAACGCTGCTAGAAGCCGCAGAGGTTTGCCTTAATGATACTTGGTAACGATTACAGATCATTAAAATAAGCGAATAAAAGAGAAACAGGGAGATAGGCAAACGGTGACTCTTTGAGAAGTTGTTTCCAGACATAATGTAGCCGGCTCATTGTTCTCATTGTTGGGAAACCTCAAAGAGATTACCATGTGCACATGTAAAAGTGTGTTCACATGTACCTGGAGGTTGATAAAATGGTGAAAGTGCTCTGCTTGATGTGTTACAACCATCAGAAACACACTTAAAAGGCTGGAGAGTGATTGCATATGCTTGAATGGTTGGTGCATGCTACAGATTTTTATATGTTCCCCCCAATGTCTCGTATCAGTACTCCAGTGATGCCATCCTATCACACCTGAGGAGCTCTGAGGCAGACATGATCCAGTCCACCTCTTGTGTGTGTGTGTGTGTGTGTGTGTGTGTGTGTGCGCAGTGCTGTTAATTCCATTGTCTTTATGTATGTATTCAAAAGCACTTTGCAGCCTCTGGGGAGCAGAAGAGGTCACTCAAGCAGGTCGAGATCTGAACCGAGATCTGAGTTTCAAATGAACAAATACTTTTTAGATTTTCATCATGAAAGGAATCAGAAACGTCTTTTACAATATGCAGGTTCCATTAGTATCCATGCAGCTGTCTTTTTCTCTCTTGTGTATACAGGAACCTCAGATCCCCCATTTTACTATTCCATATACAATACAATAAACACAGGAAACAAATACGTGTATGTAAAATATAGAAATATCTACTCACTTTACACCCTTCCCCTACTCACCCACATCCAACTGGCACTTTGAAATAAAGCCATCCCTTTATCTCACATGTTGATCAAATTTCATTCTAGGAACACTCACCAAAACCCCATATTTTCTTAAAAAATAAATGAAATTTCCCCCCTAAAGCTATAAATAAAAGTTCATTCCACCATTTTTTGCTGTGTCAGAGGTAAATCAGACTTCTGAGATAATAACATACATTTTCTTTCTTTCTTTCTTTCTTTCTTTCTTTCTTTCTTTTCCCTGCTGTCATAGCAAGTAAAACCAATTTGTGGCAGATCTAGACCATCCCCCCCAGCACAGCCACACTTGGACCGATCTTAATATTTTTGAGTAATAACTGGCTGACCTGCCTGTGTGTGTGTGTGCGTCCAGTAATTTCCAAATCTGTTACACCTCCAGTACGTGTGATATCAGTCTGCATCCCCTTTATTCATTCATCTTGGAAGATATTGTAGGATAAAACTGATGCGGTTGTAAAGTGGACACAACTGAATTCTTTATCCCTCCCTCATCTCTCTCTCTCTCTCTCTCTCTCTCTGTTTCTCTACCTCGCTCCATCTCCATCTGCACATACAGTCTAGACAAGAGAAAGTTGTGAAGAAACACAGAGCAACCAGCTAACGCCTGCTAGGCCCAAAAAAGCCCTTGTCATCTTTCATCCTACACCTCTGAATTGCCTTCATTTTCTTGGGGGGCCCATAAAGTGGCTCTTATTGTCCCATAAATGGCTCCTTTTGGAGTGGGATTTATAGTGAAGGGTGGCAATGGGCTGTGTGTGTGTGTGTGTGTGGGGGGGGGAGTATAAAACCCACCTTTTGATGTTCCCTCTGCTTAACGGTGCCTTGCCACACACTGCTAGCGTGCATGAAAAGATATTAAACGGCATTTCTGCTTTCGTTCACAGTCGTGGGATGGAACAGTCGAGCAGGGTGGCTCGCGTTAAGCTCCGCCACTTCCTCAGCTGTAATTAAAGCTGCCCGTGCAGGGGGTTAATAAAAGGCTTGTTTTGCTACACCCCTGATCCTGACCTTTTAAAACAAGAAAGTTTTTATTACACTCTGGAATAATGTGGTGGTTTGTTTGTGTGTGTGTGTGTGTGTGTGTGTGTGTATACATATAGGCTCAATTGGATTGAATTTTCAGGTTTTACTAAGATAGTTGTTCATACTTTGATTCTTAATGTTTGTCTCCCCCCACACATCCTCTCTTTTTCTCCGTGTCTCCCCTCTTTCCTTTGCCCACTTCTCTCTCTCTCTCTCTGTCTCTGTCTCTCTCAGAAAGGCAGATGAGCCAGGTGATAGTGACACGGCCAGCTGTATGCCAGTTACCACGGTGATGACAGCTGCCAGCCCAGGTGCACAGGCAGCTGGGATGGCTAGGAATGTGTATGAGAAGAGAGAGAGGGGAAAAGAAAGAGAGAGAGAGAGAGAGAGAGAGAGAGAGATGTCTGTGACATGGGTATTGGTATGTATGCATGCTCCTGTGTATATGTGATGGAGATAGAGGAAAGGGGATCTGGGTGCTGGCGAGAAGACAGGTGTGTTTGTGATGAAGGGAGCGTGGGAGAAAGGCGAGGCGAGAGACAAAGCAGCGGGAGATGGAATGACCTTTGAACCCATGCAGTGCCCGGGCAGTTCCCAAGTTCCACCTGTGCTGTGGCTCGGATGTGTCACAACATCTGTGCATTATCTCACCATTCATCCGTCACCAAGAGNCGGATGTGTCACAACATCTGTGCATTATCTCGCCATTCATCCGTCACCAAGAGCTCCGACCCGAGACCGCATCTCAGCAAGCGTAATTGAGTCGAGACGTGAAATCATCACAGGAAACACGCAACGTGCCTATAGATCTCAGATGACATCATCTCATTAAACTAGAGTTTGTCAAATAAAACAAGGTTATGAGATGAACTCGAGAGATAATGAGTTTAAACTCTGATGATGACGATGATGATGATGTTGGAAGTTGCTTCTTTGCTGTTTCATTGATGGTTCAAACGCTATTGAGTCATCACAGCAAAGCACATTCCTCCTGTGGCACACCTGTGAGGAACAGATGATACAACTCTCTCTCTTTTCTCTTCAAACAGCCTCTTTTTCTTCCCCTTCTTTTTCCCTCTTTCACACTCTGTCTCTTCTGGGAACATTCCAACCTATTCCTCTCCTGCACCTTCTCCTCTTCGTCTCCTTCCCCTCCCCTCCCCTCCTAACCCCTTCCCCTCTCTCCAGAGAGTGGGAGGCCACGTTGCCGTCACTCNTCCCCTCCCCTCCTAACCCCTTCCCCTCTCTCCAGAGAGTGGGAGGCCACGTTGCCGTCACTCACCACTTGGTGATAACTGGCACAAAGGGGGCCTTGGTGGACCTGGCTGAGGCCGGGCGGCGTGCACTGCCGCTGGGGAGAGAGTGGAGGAAAGTCCTCCTCCTCTTCTCAATCCCTCCAGTCCTCCGTCGTCCCTACCTCCTCAGATGATGAAAACCCTGTCAGTGCAGATTAGGAAGGAGTGGTGTGCGTCGGCGGAGGGAATAGTGGTGATAAAAGCTGTGCCACTGCACCTTGGTATGCCCATCCTTCTTTCAACTTGCTCACTATTTGTCACTTTATGCCAATTTTGGGATTTCATACCTTTCTCACATTGCCCAAACTACTGTTAGGCTTAATGTGCTGCTGTTTAGCCATTTTGCCAATCAAAGGCACAAAATGATCAGACAAAAATTAAGTCCAGGGTTAGGGTTAGGGTTTCATTTTGCACCGCTTTTTCCTCGATGAAATGCTGTCTCAACTGTCTTTTGGATATTTGGCAGAACAATGAAGGCTCAAGATACCATTCAAATAATGGGTGATGGAGAGGAAGGAAGAAAGACCGGTTAACGACAGTGGGTGCTATGGTGACACAGCACTGAGGCATTCTGGGATAGGAACAGAGGCATTAAGTTGGAGGGGACTGGTTTTATTCTCAGGCTGGCACGGCAACGGTCTCGCTTCATGGTGAGAGAAAATGGGCGCCGAAGAAGGTGGTGGGAGGGTGCAGGCTCCAAAATTGATTTCATGCCGGAGTCAGAAACAACCCGAAGGAAGGAATAATACTTGTGTGTGTTTGTGTGTGTGTGTGAGAGAAAAAGCGAGAGAGTGGGTTCAGTGTGAATTCTGAGGGGCACACAATGGCAGAAGGAGAGAGAGAGAGAGAGAGAGAGAGAGAGAGAGAGAGAGAGAAAGAGAGGCCAACCTGCATCAAAGAGACTGGATCTGCATGAGAAAAAGCATTTTGCTGTTTCGCTGTTGACATCAGCAACAAGTTAACACCACAAAAAGTGGGTGTTTGTTGTTTACCAAATCTTTCACTTCCATAGATTTCAAAAGTGCGTGCCCTTTGAACTAATTGTGCTGATTAGCATGCCATAGACCTAATATGGGATTTGAGGAAAATTGACCATTGAACCAGAAACCACATATGCATTTCCATGAACCTGACTATTAGAGAAAATGATCTTTCGGATAGTCCTTAGATACTTCGGTAAAAGTTAATTGAACTATCCCAAAGTATCCCAAAAGGGAAATTTCATTTGAAAACATGATAACCTATGAGGACGATTTCACCAAAAATTAAAATGATTAGACAAGCAGCTGCATACAGAAAGAAAAAGTTTTTCATTGGTGCATGTCTGTCGCGGTCAAAACCGAGGCAGCAGACTGGCAACGATTTTCACACACACTGTAAAATCGAGAGAAGCCTTGAGAAATGGATTTGCAATTCGATTTAAATTCTTCTAGTGAAACCCACATGCACACTCCTACACGAGTGTGGAATCCAACACACACACACGTACCTTTGAAGAGTGTTTTGCATCAGTCCGCTCCACAGACCACACATCTCTCACTGTTGCCTTTATTTAGACTCATTACATCTATCATGAACTCAACCACTTTCTTCCACTCTCTCTCTCCTCCTCCTTTGCATTTGATACTCTTTGTTCTCTTTTAGCCCATCTTTTCCCTTGATCTCTCCTTCCTTCCCCTTCAGTCTCACCATTCTCTCTCTCTTCTTTCGTTTCCCCCTTTCTTGGCATCTGCGACAGCATCTCTTTTAAGGCACATGTCAAGGGAACTGTCTGCTGCTTTCAAAGGCCTTTGTCTCCAGCCTTTCTTTCCCTTAATTTGGTTTCCCCAAAACACTTTCCCATAGCATGGCCGTCTCGCCCCTTTTCTCCCAGCTACCCTTTTCCTCTCCTGTTCCCCTCCTTCTCACTCTTCCAACTTCCCAAATCAGTTTTAACATGTATGAAGCTGGAGCATCTCAGGGTTGTCTATGTGACCTAAAGTAATTTATGACTCATTCATGTTACATTTGTGGATCTGATTTATGCTCATCTCAAAAACTTGAAATCGAAAAATGATTCAGATCCTGTAAAAGTTAATTTCAATAAAAATTCCAAATGTAAAACGAGGAGAGCCGAATACTAAATATTCAATTTGATAAAAATTCCTGAGATCCTGGTAGATACAGTAGCTTTACTCCATGATACCGGGCCCTCCAGGGGATCCTGGTGATCCAGTTTCCCTACCACCCTCTTCCCATGACTTCACTGACTGCATAGGTTTCCTCAGGGACTTTCTAGTCATGGCAACGTGCACCAAAGTATTGTTGTGTTAGCAAAGTGCATAAGAAGGAGGATGACCTTGAAACACAAGAGGGTATTTAGGTATTTGTTTTGCGAGACAGATGAAGGACATGGTGGAGGAGACGTAAAAGTTTTGCGAGCGGCAGAAAGTTGGCAGGAGAAATAAATTATGGAAACAAGCGTGCGGCGCCCCTCGTGGGTGCAAGTGACGGCATTCGTTCCTCACATGTGTGTGCAGCGTTGTGGTGTCCTCACCTCGGGCAGACACGTGGTTTTAATCCACCATATACGGACAGACTCTTTCACTCTATCTGCATTTCTTTTTCCCTAAACTGCTCCATGTCTTCTCGTCCATTCCATCAATCCCTGTTTACTTCCACTCCTGTTTCTTTAACAGCAATATTTCCTTTTCAGCCTTGTCATATCCTTTGCCAACATCTTTTCTACATTGTTTCATCTTTTTTTTGTTTGGCAAAAATCTTGTCTTCCTTTTTCTCTCTTTCTCTCTGCTGGACACTTCAGCTGTTTGTGTACTTCACTGTCATTCACTCAACTTTGAAATTTCTGGATTATTTTCCAGCTGCGTCACTGCAGGATGAATTTCTTACATCTTATGTCCCACTGCTTATAGAGAGTCATGCCAAGGAAATGTCTCTCTCTTTTCCACAGATCTGGGAATGGGGGTGGAAGATGTTTCCTAAATCATGAGGATCTGCAAACGATCCAGGTTGAGGGACTTAAAATGTCAAGATCTGGAGTAGATCTAGCTTTGCTTTATGGTGTGTTTGTGTGCGTATATGTCTAGTGGTTTTATGAGAATAATTGCGTCCAAGTGTGAAGGAGACATGGCCGATTGCTGCAGAGAGCATCAGCATGATAACAATAGAAGGCTGAAAAGGAGATGCCTTTATTGCTTTACGTAACTTGTTTCATCCCTGCTTACAGTAAAACTTGACATTTCTGCAGCTTTCAAGGACAACGCAGAAAAATCATGTCCCAAATTTGGTCTAATTTTGTGGATGGTTTTAATTTTGACAGCAGGAAGAGGGCCAATGCCGATATGAACATGACAGGGCGGGGGTCGTGGCAGGACTGGATGGTGTATGTATCACAGAATCAACAACAGGATTGCATTACTGAGATTAAAGCAGTTGTGTAAAAGAAATGGGACATGAAATGCACCTCCCTGTTCTTGTCTTTCTTTGTTTACCCAAATTTAAGGTGGATGATGGTTATTGAGAGTGAGTGATGCGGCCAGGCTGAGCGCTTAGATCAAGTCCTCCAAAACAGGAGAAAGGCATGCTACAGTGGAACTAGTGTGATGGAGGGCATTTGCTTCTAATTGACCTCCACCTTCTCAAAAGCCTCCCCCCCCATCCCCGTTAGGCACGATCCCTCGCCCCACGTAACCCCATGCAACATCTCCAGATCCCAGAGCACTGAATTGGAGGACAAAGACTCTCTCTCCCACCTTACACACACGCACACACACACAGCCTTGTACCTTTGGCCTAAGAAGCTGGGGAGAGGTTGGTTTTGCTGTCTGAGCTCAGCCAACCATCAAACCCATCACAGCTGGGACCCAGAATCATGACCTGGGACCAGAACTCTGAAGAAACTTCCTCTATTTAGTGCTTCCACTGGATCCACGATTGCATGTCTGTTGGAGCTGCTGATGGCAATACATCAGTGAGAAGCTGCAGAACTTGGCTGAAGAGTTTCTTTTTCCTTTCTAATTTTGAAGAAGTGGATCTGTCTTATAGGCAAGACAGTTAAAAACAACTACAGAAAACAGGTTGTACAAAGTAAGGTTAATGATGCGTTTATAGAATACTTGGGATTATTGACATGACATAAAAACTTAAAATCATGGCCCTGTTTTCCGTGATCTGTTAACTTGATGTCAAGCAAGTCAGTAAAACTGGCCATTTATTTGGTTTCCAAATGAGACTGGCCGCCACTTCAAAGAGATTGATTACTGCTGCCAAGCATGCATGAAATAACAAGACATATTTGCAGTTGCAGCTAAATTATTCCATGCGCTGCATTTTGGGGGGTTAGGCCTTTTCCGATGGCTTAAGAACAAGGCTGCACACGCAAAGAGACACACACACAACAGATTGGCAAACACACATGCCAGCACGAACTCACACATCCACCACGGTTCAGACAGCCAGACTGCCCTTACACCCCCCCCACCCCCCACCCCTTCTTCCTCTGACTGTTTGTGTAAGCTAAGACTCAAAGTGGAGAGAGATGGACGAGTGGTGTGTGGTGGTGTGTGTGTGTGAGTGTGTGTGTCGGGGTGGGGGTGGGGGGTAAGGCAGAATGAGGAGGAGAGAGAAGACACAGAGAGAAAGAGTTTGGTGATCTGACAGCGATTTGATGGCTGCGGCCTGGAAACAATTTGGAGGGACGAATTTAATACAAATTCCTCCCAGCAAAGCGGCATGTCGTGTCGACCTGAGCTGCCCCAGCGCACCTTCCTCGAAACTTCGCACCCCCTGCCTGCTGCCTTCCTCTTCATCCACCTCCAGGCTTCTCAGCATGCTCTGCTGTCAGTCACGGAGGCCTGTCACATTCTCCTGGCGGCTGATGTGCCCGTGTTTGTGTGCATAAGAAGTGTGATGTTTGAAGAGAGAAGTATTTGAGGAGTCAATCATCTCACAGTTGAGAGTGACAGTCAATGGTCCCGTCAGAGGAATCTAGTTTCACCGTACCCAAAACTGTTTTGTCTCACCAGAACCTCACCATGTAGGTCTAAGAACAGAATCGTGTCAGCAGATTTGCCCGGTCAAAGGATATATTGACTTTAAACTGAGATCTGTACTATAAGTTTTGATTATAGAGCAAAAAATAATACATTGTTCAGAAGGAATTATGTAACTTGTCATTGGCATTCATTGAGGAAACGGTAAGACAAACTCAGCAAAAGGCATACTGTTTCAACTTGTCTGCCATTAGGTATCATTTGTTCTACTTTTGATCGAATAGGTCATTTGCGGTGAGTATTAGACAAAGATTATACTTAACAATCATTGTTCCGAAGCAGAACAGCCCACTCTAACTTCGGCATCCACTCATCTTGTAAAGGGATACCCCGCACTTTTCTGCACCATTGGCAAGCATGATTGACCACAATTAGGCCAATTACAGACAATTTTAATGACTGATAGGAACAGCTGTCTTCATTTTCAACTTATTGCTCTCATCAGTGTGGACATCACTGAGTGAACTGGAGTGGGAAAAGTGGGGGGAAATGTAACGTGAAATGTATTGCATGTATATGGAAGTATACTGTAGGTGTGGAAGTACTATGCAAGTGTCACGTTTGTGTGTTTGGATTGGTGTTGAGTCCTGGTCCAGGACTGATCCGTAGTCACCATTGTGGCAGAGCTGCAGGTGTCTCCTCATCCTGTCGATTACGAGCCGCCTCTTTTTCCCAGGAAAATGCTTTCAACTGGAGTCAGATTACTCCAAAGCAGCACAGACATCTGAGAGACGCTAGGAATGTCCCTCCACTTGAAAGGGCGGCATTTGACCATTTTTATATCTACAATTAAAAAGCGAAGTCTACATTAGAAGAGGAAAGTGCAGTGAAAGAAATAGGAGAGAGTGAAAAAGAGAGCAAAAAGAAAAGAAGAAATTGGGGTGTGTGTGTGTGTGTGTGTGTGTGT